>JANPWX010000094.1:5501187-5618494 GCA_024734555.1 Trochalopteron elliotii
ATTATATTACTGTATGTTATCGTATTTTCTAAAATCCTCATCTAACCTCCTCTATATGATATTATATTATATTATATTATATTCACTTCTTCATAGCCGTCTCCAATAATTTTATTAGTTCAGATGAATAGAGTGGTTCTGAAGCAAACAGCTGAAAATTATCCAAATTGGTTAATTTCAATGAGATATCCTATGAATAAGAGCAATCTGAATTCCTCGAAGATAAAACTGAAGGAGAACGTATGATCCAAAAATCACACCTAATCACACCTAAAGGAAGTTCAGTTCACAAATTCAGATTAAAACTGGTTAGAAACCAATATTCATGAAACCCATGGTCAGGACATGGATCCTTTGCACCCTCTGTTTCACTTTAGAGATCTTTTTTTTTATCATGAAGTTACTCAGTCAGAAATACCTTTTTGAACTAGAATCATAGAATGGTTTGGATTGGAAGGGACTTGTAAAGACTGTTTCTCCAAGCCTCCTGCAATGAGCATCTTCAACTAGATCATGTTGCTCAGAGCCCTGCCCAACTTGACCTTGAATGTTTCCAAGGAGAGAGCATCTAGCAGCTCTCTGGACTACCTGTTCCAATGTTTCACTACCCTCATTAACAAAAAACATCCTTCTTTTATCTAGTCTGAATCTACCCTCCTTTATTTGTAAACCATTAGAACTTGTCCTATCACTACAGGCCGTGCTAAAAACTCTGTCCTCATTTCTTATAATTTATTCTTACCCCTTTAGGTACTGGGAGGCTGTTATAAGGTCTCCCCAGAACCCACCCTTCTCGAGGCTGGACAGCCCCAGCTGTCTCAGTCTTTCCTCACGGGAGGAGGTGCTCCCACTCTCTGATCATCTCACGATGCTCCTCCAGACCTGCTCCAACAGGTCTATGTCTTTCTTGGACTGAGAACTCCAAAGCTGGATACAGTACCCCAGGAACAAACCAGAGGGAAGAAGGAGAGGAGCATCACCTCCCTCAACCTGATGGCCACACTTATTTTGGTGTAATCTGGAATACAGTTGATTTTCTGAGGTGCAAATGTACATTTTCAGCTCAAGTCCAGTTTTTCACCTACAAGTCCTCACAAGTCCTTCTCTGCAGGGCTGCTCTCAATCACTTTATCCCACAGCCTGTATTCATACTGGAGGTTGCTTGACCCGTGTTCAGGGCCTTGCATGTGGCCTTGTTGAACCTCAGGTACACATGTGCACACTTCTTTGTCTTGCCCAGGTCCCTCTGGATGGCATTGCCTCCCTCAGGTCAATCAGCCACATCACTCGACTTAGTTTCTGCACATTTTGTGAGAATGCACTCGATCCCACTGTCTGTGTCATTGGTGAACCTATTAGACAGTAATGGTCCCAACACAACCCCCCAAAGGACACCAGGCATTATTTTTGTTCACCTGAACATTGAGCCATTGACCACCAACACCCAAATGTGACCAGGTACAATATCTGTGGCCTCTCAAATTTTTTTCCTCAAAGCCCCTTTCTATTCTTATAAGAAAAGCTAAAGTATGGTTGTTTGTGTCTGTGGAGAGATAACCCAGTATATACATTAAAAAGAATAAATCTGTACATAGTGTATATGAATAACTCAAAGCACATTCCTAATCAGTCTTTACCAATAATAATATAAAACGAAAATGCTGATGATCCAATTACTTCAGTATATGCTTCAGTTTATACTGTTCTGCTGAGCCTGTCATTAACAGCTCATTAGAGCAACTTTCATGTCAAATTCCTGGTAGATCTGGAAAGGGAGTTTACATCAGCAAATATTATTCATGCGTTGAGAGAGTGAACGTTGCAGAGTAAACCAGGGAGGAAATTCAGCAGTTGCACCTTTCGGTTTTCATACCAACAATAACTAGCTATATACAATTGTGTTGTTTTGACACACTGCATTTAATGATATAATATTTCACAAGAGGTTCACATGCCCATTCACAACCACTATGTAATATCAACTTCACATGTTTCAATCAGGCCATATGCTGTTGAAATACACATAGAAAAAAAGGTATTTATTAAAAACTATTTATTCCTGGGAGGCTGACAAGCACTTCTGGACTTAAAGAGATGTGTCTTCAAGACAACAGGGAAGTATTTATGCCTTCAAAGTTATAGCACATTTAGGGCAAAAACTAATCTGTTAAGAGAAATAGTCTTTAGACAGCAATCATACCACCAACAAGATCTCTAAGACTTCCATAAGTTTAAATTGTTCAGAAAATCACAGACTTTAATTTAATCAATTTTATCAGGAAAAAAAGAAAAACAGCTTCCTTTTTTGGTTTATTGCATTAGTTGCCTAGATTTACGGAGACAGTAACACTGGCATAGCAGGCAAAGCAGAGAAGAGATGATGAAGGGAGTACAGCTGTGGATTGTCTCTGTCTGAAACTACCAAGTTCTTCCTGAAAATCTCTCTGTCCTTCAGGATCACTCTGTCATCCAGAAAGCATTATGTGTGCCTTTCTGTGTGCAAGCAAAGGATTAGAGAAGGCAAAAAAATACTAGAGGCAGGTAAGCTTTCTATATATTTAAACCCATCATTTGCTTTAGGAGGAAACAAACCCACACTGTTTTGGACAATGGTTTTGTGTTTTACAAAAGTGGATGAGGGAGGAGTGAAAACTTGGACTCTACCTGTCTGAACTGCAGGAGAAAAAAGAAGAGGGAGTACAGAAAGGTCAGAGGGACTCTGGGGACCTTGAACTCATTACTCTGCTTTCTAATTTGTGTACGTCTTGTGGCGTACATCAAGAGGCTGAGGTTGGCATTTGTTTCTTTTATCAGCAGGGTTGCCCTGTGGCCTCCCCTAAAATGAAGAAGTATAATCTCCATGGGGCAAAACAAAAGCCAGGGAACTTCCTGCCAAGAACCAGACAAGGAGAAATGGTTTCTGGGCCTTCCTCTTTGGGACATACGCCAGGTGAAACATTTTAGGATTTCTCCACCATTTACATAAACACATCTCTCTTGTTTTCTTAATCATAGGAGGCTGGGAGTGTGGGTTTTTTCTGTACTTTTGTGTTTCTCTGCTGGTTAGGAAAACAAATTGCCGTTGCTTTACATACCTTGGTTGCTCAGCTTTAGGATTTGTCTTCTGAGAGCATGGTAATAATCATAGCGTTTTCTCACCAGTATTGTATTGCACAAGTGCAGCCAAATTTTACGGTTGCAGAAAGCATTAACAGGCCAGGCCAAGAGGCACTTTTGACTTTGATTTAATATGAAATTTTACATTGCATCCTCAGCTCTTTGCATCATTACTATAATTATTTGACATGTTTTATTTTTCACACTGTCTGCCGAAAGGTCCTCCATGGCCCCCAACTCAAATCCAGGGAGGCCAGTCAGTCAACAACATGCTTGTTCAAGATGCAGTATTATTAACTGTATTTCATAAATCTTAACTGTGCAGACCCACTCTAAACTGCTCCTTGTTTTTTGCTAGTATTTTCCTATCTTTTTTTCCCCTAGTATTTTCCAAAGTATTTCCTGTTTAAAACTTGGTCAATTATTTATAGAGGAATACAGAGGGCACAACATTTAACATATTGAACAAGGACAGATTCCTGCTTAGAGCAACTTTGAACACCAGGACTCAGTCATGCTGTGTAGGCATAACTGAGATTATCATGCTTTGACAAGATAAAATTGCTCTGGAGCTTCAAGGCACAGAAAAGGACAACACCCTACTCTACCTTCTTTGTGGAAACTCCAGACTGTTTCTTCACTGCAGCTGACCTATTCTTTATAAGATAAGGAAAACAGTTTATTCTTTCCTACTTCCTATCCCACACAAATCCTTCATTAATCCTATTGGAACAGTTTTTCCCTACGATAGAAACCGCAAGGTGAAAATTTTTAAATGGCCACCAACGGGGCCCGGTAAGGAGCAGTCACTACCCAATCTTAACACATGTGAGGGCCACAGCTCTTCTTCCTGCACGATTTCTAGGAAAGTACAAGGAGCTGAAAGTTAAGGAAAACCTAATAAACCATCTGTGTGTCTTCAGAGCAATATAATGGGGAATACTTCCTAATTTAACTTTTATGCCATTTAGAAGACTGAGTTATAAAAACATCCCAACAAGAACAAAGAAAAGGCAGATCTGGAAGTGAGGAAGACTGGTAGAGGGTGAGGTTTACCCTCCAGTGGCTCTGACACATGTAAAGCTGTGGCTTGGAAGAAAGCTAGAATTCTCATGTAGTGAAAAGAAATGTCATGGTAAGAGGAGACTGGGGAGAGGGTTCCAGGCATACCAGTAATGAGTCTTCAACAAGGAGACTTTTGCAAGTTAGGCCTCACTACAGACTAATCTGAGAAGATGTTTGAGGAAAAGATATTAATTACACACATAGGTTTGCAGAAAAGAGCTTAGGACTCTTCTTTCTAAGACTGTTTTCTAAGGAAAACATACCAGCTTCTTTCTGACTACAATATGATGCAAATACCACACTGTGTCTCTAGAGGATATGTTCAGTCGATGCCCAACATGGCACTAAGAGAATCTAATTTATTATTGTTGCTATTTCTATTACAGTAATTCCACTGGGAACTAAAGAACCCTTGCAATTTAAAGGGGTTTTTCTACTTTTCTCTTGTTAAAGCTTAGTGCAAGTCATAGCTCCAGCGAAACCATCTGGGATTTCAGACATAATGACCCTCCACACAAGAAACTGAAGTTCTGGTACAAATAGTGGCTTGTCTCCATTTCCTATCTGGATAACTTTATCATTATGCATGAATTCTGAGCATTAATCTTTTATTTGTTTATTATGATACCAGGTATCTCAAACAAGGCAAAGGACTATTTTACAGAACATTGGAGAGCAGTGCAAAATTTAGAGGTTTTAAAGTCATGAGAATAAGTTGTTGTCTTTCCTTTGGTGGTTAAGTTGCTAAATAAAAACATAACACCTCTTTTAAGTCAACACAAATTTTAATTTACTAAGTTTTCTTGTAAAAAATATATATTTCCCTTCATGGTGGGGGAGAGGATCTAGTCAGCTTAAAATGTTCAGTGACTTGTGAGAAGCTGCAGAAGAATAGAAATTCAAGCTGTTTTTTCATAATTTTTTGCAGACTTTACATTTTTTCTGATTCAGCCTGAATTTTCAAAAAATTTAGTCTTGTCAATATGTATTTTTGATTCACCATAGCTCCTAAAAACACAGGTAGTTCCATTGTGTACACTCTCTATAAGATTGAATAGTAATCTGGTCAATGTGTAATTATTTTTTACAATGCTAGTGGAATTGAACATACCCCATCAGAGAACTCCTCTCCATAGACTACTAGTTTTGCAAATTATTCTAAAAGTGCTGAAGTCTAAACAAAAATGATCCAACAGTGTTTTCTGCCTCTGCTATGAAATTCCTCAGTCATTAAACAGCATGGATAAATATTAAGCACGACAAAAAAAATTGGGACCCATGATCCTTATAAACATTAAAATAGGGAGTTGTTGAGCTGTGAATCCCTGGCTCTGTTGGTGTAGCTCAGGAAAATTTAAACTTCTTTCAAAATGACAAATAATGGGTGCACATGTTGTACAGCAACATAGGGGGTTTTTATATGGGCCTTGTAAAGTTTGCAGTTGACTGTATCTAAACCTAGAGCAATTTCTCAATGATTGCATCTAATCTGTGTTTCAGCCATGGCTGAGATTTTTGGGGAGTGATCCAAACTTTTTCCCTTTGTCTGCTGCAAAGTGCATTTTTATGAAAACCTATTCAGCTGCAATAGACATTTCTTAATTCCTTCCATAGTCAGCAGCTTTTGATACAAAACAAACACACAGAATAAAGGATTACAGTTTCATTAAGGCTCCACTGACAATAATTGTGTAAGGCTCAGGCTGCAAGAAGGGAAAGAAGCCCACCTTTGTAATATTATCAAGAGATGCAATATAAACTTCATTCTTTGTTTGTTTGAGAATAAACAACTTTAAGAATAGTTATGTGGTGCCAAGCTTACTAATGTGAGTTATTTCCTCAATTTGTTATTTCTGTGATGTAACAAGCACCTGAAAAATACTTCCTGTTTTTTGCCAGCATTCTCTCTCTCTCTCTCCCCCTACAAGTCACACAGAAGAATAAGAAAAATCAGCTCTTTTCCATGTCTCCTTTTCTTTTATTTTCACCAGTGTATGAAGAAATGCATCCTGTGATTGACCTGACTTAGCACATTTCCATAGTCAAAAATTTCCTATAAAAATTACTAGTGAAAATGCCCACTTATATTCATACCAGAAGAATGATAGTTTGAGCAGTTCTGCCGTCCACTTTATCTCAGTAGGTGAGATGTGGTCCCTGAAGTAGGCTTCAAAATACTAAGAACTATATGGCTTCAATTCAACTCCACTAAATACAAAGAGTTTTTCTGCCATCAGTGTAAGTTTCATGTATCACCATTCTGCAGTGTTTTCATTTTCCATGTAGTCTAAGATACAATCATTATGCTAGACTAATCCTGAAGAGATAAATATGTGCCTGATAATACAGTAGGGGTGAAAATCAAACATCGATTGTGCTGACAAAGAACAACACAGGAACATTTCACTCAAAGTTCCTTCTGTAGCAGTCAGAATCTACAAAACACATAAAATGATCCCCACATTCTGAATCAAACTTGAATTTCAGCAAAGGGAAGAGGTAATCAAACTTTTCTTCTAGCTCCTTGCTAGTATCTACTAACCCCTCTGGTCCAGACACACACTCACCATTCAAATAATCTGGACTTCTTCATTAAAAGTGCTCTGGTGGAGCTTGGCATTGTCAGGTGCCCTTGACCCATCAGCCTCTGGCCTTGAATGGGGACAGAACGACTGAGAGAATGGTGAAGGTCTCTGATACATACTTTATATTTGCTTGACCTCCTCAAGGCCTTGTTTATACCCCTTCCTTTCCTAGTGAGAAAATTAAAACTCTGCACCATCCATAGGTCATTAATTCATAGCAATAACTATACACTAGAGAAGACTCCTGGGTATTTCTTCTCACTGCCATATGAAGAACCATTTTTGTTGAAAGCTGAAATGTTCACATACTGTTCCACTTTATGGCATCAACTTTTGAGCAAATTTAAAAAGAAATTAGTAAGTTCAATGCAGGTACCTGGCTTGTTCATAAGGCAGAGACAAGAGAGAATACAGTGAAATATATACAACTGTATAAACATTTGGCATTTGAGGTATTATAAAATTAACAGTATTCAGCAGTAGATTCCTCAGTCCATCTTCACTATCTCAAACAATTCTTGAGCAGACATGTTTTCAGAGGAAGAACTTGAAAAAGATTGTAAGGGGGAGAGGGTGAAAGCCAGAGGGCTTTTTTATATGTTTTGGGGATGTATTCCATCACAATTCATATGCTGTGCATAACTAGAGCCTCTGATTTAGCATGCATTAAGAGTGTGGCTGTAAATGAAGATAAGAGTCTGTTATAGGAAAAATTGTCAATGGAGAGAGTAATTCATACAGCAAAGAAGTAGGAAGGGACACTACTGGAGGAAGAGATTTGATGACAAGAAAAATAAGAACAACTGACTACCTAACAAATAAGCAACTTTGTGGAAATGTGTAAGTCAATCCATGGTGAAATTGCAGGAAATTTAAGGAGTGTTTTGAACAAAACAGTCTCTCTCTGTTTGGCCTGAGAGTTTTCCTGTTAGAGCCAGGTCAGTGAATACACTTTATCTTGGGAATCCATTAAGTGAAAGAGTAGAGGGCTTTCTGCCTGCCAAGTAAAGACTAAACTATTTATACTTGACAAGAGGGAGCAAGAAAATCTTGTGGAACAAGGCATTTTTCAGGGATTTAAATGACTCTGTATGGGATTCTATGATTTACAGTTCTGCCACTGATCTATCACATGACCTTAGGCAAGTCACTTCACCTTTATGCCTCAGTTAACCTGTTATACTGACATAATAACACTGAGCCTTACTGGGCTTCAGGATGATGAAATATTTCTTTCATAGAGCTAAATCCCCTCTGTGATGTGAAAAAGACCCCTCACCAGTGATTAATCCAATCTATTGTTCAAACTGAGCAAATCTCCTTACATGTTTGAAAAAAAATTCATTTCAAACTTTAACAATCTGATTTTTTATTTGCAATCTGAAATAACAACTGGTGTGGAAAGATTTGATTAAAAAGAATTGTGAGGGTTTCCTAATGTGAGTCAAGGAGTGGTTGTGTGGGGATCTCAGTGGTAGGGAACGTGCATATAACAATTTGGAGTCCCTTTGCATTCCCTGCAGCATGCCTCTGGCTGTAGGAGCCAGAATCTAGCCCTAAATTAATAATTAGCACTTTCAGTTTAAGCTCTGCAGGAAATGTCATGAGGACAGACAGAAGTAGAAAATGTTAGTGGGCAGTGTAGGAAGATAAGTACCAAGAGATTTATACCCTGCATTCTTGACAAGCCAGAACAGAATATCAGGATTTAAATAACCCACTGGCAAGACCTTTCACATCAATTTGACTGTGGTGGGAGGATAAACTCTACAGGGATGGCCTGTGAGTGTCTTCACAGGTAATAAGAAAGAGGTACCCACATCAGCATGCATGTGAGTACAGAATGGGCTAAAACCCCTGTATTTGCAAGTGGCTAAAATCACATATATCAGGTTTTGCTTTCCCTTAGCTGTGCATGCATTTTGAATCTAGCAGAAGAAAGCAGGGCCCCAAAACTTTCTCATCAACCTGAAGAAAATAGATGAAATTCAGCAAAAGAAATAGCACCAATTCTCTTTTAAGGCTGCCTGTGAAAATTTTTCCAGTACAATTTGGCGATGTATTTTTCTTTTAAGATAATACTGCCAATGTTCACTATGACACACTATGGACACATATTTGATGAAGACCCAAACAATTTTATATACACAATTAGTCCCAAAAATGACATTTTTTATTGCAATTACATAAAACTAGCCACTTCCTCCTACAGGTATATAATAAAATTATATTTTAAAACACCAATCAAAAATGAAAAAAATTGTTTTGAGTAACATATTTTGCAAGTATCCTCCAAGTTATCCTAAATAAGTAGGCACTCATTTTTGCAGAGTTGCTATTTCACTCCTAAGTGTCATCACTGAGTCAGTTGTAGAATATTTGATTTATTACTAACACTTAAACTAAAAACTATTAAACTATTAAACTAAAAATACATTTTTCATAATTTATGTGTCAATAACATTATTAAAATGCAACATCTGGCTTACTCCTTCATTTCTCAAGTTCCATAAGGTAAATGAAATTTTCTTTGAGATGAGTTTGTGACCTCGGTTTTTTTGAACATTGCATCAGAATAGGCAGTAGTTGACACAGAAATTATAAAGCTGTGCATGAAAAGCTGGAGTAGAATAAAAAAGGTATTCCACCCATGCCCAGAAAAGGTTAAAATCTGATAGATCAGAATTTCATACAATTGTGTGTGTGTTTGTATCTGTCAGTGTACATGTATGAAATTAAAAATGTTCAGTGCACACACATGTAAAAATACATGTATCCTGAGTACATGGTAGGTATACACATTTTTCATATATATAAAAGAAAATAACTGTAAATGACATCACATTTTCAGACACAATGTTTGGCTCAGATAAAACAAACCCTTGGGTTCTACAGGGACAAAATTGAGCCTCTTTACAAAACCTGCCTATTTCAAAGAGCCCATCATAAGGGGTTGTAGTCATATTAGAGTCATATTAGCCACCTGTAGAGGGTCAGATATTTAGGTGGGGTTTAGTTGTTCGAATACCCTTCTGGGTTAGCAGAGGTTTGCTGCCAGGTCTAGGGATATGTTGCCAACCTTAGCGGCACTTCTGCAATACAGATGTCCTCTCAGGGCAGGATGCAAGTCCTGACAGGGTTCAGCCCTGGGCTGACTGCTGAGCCATCCTGGCCAAATTAAGCAAAACAGAGTTGCCTTCTTGGCTGCAGAGTGCACCAGCTTCTGGGCTTTCGGATTACCCAAATTTCTGTGCATGTGCATGCAGCATGTATGTGTAAGTGAGTAAATGATCTGTGCAGCTCTTGGTGCCAGTGCCTTGGGTACAGTGCTATGGAATACTGTCATCCCTCAGGTCATGCTTGCCTAGTCAGGAGACCTACCAAAGATGCACTGAAGACTAGGTAGAGCTTGAATCTTTCGGAGGCAAAAGCATGAACAAGGGCTGAAAGCTATCTCAGGATATCAGGATTTACTTCTATTGTGGCCCTCAGCAACATCCTTAGTGACTTGCTGGCAACAACAGAGGCACCTTAAGGGTTAGACAGTAGCTGAGCTGCAGTTTTGAGAATCTGAGTGATGCCAGAATAAGGTCCTCAATTAGGTACTCAAATAACTTCAGTTGGCTGGCAAATTTAAAACTGCTCCTAAAAAAAAAATAAATCTGGTTTTAATTGTGGCTGATGAGCAGTTTCAAAAATCTGTACAAACACACCATAAATGTAAGAAGTACTGATCCCTTGCTGAGCTCTCAATTCTATTGCAAACAATTTTAGCTTTCATAAAAATATGCATTTTTTCACTTATCCTATATTTTGTCTCACATTAGGTCACTTGCCAAAAAGCCTCTTGCCAGCAGTCAGTTTAATATGAAGAAGGAAACAGTCTTATTAGTTTAGTTTATTTATGATGACAAAAGGAAATGCATGAAAACCCCAAGTTGTGAGTGATAATTTATTCCTGATAAGTAGTAAATCAGCAGGATTTCACTGCCCACATGGGGACCTGCAGTTAAATAATTAATGATAAATAATGAGCTTCATAAATGTTCACAGTGTTTTTGAGCAACTATTTACACATGAGCTCATTCTACAAACTCTCCTGCTGCTATAATCATGATAACCTGGTGTCCTTTCTGCATTACAGAAACATAAGATCGTAAGAGCAACCATCTCTGTGGTTCAGTTTATATTGTTCATTGCCAGGTTACACTAATTATTCACTGCCTCTGAGGCAATGCTGGGTTAATACATCAAGCTGATGTATCTTTTGTCATGATAAACTTAGCTCACACTATATCATACATTCCACTGATGTGGCCTTTGTCTAAAAAAAGTTCAGAATTATTAAAAGAAATCAGTAAAGGAAGAAGACTGTAAATGTTTATATTCTGGGTCACAAAAACATAAAAAAATACTGGTATTAAAATAATAAAAGACATTTTAAAAGTAGAGTAAAAAGATAATTTCTAAAGTATCAAAGGGTCTGAACTCCTGTAGATTTGTGTGCATCCTTTTTCACCATCACTTTTCAACATTGGGCATTAGAAGAGACAAAGTCAGCTCTAACATGGTAATTTTCACATGCCTGAACATGGGAAACCCTCAAGTTCTTAAGAAAATAAATCACCTGAGAATATCCTCAGTCCTCACTGCCTCATGTGCTGATAAAGCAACAAGGATAATGCCAATGCACTTTTTATTTTCTTTCCTTTCCCTAGTTCGTAATCTTTCCTCTGTATTATCTAGCCACTATATCATTAATTTATTGGGAAGCAAGATCAGGAACTTCAGAAGTTGAAATCTGTTGTGCTGTTCACATTTTGGTTTGCTTCTGAAGCACCCAGCATGACTCCACAATGACCCGACTTACAGGGGCTGAGGGTGGTCATCACAACTGTCCCTGCTTTTGGTCTTCCATCATTCCCAGCACATGATCCTTCTCGGTGTACAAAGTATTAAATTTAGCACTGAGTTGAAGTTCAGAGCCTTATGAAAAGCTGGACTGTCCATGCTCAGACAGACTTCAGGTTGTAGGGTGGTCTTGCAGGAGGTAATGCTGTTGGGTATCTGACACAGTACACTGCCTACACGTGTAAATTCAAGCTAGCAAACCACATGGCCACTCAGTTATTCTCTTCAAACTGATAAAACACAAATGGCAGGGGAGGAGACAACTTGGCCCAATTTACTTTTTTTTTTTTTTTTCAATTTGAGAGGAAAGGGAGGGATGTGGGTTCAGAGAAAAATAGAGAGTGACAATTTTTAAAAAGTTAATGCATACTGATTCACAAACTCATATTTTATAATGGGAGACAGAAAGGGAACAGAATACATGGAGCATTGTCTGGGTTTGTCTAAATAAAAAAAGCTAAAACTCAAAGACCAACAACCCATATCATATCTGATGCTCTGGCTCTACCCAAGCAGGGGAGAATGGCTGTGTGAGATGAGCCAAAGCCATGTTCTCCTGCTGGGGGGTGAGTAGGGCAGCAAGGACACGCCAGAGCAGGGCATGGGGACAGCCCCGACACCTGTCCAGCTCCCGGTGCCAAGGCTCAACTCTTGCAGCTCATGTCCTGCAGCAGCAGCCATGGTCTCCTGGAGGATGCACAGGGCAGGGGCCACTCAGCCCAGCCCACACAGGGACACCCTCAAGCACCTGGGCAGGAGATGGGGGGATCAGTCCCCACAGTCTGCGCCAAGCAGCACCCTGGCACCAACAAGGCACAACGTGTTTGGTTATGTGGAGTTGAAAGACAACAGTCTGTGCCCCAGGAGCCTGATCCCAGCCTCGTTGGCCTTCTGCTGGAACATGGGGACACCATCCTCCTCTGGTGTAACCAGCCAGCCAGCCTCCTGCTCCTCAGGCACCCTGCTCCTCAGAACCCTGCCCCTCAGGCACCCTGCTCCTCAGGCACCCTGCTCCTCAGGCACCCTGCTCCTCAGGCACCCTGCTCCTCAGGCACCCTGCTCCTCAGAACCCTGCCCCTCAGGCACCCTGCTCCTCAGGCACCCTGCTCCTCAGGCACCCTGCTCCTCAGGCACCCTGCTCCTCAGGCACCCTGCTCCTCAGAACCCTGCCCCTCAGGCACCCTGCTCCTCAGGCACCCTGCTCCTCAGGCACCCTGCTCCTCAGGCACCCTGCTCCTCAGGCACCCTGCTCCTCAGAACCCTGCCCCTCAGGCACCCTGCTCCTCAGGCACCCTGCTCCTCAGGCACCCTGCTCCTCAGGCACCCTGCTCCTCAGGCACCCTGCTCCTCAGAACCCTGCCCCTCAGGCACCCTGCTCCTCAGGCACCCTGCTCCTCAGGCACCCTGCTCCTCAGGCACCCTGCTCCTCAGGCACCCTGCTCCTCAGAACCCTGCCCCTCAGGCACCCTGCTCCTCAGGCACCCTGCTCCTCAGGCACCCTGCTCCTCAGGCACCCTGCTCCTCAGGCACCCTGCTCCTCAGAACCCTGCCCCTCAGGCACCCTGCTCCTCAGGCACCCTGCTCCTCAGGCACCCTGCTCCTCAGGCACCCTGCTCCTCAGGCACCCTGCTCCTCAGAACCCTGCCCCTCAGGCACCCTGCTCCTCAGGCACCCTGCTCCTCAGGCACCCTGCTCCTCAGGCACCCTGCTCCTCAGGCACCCTGCTCCTCAGAACCCTGCCCCTCAGGCACCCTGCTCCTCAGGCACCCTGCTCCTCAGGCACCCTGCTCCTCAGGCACCCTGCTCCTCAGGCACCCTGCTCCTCAGAACCCTGCCCCTCAGGCACCCTGCTCCTCAGGCACCCTGCTCCTCAGGCACCCTGCTCCTCAGGCACCCTGCTCCTCAGAACCCTGCCCCTCAGGCACCCTGCTCCTCAGGCACCCTGCTCCTCAGGCACCCTGCTCCTCAGAACCCTGCCCCTCAGGCACTCTGCTCCTCAGGCACCCTGCTCCTCAGGCACCCTGCTCCTCAGGCACCCTGCTCCTCAGAACCCTGCCCCTCAGGCACTCTGCTCCTCAGGCACCCTGCTCCTCAGGCACCCTGCTCCTCAGCCTCTCCTGCTCTCCAGCACCCTGGTCCCCAGAACCCCTGCTCCTCAACATCCTGTTCCTCAGGCACCCTGCTCCTCAGAACTCCTGTTCCTCAGCCTCTCCTGCTCCTCAGAACCCCTGTTACTCAGCCTCTCCTGCTCCTCAGCAGCCTGCTCCTCAGGCACCCCTGCTCCTCTCCCTCCTGGCTCCTTGGCCTCCCAGCTGCCCACGAGTCCTACAGCCCTGCCAGGGCTCACATCTTCTTCTCCCCAAACATTACCCTGAGAATGCTCTGTTCCACCACACACTTACCTGATCCAGTGTCCTCAACCTGGGTTCCAGAAAGAGATTTGATACTGTACTTGGCCATATCTGTAGGCTTTCCTGCTCCCATTTTCCTTCCCATCTAACCAAATTGTCATTATCACAACAGGTCATAGTCTCTCTGAGCAGAGAGAAAGCATAACATCTTTTCTTGCTCTCTATTCCTGGGAATAATAAACATCCTTCAAAACCTCCTTGTATTGTTAGAATGGAGGCATAGACACTCTGGGCATGTGTTTTTTGATATCGAAAGAGATTCAATGTTAAATTGTTTTGCTTCTTGAGACTTGTTTGTTTTAAGAGCAACCTTTTTCTTTTTTTTCTTTTGGGTCTCATTGAATTTCATCCACCTGGGAAATAAGGGCTTGAACCCTAAATGAACTCAAAGCAAGGACTCTCCCTTCCATGTATTTATAACTGGATAAATGTGTAATTTTTCCTGAGTCTTACTGGTTGTACAAATTCTGTAGGTAATTGTGTGGGAAAAAATGAGGAAAAAAGAGGTTTATTTTCAGACTCTTATTCCAAAAAGCCCAGTTTTTCCATTTCAGCTAGCATGTAGAGACTTGCCTTTGAGAAATAGAAAAATTAAAAGACAGGCATTCAAAATAAACCACATAACAAATAAGCTATGTAACTGTCACCTCACAACATTTGTTTCTTGACACTGCTGATTTTGCAAGAGAAATAATTTCTTCCTCTGGGACAGAATTATTTTTTTAAAATATTACTGAATTCAAGTTGCACACCATATCTCTGTAAAACAACACTTGGTGTCTGCAGTTCTGTGTTCAGAGGAGTTGCTTACAAAGTCAATGTGTCATAAAGTGATTTTTCACATTGATGGAGCTAAAATATAGTATAGAAACATAGTATAGTATAAAAATATAGTATAAATTCATGCAAGAAATAGGAGGGAAGGTAAAGTTTTGAGTGTGTATATATATTCCCATGCACATGTAATATACATATATATAAATGAATACACATTTGTATATACACAGCTATGTGTATATCTGTGAGAATATACATTATATACATATATTACAATATAATTTATATATATCTATTACTAACAAGCCTGCATTTGATTAGCTTGGAATTATTCAGAGTTTGGGTTTTGTACTTTTTAACTTATAAACCACTGGGGAAATAAAAGTGTTTCTGAAAGGGGAAAGAGGTGGGTCAAACAGCTTTCCACATCTCAATCAGTGAGGGAAAGTTGCTGACACTAATCTGAGTGAAGTAACTTGCAAGGAAGACTAGCACTGTCCCTAGATTTGCTGAAACATAATATGAAAACTGTTTCTCTTCAGCCACGTTTTGCGCTGGACTAGAAGTAAACAAAGTTTAGTTACTGAGTGTAACCTGAAGGTCAGTATCTCCCATCTGAGAGGTGACAACTTCACAAGACACATTGGCCTGATCACTGAGTGAGCACCTAACTCCATGACAAATTTGTTTCATAGAAACAGAAGTACTGCCCCATATCAGACCATGAAGTGAAAATTTCTTCCAATGGCTTTAATTCATGAGGAGTGGAAGGGTTACCTTCCTTCAAAAATAAGCCTTCCCAGCTAGCATATTCATATGTTCCCATATGAAATCTACTTCTCCTTGGAATTCTGCTAAGCCCATGGCCTCAATAACATTTTGTTACAACAGTGTTTACAAGGTAATAAAGAAAAGGTATTTTATTTATTAAGTGTTAGGTCTGGTGCCTTTCATTAAATGCCTCTTGATCTTTTATGTCAGATGACTTTATTGTAAAGACTAATCGAGAGCTCCCAATTTATTTCCTCAATATGACTCATTACATAATTCACCTTTTCACCTTTCTCTGGTCACCTTTCTAATAAGTTTGAATATTTTCAATACTTCCTGCTACTGACAGCTTCTGAACCTCTTATGTTTTTTGATGTTCATTTCTGAACTCTGTTTTGCTATCCATTTCTGCATGCAAAAACATTGGCAGCACTGCAGTCAGTTGTGTAGTTGAAAGCAGACCATTAACAGTTTCCTAGTGTTCTGTGGGCTCTCTCTGACATCCAAGTAATTTTGTCAATTTTTTCTCTATCGTTTTAAACTAATGGACATGACATCACAGATTTGTTGATCATCACAGATTTGCTGATCATCACAGATTTGCTGTGCTCTGGAACCTGTAAGCAGGTCCTTTCATTATATTCTCCATTAGAATTGGTAAGCCAGACTTCAAAGGGGTTTTAGCCAACTCCAGCTGTTTAAATTGAAGTCATAGTGGGACTAAATTCAGGCACAGTCAGAAGAGGGTGTAATGAAGATGAGGCATCAATACAACTGATTTCAGGAGATCAAGAGTCATGTCACCATATCACACTGCACAGTGACATTTCTAAAGGAGGAAAAAGCAAGAGAGGGGACAACCTTCAATTACTGCCCTGTTTATGGTGCCAGTATGTCTCAGTGCTGAGACATACACTGACAAAATCATTATTATTTTTCACTGAAGGCTATTTTCCCCTTCCCATTTTCCTGAAGAAAGAGTCCTCATGGTAACTACCTTTTGAGGAAGCATTCAAATCAGAGTCTGAATACCTGGAGCGCAAGGGCAGGGGGCTTGAATTTTACTGTTACTTTGACCAGCTGTACCAGGCTAGCACCAATGCTCAGGCATTTGCTCTACAGCACAGGGGCAGGGACACCTAGAACTGCCTGGGAGAGAGCTGTGTCAGCTGAGATATTTGGAACACAGGGCACATTGCTTGCTGGGATCTGTCCCTTCTGAGACAGTCCTGCCCTCTGAAGCTTTCAGAGCACAGTGCTGTTTTCTACAAAATCCTCCTTCACAACATATCATGATTATGAGGGATTTTCTGCAGACTCTGTGTGCATTAAGTGCAAGATAAAAGTGGTGTAAAAGCTCTCTGCTGTATCTGCTGTTACTTTAGGACTATATGTTACATTAAGACTTTCCTATAGAACACAAAGATCTTCCTCTTCACCTTCTGAATAATGAAAAAACCAAAAGATATCTGCTTTTAAGATAAACCACCCAGCAGAGGTTTTTTATGTTTGGTGATCTGAAAAATAGCAACTATGGCCCAAGCCACCAGCTATGGATTATCTCACTGAAAAATCATAGAATAGCAACAAACTATTAATTATCTTTCCTTACTATAAACTACTGAAATCACTCTGTAAATGTTTTTCTTTTATAATGATAAACATTTCTGTCACATAGTTTGTATAATTAATCACTTTTCAATTTAAGGGACCATCTCATTTTCACTGGGAAACAGTTTATAAAAATATTCAAGAGTGAAAGATTGTTAATAAATTTTTCAAAGTACACTCCATTTTTTTTTTGGTTAAACAGTCACTCAGTATTTGTGGTATGTTTGCATTGACATTCAGGCTATGTCAAATTATGCAGCTAAACTCTTTCCACAGAGGAACTGGCATTAAAAAACATGGACTTGGAAGCTGTTCAATAATTCTCAATTTAGCCTCTGTAAAAGAAATTTAAACTTGTAATGAAAGGTTGTTGGAGGCAGCTTAATGGGATGAAAACTGGGAAAGAGATAATTAAGATTCTCTGGTTATGTTCATTCCCCAAACTAATAATACTAATCTTAAGCAACATGAGAAACCAAGTATTCTCATGTTGTTTAAGAATAAAAGTATTCTCTCTTCATACTTCTTGTGTTCACATTACAGAAGCCAGCAATAGATGGTAAATGAATTTATCATATGCACTCAGCTTCCTTAGCAGCCCTGTAACTGGTCTCTCATGAGTCTTTTAAGTCCCATGTCTTTTAAGATTGTTGAGAAACAGCACACCCAATGTCTTTTCAGCTATGAACCTGCAATAAAACAATCCCTTCCTTCAGTGTAATAATAGGATATTTTTTAAAGTCTGTGACTGAGCAGGCTTCTTCCATCTCAAAAGCATCTTTCATATTGGCAACAATATGAAACTATCAACTATGTCAACAGTCTTGTGACACAAAAGGACTTGACTGAAGCAAGAAATTAAGTTGAAAATACAATTCTGCATTTGTATGTCCAAGATTCCTATGCTATGTTTTCAAATTACCCAGAACATCACTTTTGCAAAAGACAGGTTGTGCTTGGCTTTTAATTGCCATTCTTTGTGCACTGACATACTATTGCAAGCAACCTAAACTTTTGAACTCAATCCTTCAAAACATTTCATGTATTTCTTAGCAAAGATGATATTTTTCTGGACTGAATTTTTAAATATGTAAAATTAGGATGCAATTTTTTTCCTTCAAAAATATTTATAAGTAAGCAAAGTTGGCTCTCAGCTGTTCAAAGATGTCTTCCCTATAGGTTTCCTGTTACTCTTCTTTTCCCATAATGGTTTCAAATTTCCTGCATGTTACATTCACAGAATTTCCAGAAATTTATCTATCATGGGAAGCTGACACTACTTGTGCAGATAAAAACAAGCCATGAAGCAATGAAACTGTATTTCCAGGTTACAAGAGCTGTGAGGGACACAGAGTAATCGAGACAAAGCAAAAGCTTTTGTTTGCAGAATATCAGTATATAATAATTTAATATTTTATGCTAAAATCAAAGTTGAGTGTCATGGCACTCAAATTCCCAATTTGTTACCATTCTAGTTCCCAAATTGTTCTGTTTATTTTCAAACAAATATTTTGATACTTGATTTCCCATCTCAGCATGAAAGAAAAAGATATCTAAATATTTGTAGGCATTTGAGTAGAAATGCATATACCTACTTGACATACAACACAATATTGATTCTTGAAAATCTTTCTACTCTATTTGCACAATATACCCTGTCTCTTTTCCTGAGTTGCATCTCACTCGTGGCCTCACATTGGCTCAATTCCAGGTAATACAAACACAAAGACCATTTTTTCTGGAGATTTGCCCAGAACAGTTTAACACTGCACATGTAAAAATTGAAGTAGCACCTGTGCCACTACAAACCTCATCAGCAGAATTAGACACACACCTCAAAACCATAGCCAAAATGTAATTGATTGAATCATGTTTAAGCTGGTAGATGCTGTGAAAATGTATAATCTCTTTTTTTTTTTCTCCTGTGACACTGAGAACAAGAAGAATGCACATAGAGGCAAGAGAGTTGTTTCCATCATGTGTGACAATGTAACACACAATTTTAACTGTAGCAACAATTATAACTCCTTTATTCCTTGATGACTGTTGTTTTGCTATTCGTCTTGTATAATTGTTTGCAATTAGAGAGACTGCCAGGAACAAACGAAAAAGAAGGGGGAAAACAAAAGGCGGGAAAAAAAAAAAAAAAACAACCAAAAAACACAAAACCAACATATAATAAATAATATCAATCCTTGTGTCAGGTTTCATGTGAGATTTAGCCATGATCTGATGTTACTAATTTCCAGACAGACAGTCAGGACTTGTTCAGACAGCAATTTGTTCAAGAACGTGCTAGTGGAATTGTTTAAAAATTTGATTAAATCCTTTTTTTTTTTCTGTTGTGTGATGTTTACTACAGAGATTTTTTTGCATGGGATTCAAAACTTTATACTTACTTGATTTATAACTAGCTCACAAATTCTCCAGCACTTTGCAAAGCTGTAGAGAAGAAACACTTAAGAGTGATGATCTATTCATTGTAAGTATACATGGGTAAGGCATAATAATAGTGAGGTTATGCTTGTTCTCAGCTCACAATGGTGAGAGTTCAAGGATTGCCAGGTGAAGGATTCTTAATCATTTCCCCCATGTTGCCCCCATATAATTGAGAATACTGAAAAGCTACAGAATTAGAGGCCATGCTGGAAACTGTCAGTTCTACCTTCTCAAAGCTTTCATTACCCATGTCATGTGTGATGACATAACAAAAAATTCTTTGATCTTGTGAGAAGACAAAAAAACTAAATTGAATGTGAATTGTAGTATGAGAGACCTCACACGGCTTTTTTAAAAGGCAAAGAGTTCCTGAGATCACCCATTTTATCCATTGTCAAGAAAGGCCTACCTCTATCTTGGAAGCCACCTTTTCTGCCATAAATAGTGAGATATCACCTCAGACAAACTGGGTAGGTTTTCAAAGGGATGTGCAGGAGGCTCACTCACAATTGCCTCTATTTGTCAAAGGGTAGTTAATAAACACACTGCTTTGAAAACTTACCTCTGCATGTCCACTCTTCTTTCAGCTGTACAATGGCAGCAGGCAGTTTTCTAAAGAAGCTCCACCCAGCCAGCCTTTCCAGCTGGGAGGGCAGGAGGACATCTGTCTCCAGAGCCAGTGTCAATCATATTCTAACAATCAGTGCTTCTCCTTGGCTGAATTTATTATTTGCACTAAGCGATACATTTCTCTCAACTAGTCTTCTAAACTCCCTCTTCCAAGGTTGCTGATTATGAGATATAAAAGTCTGTCTCTTGCATGTTTTGTTTTTTTTTTTTTCCCTAAAAGGATTTTTGTCTTTGAGACACTGAGCCCCATTCTTTATATATGAGATCCTAGATTCTTTCCTGATGTATCATCAGTGCTTTTACCCCATATCTCTGCCTGATTTGCCCCTTGCTCTAATGCTATTTCACTCTAATGGTGTTTTCTCTCCTTTTGCAGTAAGACTTTTGTTCAAGAGAAGGCTCTGATGTGTATTGCATAGTCTCCCAAGCAGAGAACTTTTCATCCTGCAATTTGTGAAATGCCACGTATACCTAACAGCAAAATAAGAAATTATTACATATAAAATAACATGCTAAATAAATATGATAAAGTGAAATATGCCTCAAATAGAAATATGATTCAAAGCTTTCAGAGTAAGCTAAAAACAAATCCAGGTGTCATGTGCTTGTCTGTATTAATGAGTTGTTATACTTATTTAATTTACCCATCCAAAACTTTTATTAAGGATATTTTACTCTCTGATGTTTATACTATTGTGCAGCCAAAACCATATCTTACTTTCATATTTCAGATATATTTTGCTGTATTATGTCTCTCTCCATTCTAACATGAAATCATTAGAAACACTTAAAAACAGAAGGTATGAATTCTTCAGGGGCCCTTCAAATAGAAATAGGACTTTTTCCTTGCAAAGAGGCTAACTGGGAATTTGACATGTAAATTAGCAGAGAGGCTGATGTCAGCTTCTCAATTAACTTCTTTGCAAAGGTAAGATGCTAATTTCCATTTTAGATGCTCCTAAACTTGTCTCCATATGTTGAATTTGCAAGACCCACAGCTGGTTTTGCTTGGGTCTGTCTCACAAGATCTTCTGACAAGCAAGATATTGAGTGCAAGAAGGAAAAATTGCATGGAATATATGCCTTCATGAATAGCAGCAGCTCGTTATGCAGCACTCATGTTTGTGTTCACTGATGTTTGAAGAGTCATTTGTGAATGTATTCACACCATCCTAAAGCCTTTTTTCATCACACTTATTATTACATTGAAGTAATGTGCAGTCTTAATCTTTAAACTGCTTTCATAACAATATTCCCTCTCATGTCTGTGTGCAGATATGTCAAAGTCTCCAGCCATCTATGTAGGAAAAGGCTGATAATGAATATCTGAACAATCTGCATAGCTGGACAAGCAGCCAACATGAGAATCTTTGCAGGATGTTAGTAATTCAGAGGCAAATAGTGATTTAGATTCCTGGTGGAAATAGATATGTACAATCATATTTTATTTGAAATTTTCCACGAGCACAATTATCTGATAATGCTTCCCCTGCTATGTACCTCTGTGTAGGAATCACCAGAAAATTCTGGATGGCAAATACAGCAGCTAAACCCAAATGCATTGTATTGCCTTGACCTTAATGAAACATCCATTGAAAAAACAGCAAAAGCAAACACTTGCACGGGTATAATGAGCAGCAAGTTCTTACTGATATTTTGCTCCATATATATTTTTCTTAACTTTTTTCCAATCCTACCCAATTATGACATTTCATACCATGTTAAATATTTCCTCTCCACTTTTAATGTTTAGCCAGGATTTTGTGAAGCTGCTGTGTCTTTCACTGCTGGTCGTGTAGCCCAGCAGTAGATATTTTAGCTCAGCCTATGCATTATTCTAACTCTGTGTGAGCATTTTCTTTTTATTATGATTTTCCAATACAACAAGAATTGCTTTTGACACAGATAAAAATCAAGAAAATATCTCAAATAAATATATATCTTAGTATTCTTGTTTTAAAGGAATCTATTTAAATGCTGCTATGCTAATTTCAAAAGTACCATGTTACTTTATCAGCTGGTGAATGAGTGGATTCAAGCTCAGGATATGCTCAGGAAGTCACATACATCCTCAGCAGCCCTGGATAAGGGCATGTTTATGTTAGCACTGCACTGCTTTTAGTATTTGAAAAATATGGTCACGGATATTTCAAGATGGTTTGAAAACAGTCTCTTCTAGAAAAGATCCAGGGTAAAATGAGGCCATGCTGAAAATCAAGGGAGTTTTAATTATTATTTGAATGATCTGGAAAGCAGCTTTTTACCCCTGAGCTTTTTTCTCTGAACAAGGCTGGATGATTATGTCAAATTAATGCTGTGGATGTGTGCAGCAGGTGAAGTATTGTCAGTAAAAGCCTTAATATTCAGTGGATATTTATTAGATACCTGTTAGACTGGTTTTAAGAGATAAATTAAAACAGGACTGAAATAGTTAACTATTTATTTAAAATAGGCCAAATTCAGAGATACCCCATAAAACTATCTTAAGAGGTAGATTTAGGAGTGTTGAGTGTAAAGAAGTAACCTAACAGAAAAAATAATGACAAGGGACCACCCTCGCTAATACTACCCTTTATCTTTTGCTGTTCACTTCAAATATCCTTGCAAACATTTCTTTAACAACATAAAACCTTAATGTCATCCTTGTAATTCAATCACTATAGGTACTTTCAATTTGAGTAAATGCATATTCCAGCAAAACACATGGATTTTTTTTGTACAAGCAGCTGCAAAATTGGATTGTGTGAAAGAGGCCAGTACAAAGCTGCTCTGTTCTGCCTTTCCTCCTGCACTATACTTCTCCCACCTTCTAAAGCAGAGCCTATACTTCCACACACATACTGAATTCCTGAAAAAGACTCACATTTGCTATTGTTTTGAATGAAAATGTGCTCAGAATTACTTTTATAGCTTTTTCAAGTGGGATCTCACCGAGTTCTAACAGTTTTCTGTTTATTTTCTCATCCATGGATTACTCATTTAAATCATCATCAACATTAATTCTTAGCAGCATAAGCCTTAAACCAAGAGAATTTTTTAATACCATTTTCACCTGCAGAAACCATATACTGATCATGTAACTTCATATTAAGGCTTTATTTTTTTCAAAAACAGCCACAAGTTTAGGCTTTCAGAAACTCACTCATATGTGAGAGTGCCAATACCATTGTGATGCAAGTGAACCTGCCATCAGTCTCATCCCATGCAATTGTGTGTGAATGTTGATCCTCTTTTCCACAAGAGTCTTTCACACTGAGATCACAGTGCAGGACAGGACTGTCACCGTTATCCAGCTATGTAAGTTCATCCTTAAAGACATCAGCCATTTTCCCTATTTCTGAACTAGTGAAGCAAATGGGGAGGAGGGACTTTATTTAACTGTCAGTTGTGCCGAGAGTACAGACTGCACCTCTGGGAATATGGATACAACACAGAAGGCCTGGTGTTCTCATGTTAATATTAATACACTGGATCCTGCTCCAGCTGACTTATTTTAATAATGGAATTTGAGCTTAGGGAATAGACGTAATTTGTAGAGTTTTATATTCAAACAGGAATAAATTCACATAACTGTATTTCTTGCACAACTGTCCACATCCCCAGAAAGGAGCTAGATTCTCCTGATTTGACTACTTAAGGCTAGAAGCAAGCTACAAAGAGGGATTTCAGGGGTACTATAGAACTCCTTTGGAACTGAGCAGTTCAGGTTTGCATTCCACCTCTCAGGCACAAGGTTACGGAAGTGGGACACAGATTTGGCCTCTGAGTAAGGAAACTGTATATGAGCACAGACTCCTGAACAGAGAGTATTACTGGTCATAGCTCTTAGTTGAAGGATTTATGGGTGGATATATTATGTCTCAGCATCTGTTCTGCATCACAACTTCTGACATGTAGAAAGAATCTCCCACAGTGATTTCAGCAAAGACAACACTGCATCCATAGACAGCAGAGCAGACAAAATTTTGGCCCTGGAAACAAAGTTTTTGGTTCATTGGTAGGTTGGTTGGATTTTCTGTATATAGTAAGGCTTCCTGCTTTAAAATTCTGCACATGTATTAGACGTCAATAACTAAATTTGGGTGACTGCATGGTTTTATCGTCTGTACATACTCTATCAAAACAACTTGCATTTAAAAAATGGTACAATATAATTTTATCTTTATCTTTACACAAGTTTGGCATTATTCTTTTTCAGAAGCCTGGCAAGCAGTGTTTCCCATGTAAGCAGGGTATGATATCTAACAAATAGAAATTTATTTTAGACTGAAGAATTTTCTTTTGAAGAAATTTAATGGAAAGATGCCAGTCAAAAATGTGCTTTGCTCCTTACTTTACATGACATTCTCCTCATTCTTTCAAAACAAATGTGATCACGTTAATTGATTGAGCAATTCTTCAAAGGTTTTGAATCAAATGTCCAATGTCTGGGTTCTCAGTTATATCATATCAACACTCACAAGCTCGTACCAATGACATATTTGGTTTTATACCTGTCTTTTAAAATTAAAATATATTTATCTGGTGTCATTATTGCTTAGATATTGTCATTCTCTCTAGCTTCTTTCATGACCTTTATCACTGTCATATTTAAGCACCTAATTAATAAGATTAATTCAGGCAATCTGATAAGTCAAATGTTCTGGGGAAATGGTAATAGAAAGAAGGTTTCTTTACTTAATTTCACTCTGCTCAGGAAATCAAAAATTAAATACTGAAACAGGTAAATTATAAAAATTTCTTTTATGGGACCAGAGAGAAACAACTTGAAGAAGATATCATCTCCAGAAAGACTATAAGAAAAATAGAATGAAATGAACCAAAATTTAAACTTTTATAAACAGACTAACACTATGAGGAGTAACATCAATGACACCTCACCTAAAGACATGCTGGCACACAAAAGTCTAACCAACACCTCTTTTACAAAGTGTAATCTGATCCACTGCAAACTGGGATATTAAAGTCAGAATTCAGTCAGAACACTATAAATTCTTCTAATTTTGCTCTGATGGGTCAATTTGGCTCTTGCTTGAAGGCAGAATCTGAAACTGACATACTGTATTGTTTGTTGCAATTTAGGAGGAATGGGTATCAAGCAGCATTCACAGGAATACAGAATAATTAACTCTTAGATGGTTGGACCATATATAGCATGATTCAAGGCAATGAGAGCAGAGGTGCTGTATACAAGAATAAATTTAATTTCTCAGAGGAAAAAAATACAACATGAGAAAATAGCTGACTGTCAGACAGTAGCTTTGAAATTGCACCTTTGAAAGGTGCTAAAGGTATTAATGAATGCATAGAAGGGTTTGAGTTTAATGGAAGCAAACACCATTTCTGGGGTAATTATTGAGATATCTATTTCTGCTGAAGCACTACCCCTCATTTACTTCATCCTCTTCCAAATTTTACAAAATTGGCAATGAGAATTATGGAAAAATATCTCAAGAATGGCTGAGCACTGTCAGCCCCCTCTTGCAGTCAGAATGAGCAATAGTATTAAGAAGCAGCACTCTGAGAAAAGTCATATAATTATTCCACTGTAGAGTTTAACACAGACTACTTCTGAGTGGAGATGGGTTATGTGCCCAGGTTAAATTGTTCAAATACATTTAGTAATAAATAGACATTAATGCACCATCTAGCAATGTGTGTCCAATTCCTATTTATCTGATAATTAAATTCCTTTCCTTTCTGATAGCTTTTACCTTGAGAAAATGTTCTGTCTGTAGCAGTAAAAATGCTGAAAAGATCAAGTATTTCAGATCTTGTACGGTTTCCTGAAAACAATCTTTTGTTTTGCAGAGACCTAGGTGCCAACCACTCAATGCCTGCGTCTCTGCAAACTGATTTCTTCACACATAGTGTATTTGAATGTTAGCATAAAGGGTCTACTATGTGATCTCTCATTTAATAAGGAAATTGTAAAAAAAAAGGCACCTTTGGTCTATTTAGTCTAAGTTTAAGCAGTTTGAAATTCTGAATGTGCTTGGTGTAAAGTCTGCTGCTACTGAACTCATTTAAAGTGCTCATGAGGAAGATGAGGGATATGTGGGTAACAACCTTCATAAGAAGAGAACAGTATAGAAATGGAGAGGGATGTGCTGCACTGAACTGCCAGCACTCCTGATCTCACCAATGCTATTTTATTTGCAGCAAATACAGATCCACATGTCTGTCTGCCTTTTGGGATATGTCATTGAGTACATTAAGGGTTTTCAGTATCACAATTTGAATGGGAACACTAATAACTGAAAGACTTTCAAGATACCCACTTCAGCCGGCCATGCAGTGTCTTTTCCAGCCCCTTGGAAAACTGTAAATTGGAACTAACTGTTGGAAATCTCCAATGTAAATATTTAAGTTGATTATTCTTATCTTACTTGTGCATTAGTTGAAAAGCCCAAGGGTCTGCCAGGCAAACAATCCTGAGGAGTTCTTATACAGAAGAACAAGACATTCCAGTGAATGCAGTGAAAATACAAACAGGGTTTCTCCTAGCAATTAATGTAAGAATAGAAACAATGTGAGCATTCCACTAGATACAAAACAGTGTAAGGGGAAGTCCTTGTCTGTTGAAAAGCATATTTTCTCTGGAAAATTCTTGATTACATTTTACAAGTGTTTACTTGTTAAAAAAAAAGTCAAAAATCTAATTTTCCTTTACTAGTCATAGATATGTTTTTTACTCCCCCAATATGATTTTGTCTTAGGTTAGTGGTACATTTTTAATAGGATTTGTACTTTTGTATTGTAACACTTAGACAAAAAAAAAAGTGTGAGGGGAGGGGAGTTGGTTATGGTTTGGGGTTTTTTTAGTTTTGATTGTATACAATATGAGGCTTTTCTGTGGATCACTCATTCATGCAGGGGGAGCCTTATCAAAGTAAATAGTTTCATTTGTGGCAGTGCTTTGAAGGATAATTCTACCATATTACTGTGGGCACCTTTAAATAGGATGCCATGTCAGCTGAAGACTGGTTGTGTCACTCTCTGCATTCATGTGACAGGAATGCAGAGAAGTTCCACAGGACATCCTGTGCCAAGTGTGGTGGTCTGCACAGAAGTCCACCCTGGAAACATGGCTATGGAACAAGTCCCTCTACATCTAGTGGCATCATGACTCCATGTAACACTACAGAGAAATTTGCACCTAAATCCACTGCATCACATAAAGTGTGGGATTTGATTCATCCAGTGTTCCACCTCTGCCTGCCTATAAACACTGTAGAGTTCCCAAATCCAGCTTTGTCTCAGTGTGATAGATAATAATAGTGGTATGCTTTTTCCAAAAGTCCTTTCTAACAGCCTCCATATCCCCACTGCCAGCACAGTTCATACATTTCACCAAGAACAGTTGGCTCAGACTCTGGTACTCTAGACAATATTTTCTTAATTTATTTTATTGTTTTAATTGTGGTTACTGAGGAATATCTTCTTCAGCATAAAAAAACCCTAGCTTAATTTGAACCAAATTATTTCAAAAAAACAGTAACAGGGAAATAACTCATGAGAGTATTCTTTCACCAATGGTGAAAGTAAAGTCAAATGGCATATTCAGATATTCCTGCACATCAAGAATTCCACTTAGTTTAACAATTGAATATTCTGAATCAGTTAGTTATTGTTCCTGACATACATATTTTAAATGTAAAAAATTGTGTAAAACTAAGTAGAGATAAATCAAATGGGGACTAGAACAAATGTCATTGACCTAATGAGAAGAAATGAACCAAAAAATCCAAATTAAATGTTTCTCTGCAGATTTCAAAAATCAAAAATAATGATACATGTTTAGGAGATAGAACATATATGGATGAAAATTCTTCTAAATTATATTTAAAAAAATCTTCCAGAGATAAAGCATATTATGTTTATGTGGTTTTTCATACAGGTATGTATATACATGTCCACATGTATGTGTACCTGTGTGTGTACATATATATTATTGGGTGTGTAGACACATATATGTTGTGTAAATGTATGAGGCTGAAATGTGTGTATTACTTTGCAGTGTCAAATAATAGCAAAAATGTCACTGCAGCTGAGCACACAAAGACACACTTGTCACTGGAGTCTATTCACATCTTGTTTGTCCTCCCAGAAATGAACGTAACGTCTGCAGCACAAGACAGATCATTTCCCTTCTTCCTTCCCTCTGAATCTGCCATCTGACCTAAGGGCTCCTCAAAACAACCCAACACATGTTGCTGTAGTTTCCTGGTTATAAAGCTTGAGCACTTCTCCCTCTCTTTTCACCATAAAGTCCAGCAATAATCTGTTCCTTTTTCGTGTATCCAAAATCCCTCCCTGATAGTTTCCATTCCGTTCTCCACTGATGTTACAGATTCATTGACTGTTTTTCTTTTTTGTGCTGTGAAAAAATAATCTTCCTACAGGAACACAGTGCCTTTGAATACTCTCCACACTAATTTTGTCCTTAATACAATTTTTTTCTTCTTTCTCCTCCAGCTGTAACCATGTCCTAATTTTAGGTTATTGAACTTAGTCCATCAAATCTACTTCTACAAAGAAACATTCCTCTCCACATAATTATCTTTCCATCATCTCTTTTAACTAGAGTTATGTTTTCATTTGGGCCCTGTGTATTTGGATTTCTACATGTAGTTACTGAGGGGTTTTTCCCTCACAAAAGGGTATTTATTTTATGGTGATTACCTGATGATGGGATAAATGGTTTTTCCCACTTAGCTAGCATCAGAAATTAGACTTTTAGCTTCTTGTGCTCCAAATGTACAAAGATATGTGGAAATTAGAGGAAGTTCATTCAAGAACTCGAACGAAAGTTAGAGGAGGAATATTTGAGCCAAATGTGTGAGAAAAATGTCTCTCAAACTTTCTGCCAGAAAATTGGTGTCAGAGAATGAGAGCATGACCATGAAAGAGAAAGAATATTCTTCTATTTCTAATTTGTGTGTCCTAGTTTGTGACTTTGGCATAAGGCATTGGTCATTACCTCTGAGGTGTCTGCCTTGCTGCATGACATTGATATTCACTTTCTCTGCACCTTCCCTTCAGTCTGAAAGGCTGGAATTTACCCTGAGATCCAAAATAGTACCTTTGACATTTGAGTCACCTAAACAGATTAGGTGTTTTTTTTATAAGTGTCCTGAATCTACGTGTTTAAATTGTCACTTAGGCACCTGAGTACTAGGTTAATGCTGGAGTAAACCTATCCAGCAAATTTCACACACCCAAAGTTACATCATTTCCGAAATGCCATGTAGGCAAGACCTTCCACCCACCTTACCACTCCCTGCCATGCTGCACCTGCTCCCTTGTGTGCACCCAAATCCATCCTCCAGGGATGCATGGATAGTGGGCAACAAAACTCACAGTCATAGTTAATGATGGCCAAATATGCCCCAACAAGTCCTCAGAGAATTGTTAAGAGTGTGAGCAAATTTATGGGAAAAGGTAAAAATATCTCAGTGAGTCTAGATTGTTGTTGCCAAATTATTTATTTAAAAACTAGCATTTTGCAGGCAATTTACAGATTACAGTCTTAGTTAGTAAGATAAAACATCCATATTCAAACAGCTAAGAAATCTCTTATTTTCTAACTTTTCTCGTGTAACCTATAAAATGTAAACCCTTTCAAAAGCAAATTTGGAATTAGAATAGTATGCATGAGTAAAAGTTACATCAGGTTATCAGATATTAGTTTATATTCCAACATCACTTCCCAGCTGCGAAACTCTTTAAAAGTTGTGAAAATTTTAAGCTAATGCAGTAACAGTAAATTAGATTGTCCTAGATGATATTTCCTGTGTTCTTATTAGTGCATGTGTGTGGGCCTAAAGATAATTTGCATAGTACAGTCTGTATTACAGCAAGATGGGGCAAGCACAATCTGTTTACTTTGGTTCAACAATTGCTCATTCTCTAGCCAAAGAACCAGGTGGGGCTGGTTCCTTCAGATTTTCTCTCCTTAGCCTTTTTCTTTGAATCATTGTTGCATCTCACATTTGAGGTATGGAAAGTGGCACTATAAAACCTAAGGTAATTTATTTGAGGGCTCTCTGTTTCACTCTTACAGCTTCTCAACAGGACTTCTTGGCTAAAGAATGCACCCCACTAACAGAAGACCTCTAATTCCAGATTTAACAATTTGTGGTGAGAGCCCTGTTAGATCAGGTCTCCATGTAAGGGCATCAGTAAATAAAACAGATGAAGGGAATTCTCTCATCTGATGATTCTCTCATCCAAAAGAGGATGGTATTGCCCACATCTGTGCAGGTAAAGACTTTTCTCTCACCTTCACCTACACTGTGTGCTGCAAACAGTATATGGTTTGCACTATGCCCTGAACTGCACCCCAGTATGTCTGAGAAAGTCTTAGCAAAGTTTTATCCAGACAGAACACTAACAATTAATGAATCAACAAAGTGGGAAACTGCTTGAAAGTGTACTCCAGTCCTCAATTTAATATTTTAGATGTACCTCTGACAGTAGAAGAGGGGGTGTCTGCAGGAATGGGGTGTTTTGTGTCTTCTTTTTTTCCATCGTGGATTGCAATTAATTAAACCCGAGCAAGACTAGGGGTCCCAGGCAAACTTTGCAATTTTTTATATCAATATCTTCAAAAGCAGAAGTTGGAACACCACCATCTTTCCATGCCTTTCCTGAGGTACTTAATTCTTTATTGACACAAATGGGGTGAATATTCATTCCTGAAACACTTTTTGGGTGTTTAAAGTGACCCTCAAAGTTAGAAAGCATTCCACGTTAAAAGTGTTAGAATTTTACTGCATACCAAATACATATTCCCTCAAGAACCTTATACATTTGTTTTAAATGGCTTGCTGTTTGATTAAGTTAGTTGAGTTTGCCTGTGTAGGTTTATGGCTTTCTAATGAAACCCTCATTTGGTTTTCTTTTCAGTGGAGAAGTGTCCTGTGGCCTACACCATGTGTAATGTGGTCACAGCTATTTTAAAAGGTAATTCTCAGTGGACCTCAGAACAGCTTAGTCTACCTAAATGGTGTCATTACTTCATGACCTTAATGAATGACTGTTTAACCTTCTTTAGTGGTCACAAAAAGGAGAAAGTCAGAGTCCAACAGTGCTGGATGACAGGATGTCCTGAGTTGAGAAACTAATGAGAATTTCTGCCTTTGGATATACAAACTTATCTATCCTCTTGCTGTGGAGCAGAGCCATGCAGCATGAAGAGCCACTATTTTAAGTGTCTCTAATATTTTAGAGCCAAAAGCATAAAATGCTCCCGATGTATAACATGCAGTCATCTCTGCTCAGGCTTACATAATCAGAATTATTTCAGATGTACACAGGACACAAATTATTAATAATTTTTAATATTTTTTTTTCACTGCTTGATGTGGCAAATACCAATCTGATGCTGCCAGGTTCATTAGTTTTATATTCTAAGAGTGTTTTTGATTAAAACAGCACTTTCAGATTTATTTAGACAGCCCTCACTCTGTTCTAAAAACAATTGATGCCCAGAAATCCTGACACTGGTTCTGTTAAATGAACTTTGAATGCCCAAACACCATCTCTCAAGTCTTTTATGCACTGGACTGGGTCAAGACATTTTAGAGTAACTGAGAAAGGGGCACTTAGCAACAAAGCTGAGCAGCTCTTTGTCATGACATGTCATGTCATGTCATGTTTGCTTCAAGACTGTATGGTCACAGACACAAGACTCCTATAAAATCTGTTGCAGTTTAGTAATAATTTACATTGCAACAACAATTATCTCAGTTTCAAAATAACATCATCTGTACATTTAATAGAAAGAAAGATCTAGAGATACAACTATATTTTGGTTTCTTTGACATAGATTTCAAAGAGAAGGGTAGACACTTTGAATATCTCAGAGCTGAGATGATGAATTTAAGGCTATTTCAGGAGGACTAAAATTGGCCCCACCCATGAAGACTGTGCTTTAGGCCTGCACATGCTGAGGATGGGGATATTAGATTTCCTCTGGGCTACCTAAAGCCAAAAGAGAGCAGGCATTTAGATGTATTTCAAACCAAGCTTGACGCTGTCAAGAAGATATGGTCTGAGATCACCTGAGAGGACAAAACCCCTCCAGCACAGGAAGAGATGTTTTCTTAAGCTTCAGTGGTGTCATTTCAGTATAACCAGTGCCTGGGTGGCATTGCAGAGACCTCTGTCCAGGATGTGCTGCATATCCACTTTCTGAGACCTAAGTCCATTTATGATATTTGACATTGTAAATGTAAAAGTTAAGGCACTTAGAGCTATTATTAATATATGTCAAAACTCATTAAAAGTGAAGATAACTGTATTCTGGTTCAGTTAAAACAAACCAGTGTCCAAATACTGTGTCTGTTAATTCAAGAAATATCTGTTGAACTTGAGATAGTCTGTCTTGGAAGAAGTTTTACTGGTTTTTGTGTAAGGAAATTTCCATTGGCACCTGAGTCAGAAAAAGCTTGGTCAGAAAGATATAAAATATCTAAAAGAAAATTGTTACCAATTAAAAATGTGTTTCGTTCTTCTGTACAGGACAAAGAATAAGCAGATGGCATAATAAGATGAGAACAAGGGGAAATTTACAGATCAAAATATCTAATTTTCTGTGTTAAATGGAGCAAATTACTTCAGGAGGTAATAAACAGAAAATTAAAAAGATGAGAGAGAACAGTTACTTGGCTTTTCCTTATCAGCATGCACGGCAGTGGAGATAAATGCTTACGTTACCCATTGTTCTGGTCTGGCTTCCTTTTTGACTGTCCTGGAAAACTCTTGCTAAAACATTGACAATTGATGGAAGTTCAAAGAACAAGCAACTTGATTTTTTGTTTGAGAAATAAAAATCAGAAACCATTTAAAAATGTTATTAATTTAACTTCCTCCTTGAATCTTTAGGTCATGTTGTGCATGTCTTTGCAAAGCAAACACTGAGGAAGGCAGCAGTCAGACACTCCCTTAAAAGTCCTAAAAAGCCTTACTTTTCAGATACAAATCTGTGCTCATTTACTGTAAAATTCAGGGGTTTGCAGACACAAGTACTTGTGTCACATCACCACCCATCACCACATCCAGAAACACGTTTTATAAATCTGATGAGGTCTCTGTTCAAAATTCAACTGAAAAAGTATTACACTGAAGAGTGAGAGTCAGATTGGTAATGCAGACAGTTGTGCTACTTCTGATCCCAGTTGTACTAGAGCTGTTCATTAATTTTTATCTGTACAGACAAGAAGAGTATATGAAAGCCTTGACCAGGGATTGGTTTAGAAGTCTTCCAACTATATCAAAGCTGTGTTGTGTGAGTTGATCACATTTCTGAAATTCTGTCTCAATTCCATACCTAGCTGAGTTTTAAAAAGCTGCTTAGATTATCAAAATGAAAAAGAGTTAAAACTGACACCATGTCATAAATTCTTTATATATAAATAACTTTATTAAAAAGTTCTTTAATATCTTGGGGGTAAAAAATAGATTCAAAACTGTCACATATCCTAGAAAAAAATAATATGCGCAGTCATTCCCCAGTTTGCTTAAAAATAGGAAATTAAATGCTGTAATTTTTTACATTATTTACATGAAGAACTCAGGAACACTTTTTACCATTTTATAGGAAAAAAATTGTGTTCAAGTGTTAAAGGCAAACCAAAAAATTGGTTAAATTGTATTCTCAACTCTACCTGAGAACTGGATAAATAAAATAAGTAAAGCAACCTAAATTTGATTGTCTGACTAATAATGACTCTTACAAATTCTTCTCTAGGTAGATTTCCCTCCTGCACTCTGACTGGCAATGCTGATGCTATCTTTAAGAGTAATGTGTCTCCTTTACCTTTGTACCATCATGCTTAACAAGGGCAAAAGGTGAGCAGCCTGAGGAATTAAAAGTGGAAATGAAGCACACTTTTCCAGCAGAAAAATTGCTTAATTAACTTATTTGGAGAAGTTATGAGATCTCAAACTTTGGTTGAATTCCTATCAGAATGCACATTTTAGTTTAGTAGAGATGTAGGGGGAAATTGAAATCATGCAGTGTGTGAGAATAACTGGTTCATTTTTAAAGATAAGTATATCTAAAAATCTATATGTGAGACAGATTCTGAGGCTACTATTACACAGACTGCAAATATTCCTATCATTTCAATATAAGCATGAAGGTTGCCCAGAGGAGTTGTACGCCCATGTAGCACATCCATCTCAACATTAAGTACAGTTTCTACCACTGTGCCCCAGCAGTAGGAATGCAGATGACAATGCAATGACCCACTGGCAAAGCAAAGAGCAAGTCAGTGCAACAGTGTCTGCTACTGATGGCAAAAAGAAAGAATAAAGAATATTGTATATTCTTGAATGATAACATATTCATACTGATTGTACTAGTTTTGTCTCAAATAATGCTCTGTTAATCTGGGGGGGGAGGGTTCTAAAGACCACCCATAACTTAAAAAAATCACTTCATCTTATGTATTTTTCTTATGTCTAAGACCATATGGAGGTATTCTGAATATCTCGTCTGTGATTTATGTTTTCATACTGTTTCTCACTAGGACTGAAAGATAAAAGATGCTTTCATCCAGGGACTATACCAGAGCTCAGCAAGTGCTAATACTGGCCCATGGTGGTATCAGCTTTTATCATCCCTATGTCTACCAATAATTAGGAACGAAATCTTGGATCCACTCTCTGCAGTTAATCCTTTTTTGGCATCTTATCCATAGGAAAGAAGAATTGGATTACACAGAACTAATTAAAAATCATATCTCTCCTACATATATATAATCTTTAGCTAAAATTATATGTTTTCTTACCAATGGATGTATTTACATGACTCAAGTTCCTAGAATGGGTTGTGCTCTTCTAACATTACCAATATTTCTTTACCCAATGAGTTGGCTATGGCTGTACACTATTTCTGCCCAGTGCTGACAAATTTAGATTCTGTGTCCTTGGAATGATGGAAGATGCAGCTACTAGTGTGAATCATATGGCTGGTCATGGTAAAAGACTTTTAAAATATCTTGCCCTAGTTTTGTTGGTTGGGCTTTTTTCTCTTGGAGCTCTCTTTGTTCATGAAACTTATGAGAAGATTATCTAAACCAGAATGCTTTTGTGAAAACATAACCAAAACTTGGATATTGGTTCTTGGAGATCTACTCAGAGACAAGAACCACAGACCTATTTGTTTCTTCTCCTGTGGCCTGCTTTAAGCCCAGACACAAAGTCTGGGTGATGGCAGACATGCACAGCTTCGGTGCCACCTTACTTTGATTACTTCTAAATACAAGGATGAGTCCGGGGCAGTCCTGGTAGCCAAAACATTGAGGAGGTCAGGGCACAGTGGGGCAGATTGTGTACAGCATACTCTCCTCAGTTACACTCTGCAGGTGTGTGAGTGTGTTTCTCCTTAACCAGGAATACTAAGAAAGGATGTGTGAAGCCAGCATGTACAGCATCTGAGTGTATGTAGGATCTCTGTGCAAGGAAAGAACAAATTATTTTGTTTTACTGAGCTCCTGACTAGCAACTAAAATTTTTAGCTGTCAGGAAAGCAAGGAGCAGAAATTCACCCAAACTTTACTAGTCATTACATTTTTATGCAATAATAAGTTACATCAGTCTTTGATAGAAGTTACTGGGAAATTTCATATTCTAGCTACAAACCACAGTGCCATGCAATATATGTTTCATTATATTTTTCACTTCTCATAATATAGAGTCAATGTCACATTTTGAAAAAAGCAATTCTTTTTTTTTTTCCTCCAGTCCTCAAAATCTTCCCTCCACAAAATATCCTCTGTTGGATCAGGTGTGGAAAAATTTATTCTCACAGCAGAGTAAGCTTTCTGATTATTAAATCTGCAAAGTAGATGATTGCCTTGGTTGCTCCATCTGATTCAGCTGAGATGGAGCTAAAATGTAAATGAAAAACAAAGTTGCTGCTATAATCTTTGCCTTGGGCTTAACCTTTAATTCCTCGAGTTCCTACTTGTCTTGCTCATTTCACTGCGAGACCTGGAACAATTTCTGGTGCATTATTTCGGACAACTATTCAAAAGTGGTGAAAAATGAGAGAAACTTAACAAAAGGCAAAAATTAATTTTGTAGATCTCCCATTGTGCTTACCTATTCCTGTTAAATAGTTCAGGGAGTGATTCGGATGTTTATCTCTCTCTGCTCTGGTACTGTCAGTACTGCTATTATGGGTGCTTGATTAATGGACTAAATTCCACATCCCAAATACAACCTGGCAAGAGTGGTATCCTAGTAAAAGACTCTATCATCAGACTCGTCATAGATGTTGAAAAGGATATGTAAGGCTTATTAAATGCCAGGTATCTGTTTAAGTGAATATCAAAAATGTTCATACCCAAACTCACTAATAAAAGTATGTTTAAATCGTGTTGGGAAATGGGGATTAGTAAATGAGTAAGATAAATTATGCATTAAGGGATTAAAATGTGAACTTATTTGTTGTGTAATTATGCCTGTAAGTGTTCTATATTAACAATTACTAGTTCTATTGTTAATAAGATGGGAGGTTATGGCTTTATGATCCCCTGATGAGTAGAATAATAGCAATATGTGGATGACAGAAAGGAAAAAAAAGGGAATAAAAATAAATTTAGTTAAAATCTTTATGAAAATATAGCCAACAAACTTGTTTGAGGTAGACACAATGGAAAGAAGGTACTAGAATCCCAGGAGAGTCAGTCTGGCAGTGAATAGAATTTACAGTGTGGTGTTACAGGAGGGATTATTATTCCATACTATGCAGTATTTTTGCAAAAAGTACTCCCTGTTTCTAGCTGCTAAAGAAGAGTTTTATCTTTCCTGGGCTGAGAAAGAGTCTCACTGAACTTTTTATTACCTTTTAATTTCAGAACTTTTACATCTGGTCCTAAAGACATTCCAGGTTCAATGAAGGAAATGATGGAGAAGGGACTCCAGCAAAGAAAATCCTTCCACCAGTGCAGAAGTCAAGCACTGTCATCTATTTCAGAAAACCTGTTTTCTAAATGAAGACATTCATAGGAACTGTGTAATAGAGGTGCAGAGAACATTTCTGTGCTCAAAATTTGAACAGCTTCTATGGAAGAAATGTGGCACGAAGCATCCAGCTATTTCCACAGCCAGAATAATGCAGACCCAAGAGATGGATAGGATACAGAGGTCTTTGGAGGAGAAGAGAAATGGATCTGCTCAGTCTTCAGAGAGGTAGGGTAAGGGGGCTAAGGGGATATCTCACTGCTGTCTGCAAAATACCTAATGCAAGGAGGGAGGTAATATTGATCACACTCTTCTTTGCAGTGCACAGTGATCTGACAAGAGGCAACAAAAACAAAACTTCAAAACCAAAACATTCCAGTTAGAGCTCAGGAAATAATCTCCCTAAGCCATTTGTAAAAAAAAAAAAAAACAAACAAAAAAAAAACCCACCAAAAAACAAAACTGTGGATGCCCTCATTTTATAAAGGGTACACAGGTATTTTAACATTAACATTACATTCTCTTATGTTGAAATGCCATACTGATTTAAAAAACTACAAAATATCAAAATATTTGTGAAGGGACAGAATGAGCCTGGAAACCCAATCAAGATCCTGAGATCCATCCTTATATAAGCTGAGATATACATTCATTTATGAAAAGAATGTAAAAGTAGTGGAATATTTATGATTAAAAATGTAGTAACTGAGAAAACTGATGTGATTTAGAAAAATGGTGACAAGTAAAAGGGGAAAGATAACAGCATAAAGGAGAAACTGGAGGCCTTAGTTGATGATTATTATTATTTTTGAGTTTTCCTTGGACTTAACCCATTTCTAAAGGAAATGGTCCACACTTGTTGATATTTCAGTGAACCAGCAAGCAAGCATTTTAGCAGTTCTAAACTGTATAATAATGTTAAATTGTGGATATATGTATTTCATCATCTGTGAAAGTTTCTTTATTTGTCTTATTGCCAAAAGAATTCAACTGGAATTTGGATGGAAAAGATTTTCCACTGCAGAAATTCCGGTGACATTTTTCCAAAGCAAAAATGTGTAGCCTGGTTGTTTTCTTGAAAGATAGATTCTGACCCACTAAAATAGAATGGGAAGCACATGGCAGCACTTTTTTTGTACCATGAGATGGATTATTTAAACTCCATGAGGGAAGAAGCCATGCAAACTCTTTTCAGCAGTTTTGTTGCCTGCATTCCCCTAACACTTCCCATATACAGCAGTGAGAGGGATTTCATGAAATAGAAGATTTTAGCACTATTCCAGACCAAAACAGTTGTAGACTTGTGCCAACTTTTCTACATCAATGTCTTTTACTGGGTGGTTTACACAAAGTTTTCTTTGTGCTTTTCAGCTACAATAAAATCAAGAGTGTTTATTATTTTCTGTCTATAATACCCTGGCATAAGTTAATAAATCCTGTGCTCTGAATCAGGTTCCTAAGACACTGCAGGTAAGGATGAGTTCCCTAAGTGTGATTTTAAAGGATGAATTTTTAAAAACTAATAGGTTTCATGTTCTTTTCTATTTATTGGTTCTATTTCTCAAGATTTTTTCTCTCTGATTTCTCTTTCTTTTTTTTTTTTTTTAATTTAAATAAGGACAGAGATGTTTTTCTTAGCTTTAGTGGTAAGGAAAATATATATTTGCAAAATCCAATGTTTTTTTGTATATATCTATTTTTTTTTTTAGTGGAGAGTGTGTCTATACACCTCTCATATGATGCTGTACCTATTTTATGTCTGTCGGGGTTTTGTCATATATATTTTAAAATTAGGAAGATCAAGGATGCTTAATGCTATTACTCTTCCAGAGAAAGTACTGCATGGCATTCTTCCTAGCTAGCATTGGAGACTGTCAGCTTTTAGAGAACATAATATATTTGTTACACAACAGTGAGCTTTGTATAATTTGTCCTTTGTCCCAGAGAGAAAACTAGGTTAAACTTAATATGGTTTGTATGTAGACAGGTGTTAACAGAGAACCACATTTTGTAATCAGATCTTAGGCAACAGACCATGCATTTCATTTAGTTTGGAAGCAAAAATCCTGTCACTCTGGTGGGATTACTCTTTGAGTACATTTATTTTCACTATTTGAGGGAGGAGGGTCATATTCTTCTCTCATTTCCTGACTTTGGAACACAAGGCACAGGTAATTCAAGTGGCTGGAGAAGTGGGAAAAAGACAATAATTTGTCAGTCATCCTGGACTCCTATTGCATACAAGAGTAATTACTCATGCTCTTACATGACATTGCTTAAATATAACTACATCTCACACCACCTGTCTTACACAATGCATTACACAGTAATACACAGATGAGAAAAATGAAACTCAAAACTGAAGAAACCAAAGTTAGTATTATATTATTAATATATAAAGAATGCTATATAATTGATGTTCTGCACTACTGTGCTGTGGTAGATCAAATAATACTGTCATGTATCTTCCCTAATATCAGGATACTTTAAGTCATATCTCACTTACTACCAAGATTTCCAGATGCACTTAGAGAGTTAATAAAATTCCTGCATAAAATTATAATTGAAAAATTAATATAATCTGATTCAGTCACCCACTACAGGATCTGAATATCCATAAATTAAAAGTAATTACATATAAACATTTTATATAGGGAGAAAGCAGACAAACAGGAGATGCTGAAATTATTGTTTGACCTGTTATATTTGGAACCTCTAACAACAGCCCAAGTGAAATGAAAAGAATGTTAAGACTTGCAAAGGAATATCTTTCCTCTAACAGACAGCACGTCCTTTATCAACTGTCCCAGCATACAAAGAACATGCAGAGTAGCCTAGTTTTGATTTAAAAACAAAATCAAAATATAACAACCAAAAACCAACCAGACACAAACAAATATAAAAAACTCAAACAAACAAACAAAAATAAATGGCCACTCTGTACTGGACAGGGGCTGTTTGATACCTTAACAGGCAGGGTTAGCAAAGCTCTGCAAATAACTCAAAGACATCCTTAGAGGGCTAAAAATTACTGACAAGAATATTATGTATGCAGCTGAACACAACAGCAGCCAGAAGTACATTGACAAATCAAGATGTTTGAGCAAGGTCCTAACAATCTAAATTCACTGGGGTAACTCAAAATTACTCAGATGATGACTAATGACATCTTCAACATTTACAACTATTTGTAGGGTAGTAGAAAAACCATTCAAAGGTAAGGAGTAAAATTCATGAAGCTTAAGTTCAGAAAAAGGTACTTAGAGCATAAGGAATCCTATGTTAAGGAAAAGCTTATTAACATCATTTAGTGAGGAGTTTGTTGCTATTAGGTGTAATAATGAGAGAAGACACAAAGTCTAGAGCACACAGAAGAACAATTCTCAGCCTGATACCACTTCCTACAAAAAGGCAATGACTACCTTAGTCAGAAATGTGCTAACCCTGGTATTTAGACAGATGCTTTGTGTACAATAGAGATGCACACTTTTAGTGGATGATATTTTTTTTTTTTTTTGTAAAACAGATTACACTATTGTTATGCAATGCCTAAATTATACTTAGTCAAAAACAGCTGTAGCTTGGTTTTGTTCTTTTATTCCCTGAGTTTTGTGAATAATAAAACTGAATAATAAAAATATCTCCCAGAGTTCATTGGATTACCTGTTTAGCTGCTGCAGCCTGTTTAACTCTTGTGAAGAAAGATGAGTCATGGAAATCACCACAAGTCACTGACTGAACCTGTATGGTACATGTTATATATTGAATATGATAATGTTCAGGAAAAGTTTGGACTACTGTCCTTTTCTACTTTCTGGAAAAAACATCAGAATGACATGATAACACATCTCTGACAGTCTTTGTAGAAGAAATATCGAATGATATGGAATCAGAAATGTTCTTCATTAATGACCTGGGAGTTTGGGAATGAAGATTTTGCATTTAATTGTTAGAAAAAAATATATTGACATAATTTTCTTTTTTAAATATTGTTCACAGAAAATGTCAACCTTTTAACCTAAGAACCTAAAGGACAATATATTTATAAACTGTGGTTCATGCACAGTCGAGACAGCATAGTTTAAAGTGACTTTCTGGATGTTTTGAATTGACCAAACACAACTTCCAGAGGGCTGAAAGCCCACTGTGGGGCTCAGTGACCCTCTTACCTAATCTCTCCTGTAAATTGACTATTAAATTATGGCTTGCCTGAAGCTGCTGGAGGTGTCTCTGCAGAGGACAGAATGGGTCAGCATTTCAGATCCCAGTGGGTCAGGACAGGACAAAGGACAGAGTTTAGCTTTCTTTCAAGAGTTCCTGGCCTTTCAGATGCTCAGTGGGCTGCTACTTAGTTAAAGAAAATACAACCTAAGTAACATATGGAAAAGACAAATAAGAGCTACTAAGCAGCAGATATTCTTTTAACTCCTTTCATGGCAGGTCACTCTGACTGACCCTAGGTGTGGTAGAGCTGCCTGTACCATTACTGTCCCTCTGCTGCCTGGCCTCAGAGGGAGTCTGCTGAGAAAAGTGTCTGGTATGGTGAAACCAAAGTCCTACCTTCAGCCTGTACCATTCCAATCCTTGTTTTATGCCTGTAGTTGGCATGTGTAGCAAATTCCCTTGTGCTTTATGGTTTTGCATATTAGTTAATCCCCCTTCAGACAAAGGGTGTATTCCTTTTGTTGTCTCTTTATAATCATCTTGAAAAGTTTTTGATCTCATGCTGTTTCAGGGTTTTTCCCTACCACACCAAGCAACAACATTTCAATAGTCACCTTCTCAGGATTCCCACCAAAGTAGGAGGATTGGCACCCCTAAACACAGTCTTTGGGAGATAGAGTGGAATGAGGTAAGGGCAGCTATAACACACACCTCCTCCACATCATGATTGCTGAAGGGTAATTTCTGTTGGTGGGAAGAGATTTTTTTGTTCCTGTGCTTGGAAGGGGACACCTGGGAGGTGTGAAGACAGCAGCCATGCTGTCACAGTGGTGCAGTCAGGTGTATGACACAACCCCACAGCAGGACTCACAAGCTTGGCCACAGCTCTCGGATAATGCAGCAGCGTGGAACTGGGTACAACACTGTGGCAAACTTAGAGTGGGAGAAGAGCAAGCCCACATGTATGAACCAACCAACAGGCTGGCTGCAGAAGTGCGTAGATACATTATTTATTTTTTCTAAAGCAATGCAAAAGTCTGAATAGTATACCACTGACAATTACAAAATTGGCCATGCATAACCATCACTGCTATTTCAGTCAGAAATTCACTTGGGAAATGTTTAGATTCCATCCTCCTGAGTAAACTGAATTTTAATATAGTAATTTTGAATTATTATCAGCTCACAAATCTTGAAGAAATAAGGAAAGGGAAGGGTGGCACTACACTTCCCCTGCTAGTCTCCTATAGATAAAAGGAGAAGGAAACCCAATGATTTTTCCACCATCCTCATTCACTATGAAAAAGAATCAAATGATAAAATTTGAAGAAAAGCAGTTTTTGGAGACTTGTACTACTTATGTAAACTTATACTCAAATCTTAATATGTTCTGAGTATGGTATAGGAAAGAATTTTTAACAAGACCTTTGATCCAGCCTATTTTATGACGAACAAGGTTCAGTTGCTATCAGGTGGGCCCACATTTTTCCATTAGCATTTCATTATTCATTCAAACTCAGTCACTGTGATTGTTCACTGGGCATTTCCCTGGGGTCAGTATAAGTACCTCAGTGAATTGCATATGCAAATATTTGGCATAATGAAGTGCAGATTCAAAATAATAGCCACAAACCAAGAAGCCGCTTTGAACAATCTGGGCAATAAAAATACAAGGATGGTCATCTGTGTTGACAGTTGTATGAATCAGATTAAAAAATTGCTACAGAAAACAACACAGCTTAATATTTTATAACATTTCACTTCACACTAACCTTGTTTTCCCAGTTCTTTGTCTACTTTGTTAACAGCATGCAAGATTTTACTGCAAGAATATCAACATTGTCATCATTTTTTAAAAAACATGTCTCATCAGCAGGCAAATAAAATTTGTCCAATAGAAAAATACTGGAGCCAGTCCACAGAGGAATAAAATTTTCTCAAAGGTCCATTAGTTTTTTAATCTGAGAAGGAGAAAAAAAAATCCTGCCTGACCAAATTATGTTAACAATCAACCACTATCAATATTTTATGCCTGAATCAAAAATATGGGCCTCATCCTGACACTGGTGACACCAGAGGAGCAAAGACTTATATTAGGGTTTGGTGTTTGTGTTATATCAGTAGTGCATTAAAAAGCACTTTTTAGCTAAAAAACTTAAGGCATTTTACAGAGGTGATGACACCTACTTCCTCTGTGCAGGTGAAAAAAAAAGAAAATGTGCAGTGGGAAGTGACTAGCTGAAGTCATTTAGTAAACTAATGTTTAAATTGGGATTACCAACTTCTCATGAGTAGTACTTAGAGCATGACAGAAGGCAGGTTACATCCAAGGATTTCTGGTCCTTGCAAAAATGTTTGTGTTGAATAGATTGGAGGAAAGAGTTTATAAATTTGAACTGAGCTAAAGCAAAAACTTGTTCTGGATTTATACTGCAGAAGATTTTCTTCTTGCTTGAATTTATTAGTAGTTCTTATTGTCTGCCATTCCTCATCCATTAGCGAATAACTGATAAAGCTCCACAGGTCACAGCTTGTAGGTCTTATCATGAGATCATAGGTGAGCTGTGAGTGAACCATTCCTTAAAGTACACCTCAGGTCTCCATTTCCTCTGACAAGGAAATAATTGGAGAACAGAGTAGTCACTGATATTTCAATCATCAGATCACTAAAATAAGCTGCAATTTAAGTGTTGGATTCTGCTGAGCCAATATGAGCTGTCTGCAACTTATCTAAAGTTAGATAAATTTAGATAAGTCCACTACGCTCTTCATAAGTCACTGGAAGAAGATTGGCAGCTGCTGAGAACAATCCATGATTCCTATTTTACACATTTTTTAGTCTTAAAAGAAATTTCTTTTGGAGATACCTGTCCTGAGAATAGAGGATGTACAGGCAACTAATTTAGAAACTATGTAAATACATATGACTAAAGTTCTTCAGGAAAGTCTGACACTAGTTAAAACATTTCATCTGTTGGACTGTTTAGGTGTTAGTCATACAGATTTCTACATTGTCAGACAAATCCTATTTGTAGTAGTAGTGACCGCACCTTAAAATAGTAATTCAATTAATAATTAGCTCCTGATTTACTTTTCTACCTCATTTGCTATAAGCTTATCCTTTCTTGCATCCTCTTGATTAATAAATAATGAGATTGCAATCTTTCCCAAGGCTGAAACCCTACTGCCATCACATCTCTTCAACAACCCCAAAATTGAGGATTCGTGCAAAACTACAAAGCAAAAAGACAATGAAAGTCACATTAGAATATCATATTATTAATTACAAGAAGCATAATAAATAATATTTTTTATCTCACCTTAGTCTGTTACTATTCTTAATACAATAAGAAAAAATTCATAATGGCTTAAAGGTGACAGATTTTGGGCCAGTATGGGAGATTTCTACTGTATGTCCTCAGTTCGGGGTATAGAAACCGACTGTTCAAATGTCTTCCTGAATTAGTATTTCAGAGTTATGGGCATTTCCTAGAACAACAAACACTGATAATACGATAGCATAATCTCCCCAGAGAATTTTGAAAATTCCTTCATAAGCTATATTACACATTCATGATCTTGCTCTCCTTACTACTGGAAGTAGTACTGATTAAATTTATATCGAGCATAAAAAAAGTCATCTTGAATATTTGTAATCACTAACATATAGGTTAGAGACGATTTTGCTTATGAACAGAATAATATGTTTTCCTCTCTGTACACTGAAATGGAGAGACAACCAAACCCATGAAACAGTAACCAACAGATTGTGCAAAATTTCACAGTCTGTCTGATACTGAAAAAAAACCTGAAAAAATCCCGCCCTACTTATTGTAATTCTGTATCTGTTTAACTTTGCATTTTAAGGAATTTTTGTAGGTCAATCCATTCCCGAAGTAAATTAAACAGACCATGAATTAATTTGGTGTGGGCAGAGGTAAATTGGTGGTTAAGTATAAAGTGTGTGTGAGAATCACCAAAGAATATTGATTTTTATTTTTTACTGTAAAGAAATTTGAGGGGGACTTTTTGAAAGAGTTTGTCTTGTTCCTAACAGCAATGTAACTACAGCATAATTGGGGACTGTATATGTCTTAATTCTACCAGTCAATCCCATGCACTGTTCCACTGCCTGTTATTATGCACACTAACACTTTGAACTTTCACATGCCTATATTTATTCAACAGATGGCAGAGCTTGTGAGAGGATCAAACACCTTCCTGACAAGAGAGCAGCTCATTTTGTGCAAGGAAACTGCCAGATATCTTTACTGGATGGTAAACAAACTGATAGCCTGCTTCTTTTCCCAGGAGGAATTAGCTGCATGCAGCAGCCACAAAGAGGGCAAGGAGGCATGAGCTGCTGAATCCTGCAAGCCTTAATTCAGTGTCTGGTAAGGAGACACTTAATCTACCTTGCAGTAGGTTGCTGAGACAAAAAGTTTACCTTCACACTCTGTATCATCTGGATAAAAAACAGTCATGGAAACATTGTCTTAACTGTAATAGAGAATGAGAATCTTTCTGAAATTTTCTATATTGGCCTACAAATTCAGATTATTTGTTTAAATAAGTCCTAAAACAACTTCAGCATGGCTTTATGGCTTTATCAGAACATGATGCTAAACAGCAGGAGCCACAGTGGTCCTGTGTACTGAGTATATCTCTTTTGAGATAACTAAGAACCAGCAGAAGCTATTATTGGAACTGGACAGTTTTAACTGTACAATATTTTTTATAGATTCGTCTTTCCATCGGAGCATATTGCTTTCCTTTCTGACAGTTTTTCTAGGACTTTTCATGTCAGACAATACCTCAGCATGAACTTATCACCAAAATTTTCAAAAGACAACAGACCTAGCTCTGTAGTTCCTTGTTTCAGCTTTAAGGTGGGGTAGAACAGAATTCATTGATTTACACCTCCGAAAAATGTTTCAAGAGGAGTGAAATAATGCTGAAAATACAAGAATATGAATTACAGGAAACAGCATGTGTTGGTGAAACACAGAAGGAGGGGAAAGTCCAGTGGGAAGTCCTTTATAACAGCAGCATACAGTGCTTTCTGAAGTGCCCTTGGAAACAGAAATATGTGCACTGTTGCCCAGGTGACAAAATCTAAGTACATGGTGTCTACTGTGAATGAAACAACTAACACTGCCTGGTCCATGTGGAGTGGCCAGTGTTAGTGACACTGAGAGCTATCACTTTGAATGGGCATGAGAAGCAAACCTACTCTGGTGGATGTGTGTTAATAATCTGGTGGACTAGGCAGCAATGAAGGCATGGCTTCTCCAGGGGAGTTTTTGTGATTAAGATTTATTTTACCTTCTACAAATACATGCATACCTTCCATTATTTCTTTCTCATATATTTTGCGATGCCAAGGAAAATACGTAAGGGTTTTCTCAGGTTAGACCTTATTTTACCTTGGTGGTGAGGTTCAAGTAGAATTTGTTTCCTTAACCTCATTTTTAATTTCTCTGGTTCTTTCAGACTCTTACACAGTTATGCACTTAAAACATTATAGACATACAGCACATAAAACTAATGCCTTAAAGGTGAATTGTTTTCTCCCTCTTCATCCATTCATATGTCCTAACTTGTTCTGTAAAACATTTTTCTTAATTAAATGTTCCCTTTCACATTAATCCCTTAGCATCTACCTAGTAATCAAGAACAAATGTTTCCCATTGGTATTCTCATGGAGTTGTTGGGCGCTTACCTCTCTTGCTGCAACTTTCAGCCCTTGATAGTTGGCTTGCATTTTCCCTTGAGTTAGCAGCTGGCTCGACAGCTAGTTATTTACTGTTTCTCTGATTTTCTGCTCTATGGCTTCCCCAGCAGCTCATTGCCTAGCATGAAAGAGAAAACTGAAGGCAGAAACAAAAAAGAGAATTCACAAAGGTCCATATCTTCTCTTCCTCTCTGGGTTTTAAGAGGTTCAACCCCAACAACACACTCTCTCATAATTATGTTCCCCTTTTTATAGAGATGTGTTCTTTATGAAAAAGTAATAGCACATCCAAGCTGGTAAAGATGTATATCTTCAATTCCTACTTATCTGAACAGAAAGCACTTGTAGCAAGGTTAAGGATACCGTGTACACCTCTCTCTTACCTCTCCTATCTAATACAAATTAAATTATTTCAGTGGTTTTTTTCTCTAATATAGGTCTGTAATCTACTACCAGCAACACCATTGACTTTCTCTGCTTTTCATATGCTTGAAATGACAGGTATGATTTAAACAGCAAATGCAGAAGAAAGACTAAAAAAACACCAAACCAAAGAACGGAAGAGATCCAAGAGGACAAAGACTTGTTCAGGGTTTTTGATTTGTGGTTTGTTTTGGGGTTTTTTTTCCATAGGTGATTACAGCTTCAGTGGAGAACAGATTATGTGCCTGCTTGTACACGCCTCTGAAAAATATTTTTCAGGTTTTTTATACTGAAAGTTGTCAGTGGAGATGACTGGAAAATTTGTGTGTTTTGCTCTTAAAAAATGAAAAAAACAGGTGAAAATTCATATTCAGCTTTGCTAAAATAGCTTGATATTCCACCTGGAAAGCTAAAATAATGACTTAAAAACAGGTTAAATCTCAGAGAACTGATGTGAAAAGAAAAACTCAAATCCAAGGACATGCCAAACTTTTATTGTGGTAAAGATACTAGGCAAAATTGCAGGGAAGGCTTAGAGCAAGAAATAGATTTGATTATTTCCACTACTACTACTCAGCTTCTAGGAAAGCTTTTCTTTCTCTTCTCATCTGTATTTACCCTAATGTCATGTGTAGAAGATTCACAGCTGCTTATGATATAAGAATGTAGAAAAATATTACTTCTCCTTTATCCTATATATTAGTATAGAATTTTCTTTCAATTATGATAAAAGAGGATTAATCTCTTATGGGAAGTACAATTCAGGAAATACAGACATGTATTTGTTTAGATGTTCTATTTAACTCCCATGTTTACCAGAGTCTTATTAATGCAATCAACTTTCTTCACTAATAGCAGAGATGTGAGGAGCTGCTCACTGAAGATGATATCACATCTATATATGAATTACATCTAAAGAAACTTGTGGTCCCTCGGAATACAGAAAAGCAAAATAACCATTCAGAACAATGTGGCAGAGCACACTCCATTATCTCTGTCTTGAAGCTCACACCACATTTTCCCCATAGTTTTTTTGGAGCTGTTATCCAGTAAGAAACAAAATTGTTGCCTCATAGCTGGGTAATCTACAGCCTAAAAAATATTTTGATAGTGGCAAAACTAGATGCAATATTTTTCACTCGAAGAACAATTTTTTGATAGGAGTCCTTATCCCACTTTCAAAACACTTCATTTTAAACCATCACTTTTAATTTTTGATATGCAATTGTCTGAACTATAAAGATACCTAAAATTAGAAATTCCTCATTAACACCTTAAACAGCAGTGGGAACTCAATCACTGACATTGTTATAAGCTGGTTTACCAAACATCTCTTAGGAACAGTTGAGGTGCAGTTAGCTTTTTCTTCAGGAAGTAGGGTGGCCTGACTGACCACCTTCCATCCCCATTTTCTCTGACTATATTACTAAGACAAGATGAAAATACTTTTAAAGTCAATTTAATTTAAAAGGCTTTGAGAAGTTATTTACAACAGCAAACAGCATCATCCAATTTCACAGCTTAAATAAAAACAGCCTTTATGTCTGCAACAAAGCTGAAATACCTCAATCACATACATGCCCCATGGTTCCTCAAAAATTATTTTTAAAAAAAATTCTTTAGCATGTGTCAAGCCAGCATTGGAACAAAGTATTTCAAGCCTCAAAATGTTTTGGATGGAGTTCATTCACCAGCACTGTCCCCATTTCCTGGGGAGAACTGTCAGAGCCAAATAAAAAATAACAGAATCATAGAATGGTTTGGGTCAGAAAGACCTTAAAGATCATCTAATTCCACCTGGGCATGGGTAGAGCTTTGAGCCAAGATGGAAGTTAGCTCTATACCCACCTACCTCATGCAAGGAAATGGTGTTGGTTGCAGCAGTGAAGGGGCAGTGCCTGCTCACACTTTTAAGAGAGGCTGTTGAACAGGGAAGCACTGTAAACCGTATCACCAACATCCTCAGAGCAGAGCAGATGAAGATGTCTTTAACTGTTATTGGGCTGGAATTACTGACGGTTATCTGTAGAATATAAAGTGAATTTAAGAATAAGATTAAATAAGAAGTCAAACATATTTGAATTAGTAACATTCTTTTTATCACCTCTTCTTCTGTAAATGCTACATACTTATACAAATCCATGTACATTTCCAGATGTTTGAAATTCAGTGTCTGAAATTCCAAGTAATAGTAATTTTTTGAAGAAATTTACACTGTGCTATCTGGAATTAGTATGAGATCTACTATAGGTCACATACATATATACACTACAGTGCACTGTTGTAGTTAAATGAATCATGTCAATAATTGAAAGGATATGTCCTTCCAATGCTGCTGTGAAATACTACTCAACTCTCTCCATAGTCAGAACAGGAATGCAAGTGCCCTTAAGAGGATCTGATCTTAACTCCAAAAAAATGTAGCTGTGCAGCTACAGCGCTCATCACAGGTAAAGGAGAGACTATACCTCTCCATCTGAATTTGTGTTGATATGTGGAAAGGGATTCAGAACTGAAAGAGAATTTGGTTATGCAGCCTTGTGATTAGAGGACCCACACAGCACGAGTGATCCTGGATTTGATTCTCAGGACTCCTGCTGTTAATTTTAGTTCACAAATAATCATAGGCAAGAACAATTTATTTTAAATGCAAAAATAATCATAGGCAAGGAATCAAAAATTCTTTCCTCCAAGCAGAATGATGGCTGTTCTGTCTTGTTCTTTCTCTTGGTCATTAGTTTCCTACGATTTTTTTTTTCTTTCTTCTTTTGCTACATTTGCTGCATGGCACTTTTAAAGAAAGAGCTGAATCTTGATAAGTTACTCCAATAGTTCTTTATTTTTCTAGTGAGAAAGAATCCAATCTCCTGTTATCATATGTAGAAAGCTTTTAAACTCTCTCAGCTTCCACTTGTGATTCAATTGCAGACAATAATCTGCTTTTCTCACACCCTTCTTAAGTCTATGGAAAAATAAACTCTTCAATAGGCCACCAAAATGGACTCCTGATATTAGAATACGTCTTTGGGCATGCTTATGATGCAAACATTTGCAAACATTTACTCCCTTTTAACCCAGGCTGGGCTGATCAAACACTGTGCAGCTCCCAGCCATTTAAGATGTCGTTGTCAGCCACCAGCATCGTGCTGATTACAAGCAGAATCTCAACTGGTACAAACCTGTGTAACTCCTATCAGACATCACACTCAACTGTTCTTGCCTTCTCTATGAAAAAGTGTTTTATGGCTGCCATTGGCTTTAATCAGTAGCATGTTTGCTTAATGTGTCTGAGGTCTGTAATGGCATATTGAGCAATATGATAGGCATCTCGTAAGACTGTCTGATATCTTAAGGTCTGGGCTGAACTGTAACATCCCTGAAGCACTCAAGCTCTTTTAATTTGTGAGTCATTTCTGTCATAGCTACATAGTGAAAGACATATTTGCCTTTCTCAAGCTCCTTCCTGTCTTAGCTTATCTGTTTTTATAATAAAGACTCCTCTTAGTTATAGGAGACACTGACTTCTCATTAAGACTTGTAAGAACAGTACCCCAGTTCATGTTCAGTGAGAGCATACACCCAAAAACTCTTTGTATAGTAAAACTCCACACTGTTACTCTTGTTACAGTAAATAATTCTGCAGTGGAGGCACCATACTTTAATATATATGCACCTGTAGTTACTAAAATTTACTATTCTTGCTTTATACATGTATAAAGTCCATCGACTTCATTGGCAAATTTGACTGTGCAAGTGTGGACACTCAAACTGGGATATGGGTAGGATAAATTGGGTGGGAGAGAGTAAATTTTGTTTACAGCAGTTAGTATGGGTCTATGTGCTGGAAACACTGTTGACAACACAGGGATGTTTTGTTACTGCTAAGCTACACAATGAGCATGAGCTACACTACTACTGAGTTACACAAAGTCAGGACCTTTTGTCTCTCTCCACACCTCACCAGTGAGGAGGCTGGGGGTGAATAAGCACCTGGGAGGGGACACAGCTGGGACAGCTCACTCCAGCTGCCCAAAGGGATATCCCACACCCTATGGCATCCTGCTCAGCAGTAGCATCTGGAGGAAGAAGAAGGAAGAGGAGCGCGGTTTGGAGTGTTTGTCTTTAAAAGTCACCATTGCACATGATGGGAACCCTACTTTCCTGCCAATGGCTAAACACCTACCTGCCCATGGGAAGAAGGGAATGTGTTCCTTGTTTTAGTTGCATTCACAGCTTTTGCTTTATCAATTAAACTGTCTTTGTGTCAACCAGCAAATTTTCTCACTTTTATTTTTCTGATTAACTCTCCTAACCACTGGGTTCTGTGGTGCTTACTTGTCAGCTGATGTTAAAACCCAACAGTCCTCTAGCACCCAGTGTGAGGCTAGAAACATTCAAGAAAATGAGAGATTTGAGTGGAATATGCTAAGATGAATTTATAACTGTTATTGCTGTTTAGTCATGAATCGAGAAGCTTCTGAGCTTGCCATGGGTCCTGCTTGCCCCAGTGTGTAGTAGAACCTAATACATTTTAGTGGTTGCTTTCTGTTTTCACTGCTTGCTGTAGTGTTTGTTGTACTGTTTATCATGTTACTCTACTGTGCCTGGGAACATTTTGATAACAGCAGCGGCAATGTGCCTGAGCTGGCACATGGCCACGGCATCACTGCTCTTTCTGTCCTGCTGCACTGCACAGACTGGAACTGCAGTGTGAGTGAGTCAAAGGGACTGTGGCCTGTAGTTGAGCCCATGTGGAAGCAGGACACCCCAAAGCATTGGTGGCCATGGATAAGTCCACATTAGAGTAGGTGTGCCTCAAAATGTCTGCGGCAGTGGCTATGTCTGTGCCACAGCTGGTGTACCTCTGAAGGGAAGGGTTCATTCCAGTGTTAAACCCTGTGGTCTGCTCCAAAAGAATGAAGGGTAGAGATTATAATAGAGGTATCTTTAAATAGGTGTTGCGTGGGATTTGAGTTCCATGTTTAGGAATCTCTATGAAAGAAGTTGCCTGAACAAATGGAGGAGGAGCCTTACAAGAAGCAGTGCAGACACAGTTGTGAGTCGACTTAAATTGCCTTTGATGGCAGTAACTGCACGTAACACACCCCCTCCCCTGTCCTGAGTGATCTCCATTAGAAATGGAGCCCATAGTCGTGGACTAAATGAACTCAATGGACATTTTACAGACATTTCACAGGAGTGGTCCATCGACTAAGGGAATTATAACTGTGTTCTACACCAGAAGATGGAAAGGAAGATGATGGCTAATGTTGATGTACTGGATAGTGTGAGACCTGAGCATGATGTAAATAGTGTGGAATAAGTGGTGCAGAATGTGCTGGTTTTGACTGGAATTGAGTTTGTTTTCTTCACAATACATGGTATAGGTCTATGTTCTGGATTTTTGACCAAAATCACGTTGATAACAAGGGATGGTTCAGTTCCTGCAGAAGTTCTTACACAGCATCAAGGCCTTCTCTGCTTCTCACCCCACCAGCCAGCTGGGAGGGGACACAGGTGGGACAGCTGTCCCCAACTGACTAAAGGGATAGCCCAAACCATATGCTCAGCAGTAAATCTGGGGGGGGGGGTAAAAAAGGGAAAGGAAGGATATTTTGAGTGATGGCATTTGTCTTCCCAAGTCACTGTTACACATGAATGAGCCCTGATTTCTTGGAGTTGGCTGAACACCTGCCTGCCCATGGGGAAGTAGTGAATGAATTCTTTGTTTTACTTTTCTCGTGTGTGCAGTTTTTGCTTTACCTGGTAAACTGTCTCTATCTCAACCCACAAGCTTTCTCACTTCTACTCCTCTGACTCTCCCCCTGTCCTAACGGAGTGGGGAGTGAGCCAGCAGCTGTGTGGGACTTAGCTGCTGAAAGCCATGACAGCAAGAAATGCCATTTGGAGCTCATTAGGCAGACATAGCTTTTACTGCTCCTAAAGCATGTTTGCTCTTGCGTTCATACACAGTGCGGGGGTAGTATATGCACATGTCGTATTAAAAGTTCTGTTCTTACTTCGTTTTAGACAATGACTGGGCAACTCTCCAAATTGTTCCTTATGAAAATTTATTAAATGTAATGGTTTTGAAAGAAAGGTATTGCATGGGGTCAGATAAATGTAAAACAGTTCCACTGGGTACCACAGCAGTAGGAATAAAAAGTGTGTGAATTAATTTTTCCTTGGCAGTTAACTCTATTCAGTGCAAAATTTGTTCGGGGTTTGTTGCAGAGCTTAAATATTTGAGATTCAGCTGAAATATATGTTTGTTTTTTCTAAAGCTGTCAGGGGCATGCATGTGTCAGTTTTCATTAAGAATAATTTCCCTCAGGATCTTTGGCTTAAGTTAACCTTCAGACCTCCACCGACCCCTTCCAAGCCATCAGGGTTTCTTTTTGTGTATTGTTCCATGGATAAATGTACCTGCCAAAACCTAAGAGCTTCAGAGGATGATGTTGACTGAATGTCTGAGCAGTTCTCAAGCCTAAGAAATGTGCCCTGCAAACTGCAGCAAGAAATTCCCTTCTTTCCTTTCCTCTGAAATGATCTATTTTCCCAGTACTAATAAAACAAACACTTAGGTAAGTGTATATAGCGGGGACATTTAAAAATTACTGTCTTTTATGTTAAAACTTATTTTCTGTGGGAATCACATTGTGCTGTATACGCCTAAGACCAATCTCCACCCTGAAAATTTATACTTGCAAATAAATGACAAAGCACAGTTCTGACGTTTCTTGAAATATATGAAAAGGAATCCATTATAACAGTAATATGTGGCTAAGGTGACCTCTCTGGACAAAATGCTGCTTTTTCACTGGCCGGGAGACTTCCCAAAGACCATAAGCCCTGCTAGTGCACTGGTTGAGACATATATTTCAACCTCATTTCACTCTTTGCTGATGGTATAGGCCACCAATTTTCTTAAGAGTTAATTTTGTTCCCTGCTCAAATGCAGCAAATAATTTTAGAGTTAGGTCATTGCTGGCAAGGAGAGGAGGACTGCTGAAAGTAAGGAAGTTTCCAGGCAAAAGCAGAGACTGAAATATTATTCAAGGATCCTTATGCCTAAAAATCATGAGGTTATTGTAACATAGCGTTCTGGTTCACACGATGCACTGATGTTAGTCAGTAAGGAATGCTGAAATGTTTTGATTTGAAGGCTGTGTTGGAAATGAATAATTCACTTCATTTTTGTACCCATGAATTGAAAAATAAATGAGCAATACACACTTCTCTTATAGAATGCTTTAATGAAAGACTTACCTTATTTTCTTTCTCCTCGATGAATTCCTATAACTAGTTTTTTTGTAAAGAGCTATCAAAAAGGTTTTTTGCTGCTGGACCAAGGCAAGGGATCAGCTCATTGATTTGCAATGAACCACACCAGTAACTGATACTTTAAAGTCTACTATTTAGTGATATGAAACCTTAACACAGATAGAATTTTATAAACATATCACTCACAGTGACATTTATCTAAAGTTATTATTAAAAAGAGAATAAAGCATTTTTCAGTTGTGCATTTACTAGTTGCAGAATTCCCTGAAAGTTATGTACTGAACTATATACATTTATCTACATGTTGGATTGTAGAAAAATAACTTCAGGGGAGGTATGTATTCAATACTAGATGTTGTCCCTCTCAGAGCTCATTCCATTTGCCTTTTGGATGGCCTGGGTGAGAGTACAGCCCAGAATTGGGTGAAATCTGGCCCTTATTATTCATAGTTGTTACAAGAGAAATAAGCTAAAACTATTCTTAGGAAGATATCTTTTTTGTATGTTCATCATATGGGTGATGTTGCAGTTTCAGACTTTACCCATGTTTCAAAGCTTCTCTATACTGTGTGTGATATGACAATAGACAAACTAGAGTCAAACAAACTCCTTCAGGAACATGAACAGATCTGGTCATGAAAGCAAAGTGCACTGTGGGTATTAAGCATATTACTGAGTTTAAAGGAAGACACTTTATTAGAAACTTTTCAAGTAAAAAATATGTTCATGAAAGTGCTATACAAAAGGTTCCAAACTGATTCCCCACTCAGCCATGCTGAGTTACCCAATTTAAATATCAGTGACCCCATCTGGAAAAAATTCCTAAGGGAAAGAGGAAAATATAGAGCATGTCTATGTGGTCAGAAGATGGATGTCATTCCCTTGCTCTGTCCATGGCTTGGGGCCATTGAGATGTTATTCCGGATACTATTCCACCAGGCTCAGGGCCAGATCTTCCCAGCATACCTAGTCCAAAAGAGATTTAGGACACATCTCAGAACCATAAAATTCACCATTTCCCTGATTTTTTATGTCTGTCATATGGACCCCATTACAAATTAAGAAACAAGACCAGTGACTTCCAATAAACCTTTATATAGGTATTGAAAAATAATGGACCTCACTAAATTATTCCGGACTCCAGTTCCCACTCACTAGTCTTCTGTGAAGTATTGTCTATTAAATAGCCAGGCAGTTTCCTTGAAGCAATACTTTCAGAGTCATTGCAAAATAAGTTGGAGCTCTCTGACTCAAATTTGGCTCTGAACTGAGAGTTAACCTCAAAAATAATCTTTCATTTTTGGAAGAATTCAAAATTATACCAATGAACCGGCACTATTCAGTACTAGTTTGTGCCTCCAACTGTTACTAATTATTGCATAGCATCTATTTTTAACTTGAAATCCCTCATCTCCAGCTCTCCTCACACCTTTGCTGGTCATTATTTTTCATATGATAGGACTCCTCAGTCAGCCTAATGTTGTAAAATGTGTCATCTGGTAAAGATTAGCTGCCAAGGCTCCCTATAGAGGCAATGAAAAAAGTCAGGTGCAAATAAATTAATAACTTCTGTTATTCTACCTTGTTATATCATTGTCCCTGTCTCATGGACAAGACTGTATATCCTCATCAGCTACAAGGGAAATACAGACTATCAGTTACACACCTGACTTTTAGGTGCCTAAAATCCATTTAGATAAATCCCATTCTTTGTCCAGGTAAGGTATTGTACAGTAACAATCATAATCTAAAATTCTGCAGATACAATCTCACAGAACCAGTCTATGAAAATAAACCAAAATTCACTCTAATGCAGTTAGTCCAAAATGATCAGCAATGTTTAGCAGTATGTTTTTTATTGTTTATCATTTCTTAAAACTGTCCAGTGTTGCAAATGTTACTCTATTTCTGGTAATATTAGGGAGAACTGTGAGTGCTCATCATAAGAAACAAAGCTTATTTTGTCTTGCACTTAATATGCACAAAGAAATACCAGGATAATTTTGTATTATTCTCTGGACCAGTCATAGCCTATTAATGGTAACCAAAGTCATGATGGAAAAAGCATCATGGCTCTCCTAAATTCTGGGAGTTTGGCTCAGAAAGACTGGAGACTGTGATACTTGAAAGGATCTCAGATTGAGAGGAATGGTAAATAAATGTACAAACACTCCTTAAACAGAAAGTTCGTCTTGACTCAGTTCTTTTGCAGTACTGTCCTTAGCTTAATCTGCAGTGGGAAGGGCCAGACCTAACCACAGTGGGCCCCATCAGGGCTGAATGACATGAAGTGCATGATGTGAACGGAATGTGTGCATTTCACTGGCTCCCCCACTCCCTATAGCTTCAGTCACCTGGCTTTTCAGCTGGCACCCTCACCATTCTACCAAAGAATAGGGGCATTTTCCTTAGCCATGCTAAAGAATCTCTTTTGAAGATTTACAGAGAGATGTCACTGTTTTGGGACCCTAGTTCAATGAGGGTTGAGTAGCTAACTCCTTGGAGAGTGTTGATAAACTACATTGGAAATGCCCTATTTTTAACTGGGATTGTTTGGTAGATTTACAAATAAATTTTTCTCAGAACCTTTTGGTGTAAGAAAAAATGGAAACTGCAAAAAATATGTCCTTATATGAAAATGTGGCATGCTGGAAATGGCTTAGTTGATTACAGCTCTTATACACTTGACAACTGAGTAGAAATATACCAAACAAGTTCCTTGTGGATCAAGTTCTAATTGAAGCCCCTCAGCAGCCGATTGCTGTCCTGAGAGGTGCAGAAAGAGAAAAACAGAATTTAAGATCCAGTCTTATTTCACACTATTCTGGTTTAATGGGGAGCTGCAGATTGGAGGGTGTGCCGTGGGATTATATTTGCAAGCGTGTTTACAGATACAGTATTGATTTCCTTGCTCACTAAGAGCATTTCTGTACTGCCACTGCTTGCAATAAACAACCCTGCAAGAGCCTACATGGATGTGAAGCCATGATGCATTATTTAACAGGACCTAATCAATATAAAACAAGCATTCCCTTTGTTACAAGAGAGCTATTGACAGAATGCTTCTCCCTTTTAATTTTTTATTATTTTGCATCGATTGCTGAAGCCCTGCATAGTCTTCAACAGCATATACTGAACTAGACCTGACCACAAATCTCACTTTATATGAAAAAACAGATTGCCCCATTTTAGCACAGAATTAATTTGGAAGAATATCCAGCATTCTAAGAAATCAATACGAGCACAGCCATTAACATCAACAGAAGAGAAAACAGGTCTTTGATCAGACACAAAAATCAGTCCATTTAACCATCTCAGAAATAAAAGATCAATACTAAAAACCCCCAACCCTTCTTATTCCCAAATAAGTCCTTGACTTAAGAGTTTAGCTGGCAAGAATGCATGGAATTTGGATTACTTGGCTAAGAGTAGAAGAAAAAGAATTTTGCCACTGATAATTTCAAAAATAATATTCTCTACCCTGTGTCTCATATTTGCCTGCAGTTCTACTAATGTCATGTCTGTAACATTATTCAAATGACAGTAAACAAGTGCAAGACAGGGTTTATAAAGCTGGACAGTCTTGCACATATCTCATTTATACTCTCTTAAAAATCTTCACCCAGTTCAGTGGGAGCAGGGATGGAGTAGGTAAAAAACCTGCTTAAAAATTCCACACCCATTTCTCGGATCTTCCTTTATAAGAACATGCTTAATTAGTGAAGTTTTAAGATCTTCATAACAAAACTCATGGACATAATTGTCAATCACCCTATTCCAGGCTCATGGTCTCAACGGACATCCATTAACTGCTAATATGACATTTAGGGAGTCAGATAATTTGGCATACAGAGCTCTAAAAAACCCACCAAATTAATTTGTTGTTTGAGTACATTTCTTTTCAATTTTATAAAAGGAAAAATATAGGTTTTTTTCTTTCAGTATAAAAGTTAAAGCTTTATAATAAAACCTGAACTCTAAAACTAAAGTAACGTGATTATTTTGACCCTTCCTATGTTTACTGCAGTGAGGATTTTAGATATTCCTTGAGTTGAATGACAACCAATTTATCATTCAAAATTGAAAATCTTTATGAAGAAAAGGGTGAGGAATGCTGTGTCTGACACTTTGGAAAGTGACAAAAATGGCAAGTAAAATAAATATGAAGCATATAATGGCAGGTCCCAAATATGAAGTAGGCAGCTTTTTATCTTTAGCTCAGAGAAGATACTTCACTGTTCTCTAAAATCTGTTTTGAAGAGAGAGTAAATGGGGAGAATATATGTTTTGCTAGTTAGGAGGTGAGATGGAGAAGACAGGAGCAGAGGATTTCGTATTGTTGTTTTGCTATTAAATAACCACTAGTCATTCATTCCTGAATGCAAAACATTTAATGGTCTTAGGATGTCCCTTTCAAGTCACTGTTAAAGAAGTCATTACAAATTGCAAACATCATAGGTATCTGAAAAGCTTTACAAATATTTTGCAATTGTTTAGAAGTATACTCTGATACACCATTCTATTAGCAAAGAAAAAGAAAAAAAAAAAGAGAGATGAGAAAAGATATTTTGCAGAACCTCTAAGCTTATACCTCATAGCATCAATCACAGTGAAGAGCACAGCTTGCCAGAGGCATTTCCTTTGTAATCCAGAGGACCATCTGTACAGTGTTATGGAATACAGCGAGCAGAACCTCTCATACTGCTGCCTGTGCCTATGTGCATATACACATCTACTGCAAAAGCCAAGGGGAGAAGGCGTCAGAGGTGCTCACTTTATAAAGGATACACTGGGTATTGGTCATACAAAGTTTAAAATTTGTCCCAGTTACCACCCTTGAATACTTGGAAAACTTCCTGTGTGGATGTGATGGCTCGCCATAGACGAGTTTCCAAATTCAGGAGAGTGGGACAATTATTCCTTGAAAAACTGACAGCTTGTGTCAGGAGGGCCCAAGAGGGGTCTCATGAGGATGTATGTGAAGTGACAGGGAACAGTGAACTAGGAGTATGCTCCCTGTCTGCTAGGCCATATAGAGGCATTCCAGTTTAACCAAATTATTAGGATTGCAAGTGCTTTTCTTAATGAGGGAGAGACCTTCTGGGATCTGCAGAGATCCAAACAGCAGACAAGCCAGATCAGTCAAGTGAACTTGGCTGGTTTGTATTCTGTTTCATTCTGGAAAATTCAGCTGTTTCATCTTGGTTAGATAGAGATAAGGCCATGCAGATCTTCAGAGGTTCAAAATCACCTCCCTCAACAGGGAGGAAGAAGAAATGACCTGAACTCTGAAGCAGGAAGGTAAACCCATGAAGCAGGCTGAATGCTCCTGCCAGAGACACAAGACAGGTGGCAAAACAAGCCTCAGGGCTGCCAAAGAACTGAAATTCTGACAAAGCAGCACCACAGAAACTTAAAGATATGCTGATGGCTTTAGAAACTGGGCCAACCTGCCTGAATAGGTCAGCCTCAGCTAAAGATTTAATTCCATGCTTGTACAATTTTGCAATTGCAAGATTCTCTCTCATGTCATGACCTAGAACGAATTATCTTTATTGACTTTTTTTATACCACTTTCAAATACTAAAAAAATTCATATTGTTCTGTTGGGATTCCATCAACTTTTTTCCTTCTCTCTCATTACTGTAGGAGCCATCCAGTAAGAAGCAGTGTCGATACTATATATCTGAAAAGATAAACACTTGGCAACTTGGCAACACTTAAGCATTCTTCATCCTTATTCTTTTATGCATCATAAGGATCTGCTCAGAACACCCACATACATGCACAAACATTGTGTCACTCACACATAATACACTCCTTTTTCCAACCACAATTTTTCCTTTCCCCACAGTTCCAACTATAATTCACTGGCAGAGCAAAATGTTGGAATAAGCATCTCATTTATCACTAGACAAAGACAGGCCTTTACTTCTCCTCAGTCCTAAAGGCCAAAGTGGAACTGTTTGCATCTCATTTGTCATAAACTTTCAGTAGATGAGTTAGTTAATATCTGGGTGGACTGAGACAGGCTGGAGCTTACTGCAGTGAGTTTTTTTGTTGTTTTAGTCAGGATGGGGGCAGAACGCACAGTTCTAAAGTTTACTTTCAGTGCTGGGCACATCTGACTTTATCCTGCCTGCAAGAACAGAAGGCTGTGGTTCAGAAGGGCTCCCTAGGGTGCTCTGGCTGAGTAATTAAAGCAACTTGCATAATACCTCTCCTCAAGGAACTGCATTTTTGCAGCAAGAAGAGGAGTCTTGTTCCATTCACAGCAGAGATTGAGAAGACTGAGAAACTGAAAGAAAAACAAAAACATCAGTCTCCAGCACTAAACTGCCTGTAATCTATTTTACCTTACCAGCACAAGTAAGTCCAGAAAAACTGGGGAAAAAAGTAAGTGAAAAGTGCAATGTGCAGCTTACAGGGGACTAGAAAAGGCACTATTCTTTTTTGTCTCACTTTAGTAGAAGGAAGCCCTCAGGAAGAGTTTACATAAGAATTGGTTAGTGACCCCTGAATAGTAGAGCTCTCTTAGAACCTATCACAGTTCCTCACTGTCAAATTCACAGGCTACCACCCAGTCAGGGATTGTGCCTGGGGCTTGCTCTTCTGTTCCACAACTGCTTGGTACATGCAGACCCCTGTGTATGTCTCAAAAATTGAGTTTGTGCAAGTTGCTCCCTTCCATCAGCCCAGTGTCAGTCCTGCTCCCTCAGATGGGGACATGTCCATGATGCTCTCCAAGTGACACCTCTCCAGGCCATTCACAGACCATAAAGTCCAACCAGGACCTTTGGGGGTCTTCAGGGAACTGAGGCTCTCAGGATGCCAGGAGAGAGTAAAGAAGGAAACAATGACTTAAGCTCCTATTTATAAGTTGGGAGAATACTTAGTAAAACAATAGTTGTATCATGTGCAAATTAGGACTACAAAATAAGGAATTAAAAAGAAAAACCAAAACACATGTCTCCACAGTGTATTTCTTGGAAGGTAGAGGCAGGGGTTCTCCACTGGCAGGAGCGCCTTCTTCCCCCATCCCTTAGGCAAGTTCCCCAGCCAGTGAATTGCTGGCTGCAAGATTGACTGAATCACCTGCTGGCTTTATTAATGGTGTACAAGTCCAGCCTGCTATTTCTCTGGCTTTGATTTTAATGAAAATAAGTTGGTATGTAGAATTTAAATGTTTTGTTTACAGAAAAAAAAAATCTCTGTACCTCAAAAATCTACTTCTAACCAATTTCACTTATTTTTCACATAGCAAAAGCAGACGTTTCTTTAGACTTAGCTCAAGCCAAGTCAATTTCCATTTTTTCAAGATCATTGGCATTTAAAAGGGTACAATATACTGTTTTGTAAATGAACCCCTATTCCATTCTCTGCCCTTTATACAACAAAACTTAATAAATTAAAAGTTTTTAACTGTGATAACTTTTACTGAGATCCTGAAATGTCCATAAAATTTATTTAAACTGTGATGAGAAAGCTTAGTCCTATATATTTGTCTCTATTTATAAGATACACTGTATTTTTACATTTCCAATTTTTAAAGGTTCCACTTTCCTCCACAGAAACGAATTGGGTCAGTTCCCCACCCATTTTAACATTTTTTTCCTCAAGCTCAAGGATGCCAACGTTCTGCTTAGTACATAAAGTATCTGATATTTTAAAAGAATAAAAAAAAATCCTTTTCTTTTCTTGGTGAAGCTTATATTTATGGATGAATAGACGATTTTAAAATTTCAACAACAGCACTTAGCCAAGAATGCAGAGATTGATAGTTTCTCGAAAAATTAAGATTATTTTAGGACATATTTGGTTAACAAAATATCTCAGGTTTCCCACCCAGCCTCAACAGTTGGTTTTTGCTGTACTAACCACTGCTGTTAAATTATATAGTGCACACTACACTTATGATGGACATGGTCATAATGGACAATTGGTTATAGTGGACAAAAACAGATCTCCCAAACCAAACATATTAAATTCAAGACATTCCTCTCTGGTTATAACAGACAAACATTGGCTACAATGCCATTTTCTGGGCTTTTTTCTCAACCCTGTAAGTGTACTGAATAGGAATGGGAGCTAGGGAAGAAAGTTACAGGAATACTGTGTTTTTAAAATAGATTGTGCCTTAAGCCAAAGACTGAACAAGATGGTAAAAGAGGTTATGCCAGACTAGCACTTTCTGCCAGCCTGATTGACCAGTGCACACTAGATAAACCCAGAGTTTTTTTTAATCTGATCTCTACTGCTCTTAGAGCCAGCTTCAGTGAATGCAGTACAGTGGAGATGCAGGACTCCAAGTCACCTCTCCTGTGTAGTTCTCTTCCTCAGATGTCACAGCCTGTCCTGGCCGTGCAGAAGGCCACACACTAAAGGGTACTCCACCTGACAAAATAATTTTCGAGGTAACCCTTTGCATCCTGTTTATATCCATACTTGCCAAGAGTGCAAGGGGGCTCAGTGGACAAGTTAAAACGTGCCCATTTCAAATAGAAAGGAGAGCCTTGTGGGCTGTCAAGAAATGTGAAATATTTATGATCTAGAGCTCATGAAAGAATTGCATGTTAGGCTCAGTCAAAATCTCATGAGATTTTCACTACCCTCACCCAACCCCAACAGCTATTGCAGATAACAAACATTTAAATGATCATTCAGGTCCACTTCTTACATAGCACATTTCCTGGCTAAATTTCAAAAACTAAACAATCAGTGGTGGGTGTAGAAGTGAAAGTTATTTTTCAGGTCTGCTTTTGAAACAAATAAACAAAGTGACTTTGCTTTTTACTTTTATTAGAAGTAAACTATTTGAATTTAAACCTTTTGATCGGAAGAATAGGGACACAAGCAAGGTATACTTGTCCAAAATTGTTGTCAAAGACTTACTCACCTGTGTTCCTCATTGGGTGTCTTGGCAATAAAACACATTATCCTTTTTGAAAGGCTTTAACACACATTTTTCTCAATAGCCACATACTTGTTTTTATGGGCCTTGTGGCAGACCTTTCCTGACCATATGTCACTAGCAGAGTTATTTCTGCATGAACCTTGTCTGTCTGGCACTCAAAACTCCCACTCTGCTTTACATCCTAAAACAGAGTAATAAATAAGGACATAATTCACACTTTCTTCATTCACCAGCACCCACCTATGAAGCAGCCTTGGTAGAAATAGAGAGGTTCTGTATTTGTATAACTAAGGTCCTGCAAGAGGGAACCCTGTCATTTGATGCTAATGGAGACAAAAAGCTGACCCAAAATGTAATTCTGCATTTCAACAAGAACTTTCGTTTCATTCTATATGTTCTTTGGAGTCAAAGACTGTCAAGCCAAGAAGTGTTGGCTTCCTGATGTCTAAAAGCAAAAATGAATACTTACTACATTTGGTAACAAGAACAATCTGTTACCTGTGCATTTTAGTTATGCCCTGTGTGATCTCTCTGCAAAATAGCAATGAATATCCCAAGTCAGCACAAAGAACATTGGAAGTTCTTTACCTAATACCTAAAACAAAGTTTGAGAATAAAGCTGAAAATGAAACACAGAATCATAGAATATCATGATCTAGAGGGGACCCACAAGGATCACAAAATCCAAATACTGACTTTGCACAAGACAACTCCAAAATCCATACCATCTGCCTAATAGCAGTGTCCAAAATCTTCTTGAACTCTGTCAGATTTGGTGCCATGACCACTTCCCTGGAGAGTCCCTTCCAGTGCCCAACCACTTGTTGAGTGGAGAGCCTTTTCCTGATATACAACCTAAACCTCCCTTGACTCAGCTTCATGCCATTCCCTCTGGTGGTGTCACTGGTCACCAGAGAGATCAGTGTCTGCCCCTCCTCTTCTTGTAAGGAAGCTCTAAACTTCAATGAGGTCTGCCCTCAGACTCCTCTCCAGGCTGAACAGACCAAGTGACCTCAGGCATTCTCTTAATGCTTCCCCTCAGGCCCTCCACAATCTTTGTAGCCAGACTTTGGATGCTTTCTAATAGCTCTTTATTCTTGTATTGTGGCACAGAAAGCTGCCCCCAGCACCTAAGGTGAGGCCACTCCAGCCCAGAGAAGAGCAGGAAAATACCCTCCCTTGCCCAGCTGGCCATGCTGTGCCTGGTGCACCCCAGGACAGAGCTGGCCCTCCTGGCTGCCAGGGCACTGCTGGCTCATGTTCAACTTGCCATCAATGAGAGCTCTGAGATCACTTTCCGCCGGGCTGCTCTCCAGCCTGTCATTCCCCAGTCTGTGTAGATGTCCAGAATCTTCCAAATGCAGAATCTGGCACTTTTCCTTGTTAAACTTCACACAGTTGATGATTTGTATCCTCTGAAATATGATGACAAAATATTTGTCATCCACAATATTCTGGTGTGACAGCACACATTCAAAAAGATGAAGTTCACATAGTGATTTTCCAGGCAGTAGATGCCTGTTTTCACTCATACGTATCTTCCCTCTGTGTCATGAAACAAGAGCATCACAAGGCTCTGTGATTGTCTACAGATTGTTTCATTGCAACAGCAAGACAGATGCCACAAGTTTGTCCCACTCTGGAGAAAAATTGCTAACAAAATATGATCAGTGAATGATGATTATGGCAAGTCCTGTGACTGGAAACTGTATAGGGAATATAAACTGGCAAACATACCTGCCCTCTAGAGTGATAGTAAAAAGGGATTTCAAAATATATTCAAACATATTATAAATTCCAAAACTGTAGAAAACACATATATTTAATTAGTCCATTCAGAGCATTTGAGATTTTATTGTTTTGGGGATTTATTTCCTGAGTTTCAATATTTTAGAGCCTATTTTCCAGTTAAGTATATTCTACCTGTATGTAAGCAGTGCTAATACACAGAATTTGAAGAACTTGAAATCTCATCAAGAGATGTGGTTGTCATACCAATTTCTGTTCATTTAAGCTATCATCGTGGCACAAAACTTCAAGTAATTACTGGACTTTCTCTTCACTGGTTAACCCAAAAACACAAGAATAAAACATAAATAAGTGAAAGACATCATTTCCCCAGAGAGTGTCTTAAATAATTGGGGGTACATGTTGATCTTTTCTGCTTATCTATCTTCTTTTCATTTCCTTGGTTAAAGATACAATACTCAACAGAGAAAAAAAGGAAGGCAAAGAAAAAAGTGTGTTAAGATTACATTTGGCATTTTAAATACAACAAAAGGTACCTATAGGGATGCTTTATTGTACAGTCAAGTAAACTCCAGCTGTCAACCCTGTGATCACTTCTTCAACAGGCAAAAAGGACTCAGCTCTAACCTGGCTACATGCTGGTTCTCACCAGTAGAACAACTACTTCCTTAGGAATTGCATTTACAATTATCCCCTGCCTTTCAAAGAAAACTTTGAAAGAAAAATATGAATAAACTTCTTCAGTGAGTGAGTTATTTCCCTTTTTTTTTTTTTTACATTAAATAAAAAAGCTGCTTATCTGTTTTTGTTGGCACTAAAGTAAAACCTTTTTCCAGTGATAAAAACTTCTACGGGATAAATTGAAAATCTTGTGGGTTTATTGCTTCTCCTATTATGTTCACATTAAAGAGACCGAAATACATTAAATATGACCCTCTACCTGGAGAGGGAGGAACCACTGCATACATGGAGTCAGAGAATATACACTGATGAAACTTTGATCACTTCTTTAAATGAGGTATTATAGGGAGAAATCCCAGCTGGAAGGAAATGGGATTTCTGTCATTGGCTTCTACTGGAACAAGCCATTACTATCTGATAGCAATTTCTAGATCTGTTGGGTAACTTTGTTCAAGATCCACATTTGACAGAACACCACAACTGAATGGTAGAATTTTTTTAAAACTTTTAAGATTTTCAGGAGAGCTTTTCTTTTATAGAGTGTTCTCTTCTAAATTTTGTGGTGGAAAATCATTAAATCAGATAAACTTCATTTTGAAAATCTGCATCAAACTTACATGAAATGTCCAATATTATGTGTACTTTCTTCTGACTTCTCCCTTTTTCTTTGTTGATTTTCATCTTCATTTTCTTTCAAAATCTAAACAAAACAAAAATAAAAATAAAAAATGAGAAGTGGAAGGAGAGGGAAGAGGAGAAGAATGACATTTGGGAAGAGATATGACTTTTTACCATATTCTATCTCTTGCATTCAAAGTCAAAGACAAGACAGAGACAAATGATATAGCTTCAAAACTACAAAAATCCACCCTTTTTTTCAGTGCTGTTCTACATTGCTTTCAAAAGAAACCACTGTCTTCTAAAAGCTAATTTAATTTTGTATGTTGCTTCTGTTATGAAATTATCTTCTTCATTTCTAAGCCCATTCTATTAACCAATTTTTCCGAAACTTATAAAAGATTCCACTTTAAATTTCTCCTTCACGTAGAAAGGCAAAACACAGCAGACAATAGCAATCTGTGCAAAGCTAAGCAGCATATGGTCTACAGCTAAAAAGGACCATAAATAAGTTCAAAAAAAATTTTTACTGTGGCTCATACATTCAACTAACTGTAGGCAGCAAACCAAACTACAGACAACTATTCAGCAATTTCTTTTCAGTGACATGCTTCTCCAGGTGGCTGAATGCTTAATTTTCAGTTCTGAAATCAATTTTCACTCAGCTAACTAATCTGCTCTTTCAGCCTTCTCCAAGCTCATCGGCCTTAAAAGTTCATAAAATTGACTCACTTCATTTTGTCATACTTTCTTGAGCAATCAGTATTCTATGTGTTTATATGAAAATATTTTTCCAAAAGTCTGAAATCTCCATTTATAGGGTCTTGAGGAAAGGGTTAACTGTCAAAATGACAAGCTCAAAGCATGAGGGGAACTGGTTGAGCCATTTTTTTTGCTTCAACAGTAATTTTTGTTACCTAATAATCCCACTGAACAATTTTAATGTAAAAATGTACCAATGGAAATATGAAATATGAGGGGTGGTGTTGCACAGAGGTTTTCTGTCAAAAAGTTCTCTGTTATATAGAAGAATCCAAGCAATAAAAAGACCTACAAAATTACACATTTGGTTCATGAAAGCATTTCCATCCTCAGGAACAGAGATTTGTAAAAAGAAAACCATACAGATATGAAAGATTTTCTAAAAAAGAAATACAAATTTGTCTGCTGTATACTTACTTTGTGCACACGCTTGAGCAACGAGCAGAGAAAGCTTCAAGTCTTTACACTTCATTATTCATGCCATACATTACCTGTATGACATAAAAAGAGATACTCTTTGATATAGTGAAACAGAGAGTTTACTACAGACGCTACCAGAGTCCTGGCACAAAATATTTTTGTTAGTGAAGAAAGTTTCTAAAAATGCCATCAATAAGGGTGGCACAGAAAAATATTTGAAAATTTTAACATCTGTACCTGAGGATATCATTAATCAGGGGTGAAGGTTTACTTTTGAAAATCTTTTCATCTGGCATATCTGTTAAACATCTGTAAACACCTGCCTACCTTCAGGGGATTCAATACCCCATTGCTCCTCACTCTTCCCTCCTAAGTTCCATCTAGCAGGGAGCTGCAGCTGTATTTGGTCCTAAAAGCACTCCCAGCTGCTAAGTGTACCTGTGTCACTCCTTCCAGAGTGGGTAGAGGAGCCTTAGCAGAGCCAGGTAAGACAGAAAGAGTTACATAACGTGATGTGTACATAAAGTGATGACAAGAACCTCATCAGAACTGATCACAGTGCCCAGGACACGAGCTGTGCTGTGTTAGGGACTGGCTGAACCACCTCAAGCCTTCTGCAAACATCTTCCTCCCTACTCTTTCTCACTACAGCATACACTCCTCCCTTCTTTCCTCTTATTGATAGTAAACCCTCTGTGAAAAAATTTGAGTTCTTTCTTAAATTACTTACACCTAACTACCTCTTTAGAACTCACCATGATGTTTCAATATCAAGGGTGACTGCAGCAAGTATTCTGAGTGGTGCCTAACCCATTGGGATATCTGTTACACCACAGAACCTTAAAATTCTCCATAGTACCCCAAAAGCCACAGAAATCTAAAGGTTTAAAGTACATTGGATTTAATACTATCTCCTTAGACCCCTTCTCTTCTAGATTTTAATTCCTTTCATTTTGTTTATTTAATAAACATTCACAGAGAAGCCTTTCTATATATAACAACCTGAAGTTTGAAACAATGAATGAAATGAAAGCCATAATAATGTACTGTGGAAATTCATCTCAATGTAAAAAATTAGTTGCAAATTCTTATCAAATGAACCCCATTATATTGGTGTGAAGAGCACAGAAGAATGGAAGGCAGCATGTGACATGGGCAGCTGTGCACACAGATGCACTATCTTGTTCTTGTTCCAAAGGCTGGAAAACAGCCCAGAAAAATAATACCTCTAGGTTTCAAAACTTCAGTGACTTGAAAATTTTGACTTATAGGGGCTTTTTGTCATTTCATATTTATATAAATATTTAACAATATTCAAAATATATAACATTAACTTGAGTAACCAAGTAAAATTAAGCATTCATTTTCTCTAGGCATTTTCATAATATCTTTTTAGACAATCTAAGTCTTTCAGGACCAAAACCAGTTAAGAAAAATATTATCCTAAAACAGAGCTTTCAATATTCAAATGTATTATTCAGTTCAGCCACTTAGAGATAACTAGACAGACATCCTAGTAGTGGAGGTTTTCATAACCAAAAGCATATTCTGCAATATTCTGGTATTTAGAGTTCTTTTGTCTTTCATGTAGTTGGAAAGATTTTACCACACAGTCAGTCTTTGATAGAGATATATAATGTGTTAGATGACTTATTGACAGTTCTTTAGCTACAGAGGTAAGAATTATTTATCCTTTAATCATACACAGGGCTTTTCCCCCTTTTATCAGTCAGCAACAAAACTAGCAAAACCAAAAAAAAAATAAAAAGGCTGTTGAGATATCAAAAGTGTTTCCCACTCATTACTCCTGCTTGCTCACCTCCAGGTGGGGAGAAAAATCAGTCATTCTGTACACAAAAACCTTCACTTTTGTCTTCCTGGCACATTCCAAGTCCATGCAGAAAGCCACAGCCCATTTAGCAGAAGTCTACTATGTTACCATCTGGAGTATAATTCTCTCTGTTTCTGGACTTCCCACAATCATATGCTGATTTCCCAACAGAATGGCCCCTGCACAGGTATTGTTCTTAGCATAATTAAGGTGTTATAAGAAATGTGTTGTACCCCTTGCTTTCAGACAGCTCTGTGCTGTCAGGGTCACATATCACCACTCCCCTGGGGCTCCCAGAATCTCTAGGAGGGCTGGGAGAGGGGCAGAATTCAGGTAGTGGGGTCAGAGCCATCAACCCCCTTGTGGTACAGATTCCTCAGCCACAGGAAGGGCACGTCTGTGCATTCCACCACCTGCACTCCCAGGAAAGAGAAAAGGGAGCCAGCACCAAGGGAGCTGGTGCTCTCCTGCTGGGGAGAACAGGGTGCAAGTGCTGACCTGGCCTCTGACCCTGTAGGGCTGTGCTGGAGCTGTGGATGGCCCAGGCTGCTGCAAATACACACCTGTCCAGAGCTGGGCTTGTTCCACTGCTCCAGTTGCCGCAGCTCAGCTCACAACAGGTAAGAACTGTTTGCTGTGTGCTCCCATGTCAGGATCAGACAAGTCCTTAGGAATGATAGTTGGAAAATCTTTTTTTCCTTTCTGTCTGTTGCTTAGTCCAACACTTAGACCAGAACATGCACCATCAATGGGATTTGTTCAGTGTCATCAGTGTTCATTTATGCTAAGGAGCCTCTATAAACCTCCCCTCCATATTTATGAAGTTCAGATTTTTTCTAAAACCAACTGAAAACAATACCTGGGACCCATATACAGTAAATTAAACAAAAGAAAACCTTTTTAATATCTGTATCACGGAGGTTAAGGCTGTTGTCTTCAGTTTCACGGCTACATCTCTGCAGCCACTTTGGAAAACAAAGTTTTTCTTGACTTTGCCTTTTCCTCCTTTTTTGTGTGAAATCAGTACTCACAAAACAGCAACTCTCTAGGTAGACAGCCTTGGCAAATATAACTGTTCCACATATGCAACTTGTGTAGTAACTCCATGTGAGGTCTGAAACTGAGGGAAATAATGGAACCATCTCCAAATAATGAAACTTGATTGAAATAAAAAAACAACCCAATGGGACACTAAGAAAGTATTTTAGCTGTAAAATAACAAAATGCTTAGCCAGGTAAATAGTATATAGCTCATTTCTTCATTATAATATTTTCCAAATAAAAGGGGGTTTTTTTTTACATTCTTTCATTATGGCAAATGACTCCTCTTCTAAACATTATTCCAGAAAGACCAGATTTATACAGTTTATTTTCTGTTGTCTTGTCAATATTTGACCTAAGAACACTTCAAAATTGAAGCGTCCATTCACCAACGAATACAAAGAAATATAAAAAAGCTCCTCAATTTCTTTATATGATTACAGCACCCTACAGTTTTTAAGAGAAACACCTTCTTAACAAATAAAAAGTATTATTTTCAATTAGAGGTCAGGAGAATTTACTTTGATTGGTTAAATTCCAAAGTAGGTTCATGTCAGTGGAATCACAGCTATCTTTAAATTTGCCTTTGTGTTCAAGTAATGTCTGTGTTACTGAGAGAAATGTTAAATCACTGAGATTACCTTGGAACACTGTATGCTTCTTAAGACTGTTTTATGCAGCTGTGACAGCTGTATTAGCCCATGAAGCCAAGTTGGGGAAAAAAAAGTACTTCAACCAGTATAAATTATTTATTATATTAAGTGGTACTCAGTACCAGTATAATGCACTCAAGTATCTTCTAAATTCATTCTAAGCCTTTAATTTTATATTTATATAAAATTTATAAAGCCTTTAACAAGTAAAACTGATTAATTTTAATTTGGACCTCAGCCATATCAGAATAGCATTTAGGAGGTTATTGAAAACGGTCCAAACTGTGTAAAATAATATTTTCACTATTCATTTGAGGTAAGAATGGATATAATACCTCCTACACATTAAGTAACTGAGAGAAGCAAGATCAATGCTAGAACATTTTACCATTTCCTAATTCAAGATCCTGAAGCACTGACAAATAATAGAATGAAAACTCAGATACACAGTACTCCTCATTCAATAACACTCAGCTTTCAGCAGTGCTTAATATTTTCTATTAAGTCACTGTATTTTTTTAGAGCAAGATATTAAGGCATTTCCGTGTCCTGAAATCAGAGTGAGAAAGCAGGTAAAAAATTAATATATAACACTGAACCACATCCCTTTTTTCCTAAGGTGTATTCAGGTCAGTGACATTATTATGCAAAAAAATATTATTTTTGTTGAAAATTTTTCTTAGTGAATATATTATAGTATAATACTTTATTAGAAATAATATCACATTGTTATAACTATACAATATCAACTTTTTCTAAGATCCACCATAGAAATGCGCTAGGCAGGTGTTGAATCATCTTTAATATTTTAGATATTAACAGTCTTAGGGAGTTTCAATTGATTAGTATTCACTTAATGTCCAAAGCCATTTCTAAGAGCTGAAAGACATTTTAAGATATTTCCAACTTCAATCAATATCACTTATGAGTATAGCTTTTTTCCCCAGAATTACTAAATATGCCAGACTGAAAACAAAAATATTTTCTAAAATTCTAATGTTATTTTCCTAGATAATATGAAAAAGGTAAATGAAAACTTATACTACCTATTAGCAATCAAACAGTATTACATGAGAATTTTCATATACTTGTATATATATATTTGCAGTATAGGCAAATCACTGTGTACTTAGCTCTTGGCAAATACTCACTTTAATTTTCTTTGCACCTCAAGAAACCAAGGTGCTTCTCTTGAAACCACCACTTACATTATCAGCAGCAATTTACGTTGTATCAAGTAATATAAAAATTAATTATATTTACAAATATTTTTATGTAATTGTCTTGACATATTGAAAGTCCAGTACATATTAGCTCAGTCCTTAAGTTGTGCTAAAAAAGAAGCCCAAATCTTCCCATTCTGTTTCAGCAGTCACAAAAGAGCATTTCCTTTACTGCCAATTTTCTCAAATAGGAAATTAGCCAATATGTTGTTTGACAATGCATGACATTTTGGTCCTGTAGAAATAACTGTAGCTCTTCTGCATTTCAGTGGTGGCTGATTTTTCTTTTGAGTTCACAAAGAAGTATAAGCACTCAGTTATTTTAGAAAGGATTCTTGGGTACAAGCAAACATTTTCTGGTCTTACTATGTCCACTTCTAAGTCTTCAAACATTAGTCTCATTCCAGGATATAAGAGATTCCCAGATGAAATACACAGTCTCATTTGAAAACTTCATCCAATGTGAGAAGCAGCTGAGATCTCATTTTTGCACCATTGTATCTCAGCCCACCACCTGCTCAACACCTCAGACCACCACAGTGGCACACTGCACAGAGAAATGTGCTCTGTGATGAGCCACTGTAGGGGACAAATCCAAGTGAACCACAGCCCACACTCTCCTCCATGAAGTCATGCCATTCTGTTTTTCCTTTTTCTTTTCCTCATTCTTTTAACTAGTCTTATTCTGTGCCATGCAAATTATATTCAGAAACTTCATGGTTGTTATCTCTATCTCAGAAAAGGCTGAGAAAATAAATCTGACACCCCAAATGTAATTGAAGGCTAATTCAGTCTTAGCCTTCAATGTCCTTGGCTTTTCCCTTGAAAACTATACACAAGAGCCACAAAGAAGTATAAATTTCAGGTTTCTTCAGAAAGCTCTCCTTCACAGCTCATTCTGTCCAACATCACTAGATCCCTTCCTCTCCTCTAAACTGCCTTCTTGACCTGCTTCTGCCTTACAGCCCTGTTCAACTTACAAGTTTGTGCTCTATTCTTTCATCAGGAGTTTTGAGTCCAACAGGAATTCTAACCACTAAACTTTAAAGAGAAATGCAAGACACCTGATACAGAAGTTATTCTGACACAAAATCATTCTGTAGCCAGAGTCCAGACTGAGATCCAGAGCCCTAAACAAGATTGAGATTGGCAGAATTTAGGAAACTAAAACTTATGATTCTCAAAACCCATAAGCAACTGTAATGGGTTGGAGTTCCTGGAGTTCCTGTCCTGTGATGGTCGGAGTTCCTAGCTGTCAGAAACAATTTTGGCACCTAAGGAAATGTCTGGAAAGGTCCTTAGGGCTGTGTTTGGAAGAACAGGTTTGGCTATATCTCCACTTATTAAAAACAGATCAGTTGTCCCCAGGAAAGCACTGGAAACCAAGAAACTAAAAAAAAGGAGAAACATCTCTGCCAGACTGTGGGTTAGACACCTACTCCCAAGAGACAAGACCAAACCAGTCCTTTGCTCTCAGGAGCAGCTCCCCACTCCGTGGGCTGGCTGCCTTTGTCCCACTGAGCACACATGGTGACCATGAGCATCCCTGCATGGCCCAGGACTGTCTCTGCACTGCCTTCCCTGTTGGCTCCAGCTGTGAATCTGATCTGGAACCACATGACTATAAAGTTGTAATTGTATGTCTGTGCAAAATATTCCCTAATTGCTTTTAAGGCACCTTTTCACTGCTGCCCAGAGCTAGAAAACACCAGGAATTTAATCCAAGTATTTATCTAGAGAATCCAGCCCTGACCAAAACCATCCATGTGGCTGTTTCATAAGGCTTTAGAAATGGCATCACCAACATTTCTCACAGACTTCAGCTGGCAATAGCTCACCAGGCATTCCAATTCATTACATTTCTCCACTCCCCAATAACAAAGGATATTTTAATTTCTACATTTTGACTCTGCTGAACACTTGAAGGCAGTATTGTTTTGTAGTCCCTAGGGCAGCAGGCAAAACAAACATAGAATTTCAAACTTTCCACAACCCCACGCTGTGATAACATTTTCAGTTTATCCTTATATTTTAAAGACTGTCTCCAGTCATCAGAATTGAGAACATGGGGTAAACTTCTGCCACACCAGATTTATTCACTTTCAAATCCTGTGTGGCTGTAAGTTGCCCCAGCCCCTAAAACTGCAGACTGTCACCTCTTAATAGCTCAGACATATATGACTTACTTTTTTGTCTTTTTACCAAATTTTTTTTTGATCTGGTAAAAGGGAGAACATAAGGGATCTTGGTTGGGCATTGAAGGTAAACAGTGAAGATACTTGTAAAAGAAACAAGATTTTAGTATTAATAGTGCTGATATTAGTTTTGTGGCAAGTATTCACGTTAAACAAAGCAACAAACTTAAGAAAATTAGTTAGGCTGTCTTCAGCTTCAGTACCTTGTTTCTTTGCTGAGGCTGTCCTCAAACAGCCTTCACTGTATGTCTCTCTGTTTTCTTATACTCCAGTTCTTGGGTGCAATGATGGTTTTTTTCCTTGTATTTGGAAAGCACTCAGGTCATTGTAGGCATAGCCACACCATAAATAATCATTATCCAGGCTGCTGGAAAGCCCACTTGGTGCATTATCTGCATGGCTGCACATTCAGTCACCTCTTGTTCTCTCCCAGGGAATGTCCCATATTGCCTGCAGTTTACTGCCAGCAGCAGGGAGACATCTCTACAATCAGACGTATAATTTCAGCAGAGGAGAAATTCTTCCCCTTCCTTTTCTAGGAAAATTAAGTAATGACAGTTGCAATGAGCTCCCCGAAAGGGTGAGCTGCACAGAGCCTACCAGCAGTGAGGATAGCAATTGTGCATTGCTCAGCAAGACCTGCAGCACACACAAGTGCAATAAATGCTGCTGGGGAGGCTGCCTGGTGCAGCTTTGGAGCCCAGCCACACTGGCCAAGTGACCCCACTCTCAGCACAGTCACAGAATCCAAAAAGCTGAGTTCATAAGTTATGTGTTCACAGGCAGGGGGAAAGAGTTAGAAAAATAAATATCTCTTCTTGTTTTAACATGTGGGATTTAAAAGTACAAGGCCTGGCTTTAAATTACTGACCAGGCTCTCTAGCTCTCCAGTGCATCAGCTGCTTTGTGTTGGCATAATTGTAGCTGCAAAGAGGTCAGTGGGAGTTCCAGCTGACCTCCATGAAAGAAGCGTTGAATAAAACACATCAAAGAAATGGATTCCCTGAGCAATTTTTTCCTCAAGTCTCCCTTTTATAAAGGAATGGAGAATGTTACTCTATTGCACGGAGCTCTTCAAGAACTTTAACAGTAAGGCAAGAAATTAATTCTGTGACAAATTTTGGCATCACTGCAAAAAATCTACACCTCTAATGAAAGCACAATTTCTTCATTTATAGCAGTATATGTAATATACTAAATTAAATTGTTTTTGAACACAAAGTTATGTAAATTGTAAAAATTAATCCATAATTAGAAAAAAATTGTATTTTTTGAGATATACAGGGACAATCTATTGTAAAGTGAAACAAACACTTCTCACATTTTTAGATCCGTCACAAATAGTGTGTAAGTTTTGTGCACTCCCAAGATGAATCCCCTCATTAATTTAAACTAATTCATTTTATCTAAGAAATTAAGAAATATAACTATTTAAAACCTGAAATAATTATTAATTGCACATTTTACACATCACTATCCAGATGTACAGTAATCAACAAGAATCCCTTCCAATATATAGCAGTAAAGCTGTACTTTTAGAACAGTTGCTGCTGAAGTTGCTTCACATTACCTTCACATTTAAAGATACCATCCTATACAATGTAAAAGTGGATTCTGTATATTTGGCAGTGTACTGTAAATAATGATCCATCCAGCCACCCAAGATTCATGCTAAAATTATGATTGGAAAACCACAGAATAAAAATCAACTTTCCTTCTTCCTGATCTATGTTTAGGTTTCATTGTCCACAAACCTGGTTAGACTTCTGCAAATTTCTGCACAGGAAACTTTTGTTGATATCCCAGGAAAGTTTTAATTTGTCTGTTCTTCTTGTTTGGCATGTCAACTAAAGTGATGGCCCAGATTCACACCACGAGTTCATAGGATTTGCCTACAGTAAGTAAAGAAGTGACACTGTTGGGGCTCTTGTAGGTAGCGTGGAAGGAAAGAGATATTAAAGTAAAATAATTGCACAAGGCACACAATTGTCTGTCTAGATTAATGTAAGAGGTTACTCAATAAAGAGCATTTTCAAGCACATCTAAGTTAGGTAATGGAGTAATTGAGCTTTCTTGCACAACTTTAATTAATCTCAGTAAAGTACCTACATTATGAGATAATCTCAAGTGATTATGTAGTACAAATCCCATATTGCATTTTACAATGCGCACAATAGTCTTTTCTGCAAATGAATCAAAATTATCTACAGTTACCTGAAGAAACCCTTCTTAGGGCAGCCTTTACAACAATAGGAATTTATATGTATCTAAAACTAAATAAAAACAATACTTACCAGTGTTTTCCATCTGAGATGTCCATGAAGATTTACAAAGTTCTACCAGAATATGTGGAATCTAATTTGCAGATGAAATAAGTGGAAGCACAGCAAAGTCTTCATCTGTACTTTGAAGACTGTTCTGCATTGTTCTTTGAAATGAACAGACAAAAATAATAGATCTCAATTTTCTTCCTTTCTTGAAACTTCTTAAAATCAGGGATTACATGGTTCACAATGAACTTTTAGAACTGCTTTCTAAGGTTTTGTCCAGATATGTATTAAAAGCATATGTCTTGTTGCACTTTCTAAAGATGGAAAGAGTTCTACCTGTATTTACATATTTTGATTCAGAATCTCCTTTATTCTCAGTTGGGAACAGAAAAGCCTTTATTATTCTCAGCTGGGCCCAGTCCCACAAACATTTCAGCTCTGCCTTCATCAGATGCAGATCACACCAGCATTTATCCCCACTAATCACCACTCCCTCTGGCACTGACATTATCCTGGGGAGTTTCCCATTCACCTGACATCAATTACCCTAGACCCTGCTGATACTTAATTCGTATCATCATACTTAATTAATCATTAACCCCTTCACTGCAGTCAGTGTTCTATAATTGGTGTTCACAGCATCTGCAAAATATTAAGGGTATTTGACTGCACATTCATCATGAACTCTTCTACTAGAGCATGAGGTATAGGCTACACACTTCAGCCATGTTTCAGAAGGCTATCACACAAATATATTAACACCAGGAAAAATTAGTATTCCTTATCCAGCAGCTCCATAAATCTAGCAGCTGCACATTTACCATTCAGTTCTCTTCAGAGGCGTTTAGCAAAGTCCTGTTCTCCCAAGGATATCAGGAGATCTGCCTAATCACTTAACTAAGAAAAATGCTCATGGAAAGGGTCCATTGCAGCGATTCATATTTCAAAATATTCAAATAAAATAGACTTAAAAATTTAAAGGCAAAGTCCAATTTGAAATTTAACTATTGTCAGCTCACTCTAGAAATGGGGCTTTTTACTTGATCATGGTACTGATAGAGCCTGTGGTAAAACACATACCTGAGGTGAAACTACAGCAAGTTGTGCATCTCTGAGAATGTCTGGTATTGTTTAGGTATACCATAAAGATGGATAATTTTGTTACAGAGAGGCTGGAATTCTGTCAAGCTTCAAAAATCCACTTACTCAGACAAACATTCTGCCTTGTTTTATTTGTTTTGCCATTGGAGACCTATAGTATAGGGGGGAAAAAAAGAAGTCTAGTTTGCATGGAGTCTTTGATGCAGGACTCTAAACATACAGTGAGAAAGTCAAGGAGGCTGAGAAATTAAGTAAATACTGGGAATGGCTCATTTCAGAGAGCAACCACCTACTCAGATTGTGAGAAAATTATCTATTATCAGTGGACTGGATTCTTAGAGTTAAATCCGGTGGGGTTTTGTCTTACAACTTCTTTTCATGTTTATCTTTTAATGGCACATTTGAATAGAATGCCTGTAAAATTACATTTATCTGAAAGAAAAGAGCCAAAGAACTGGTACAGAGGATATATCAGTGGATCTTAAGTTAGCAACAAATCTGGAGGTCCAGATTCTACACTTACTCTACTGAAAAACAAATAGCACATTGCTGATGAGATGTTTTCCAGGTCTTTATATTCTGCTTTTATTCTGTTTTGCTTTTAGCTTTACAGAAGAGAAATATTTAAAGAGCGGAGTATCTAACAAATCTCATTTCACAAGCATCAAGAAAGAGGTTAATGAGGTTTCAAAATAGGGTTAAGTGGTACCACCATCACAGAAGCTGTGAATGTTTGTAGAAGATGCACATGAAAGAAGACCCATTTTAATAGTATGGAAGATTCTCACTTTCATTTCTTCTAGCAGAGTAATGTCAGAGAGATTTTTAAATTTTTATTAGAGGTGCAAGATGGAACAAAATAGAACAAAGCCACATTTACTGGTCTCATATCTTCATTAATCAGGTTGCAGAGATCAATTAATACAAAAATAAAAATTTAACTTTTTTTAATATGTATTTCTCTTAGAAATATCTCTAGCAAATACATCAAAGTTTTTCATCAGTCCATGTCAGACTGAAATCAAACAGTTTTTCCTTGTGGCCAGGCAGAATACAATCATATCTGTAGATCAATGCCTATTACTTCACTTTGAAAACAAAATAAAACAAAAATAATCAAGCATTCTATTCCCTGCAGTTCCATCAAACTGATTGTGCCAGTCTTTCACTTCTCCCAGAGACCTGTGGATCCACGTGGTAGGTCAAAATTTTAGTGGTGCAAAATCATCCCTCCCTATTACCATCACCTGTGTTGTTTCCTTTTACCAACTAAAGAGTTTGCTGAGCATTTCCAAAGAAAGGTATATTGCTACAGGAATCTTCAGCTGCAGAAGTTAAGGAAGATGGTTTATATCTAGTAGTTGGAAAGAGTTCAAGCTCAACCAGTTAAGAGAAGATTTCTTTAACTAAATGATTTTTGTTTAATTTTTTCTAAAGAATTTAGCCAGAGGCAGTCAGTGAGTATAGAAAAGTTCAGTCCAAACTGTTGATGTATGATGAATATATTTATTACGAGACATGTCAGGCAATTTTTGTAACAGCTAAAATTTTTTTTTCAACCTTTCTACACCACCCCTTCCACCCCCCCAGATATTGAGCTCCTTAAAGGCAGCAGTGACAGCTATTAATTCTAGACCTGGTTGTAATGAATGATATCCCTCCCATTCTCTTTCAGACTAATTGAAAAAAAATAAGCCAATATATTTATGGAATCCAATATCATGAAAAGCAGAATCTTTTTCACAAAATAACTGTCCCAATGGTAAAGGCTGAGCAAAGCCAGGCTTCAGATTCTAGGAGTTTTCTTGTGGCTGGGTTATACATCTCATGGAGGCTCCATAGCCAGGACATGGTGTACATAACAGGAGAAAATCTTGTACAGAGAGGCAGTCGTGTGGAAACACGTAAAAAGACCTTGTGGCACAGGGGACGATTGAAAAATAAGCCTGCAAACTGTGAGCAAAAAACTTCTGTTCTATTGCTTTTTCAGCAGTACCTGTTCTGCCTTTGGGCCAGGCCCATCATTTTTTCTTTAATCAGAAAATATTCTCTGATAATCATTAACAATATAGAAAGAACAAAGAGCAAATTTATAAATATTTATATCTGCTGCTTTGTGGGGTTTTATTTATTGTTTTCGTTTTCTCTGACATGGGAAAAGCCTTTATATAAATTTCCAAATATATAATATTTGCATTTAGTTTATTTGTTTGATATCACTCCCTGTTCTTGATTCATGATACTTTAGTCAGAGAAAGTGTTTTTCAGTGGCTCTGTAATCTAGAATTATGTTAAATTAATACCTGTGACACCATTTCACATAACTCATGATGAGTCCTCTTGTATTTGTCATCAAAAACAAGGGTTACACAAGAAATAATTTGTTGGATTACACCGCATTAATAGTTTCTGATTTAGCACATTACATTTTGACAGAAGAGATAGACTGCTGTTTCTAGTGAGAAAACAAAACACAGCAGATAATTGGGTGAGAGTGGTAGCTTTAAAGCCTCCTCCCTTTTACAGTGCCCAGTGCAGTGCAGACATTACAGCAAGCACATCCAGCCCCAGTTATGACACAGTCAGCTGCCTGAGCTGTTCCTCCTCTTCAAATAGGTGCTCACACTGATGAGCATCTGTTCTCCCCAGTTTGCATGCTGGTCATTGGCTTAACAGGCTCAGGTTTTCCCCTAGAAAGCCACCAGCTATTCCTCTTCCCCAAATTCCCCACAGAAAAGCATTTCTTGACCCATAGTCTACCTGGCCGTTGATCCTTCATGGCCAAGCCACAGACATGAATATGCAGTGTCTCCAGGGGACCCAGGGAATGCTCAAAAGACAGTAGAGTAGCAGTTTCTATTCCTACACAAACAAGTATGTCCTTGACGGAAGAAACAGTTGCTGTCAACTTTGTACCATTTGCAGACCTACAGTCAAAAAGGCTGTTGTTTCTTCAGGAAATACACAGTCCAGGGATTCTCCTTTAGAGAAACCATTTCTTTAATTGGTTAGACTAGTTCTAACTAATAGCTGCTGTGAATCCTGTTGTCCGTTTCTCCATTTTATAATACACTCTTATAAGATAGATAGATAGATAGATATATAATATACTATACTCTTACAATCTCAACCTAAATACATACAAACAATATCAGAGGATTAACTCAAATTGAAATCAAATTATAGCTTTCATGACTCTACATTCTTTTTAATGTGCTCAAATGAAAATCAGGAACATTTTTTTTCTTATACACATTATAAATTTCTTTCTAAGTCACCTTAATCATGACAGTATGAATGTAAACATATTCTAGAAACATTAGGATATTTTAATTGTTTTTTCTATTTTTATGGCTGACTGAGAACCATTCTTTCTGGGTAGGTCTCTGAAACAGATTGAAATATCCACATAGATAAAGCAAGCCTCTCCTGGAGGGATTGCCTGAATGGCAGATGGACTAGCACTTGCACAACTCTTCCGGCTGTTATTGTTGTCTGACTGTTGATGATAAGTACAGACCAAAGAAAAAATTTTAAAGTAACTTTTGCTAACCAGCTGAGCAGAAAATAGCAGGCTGGTATAGAATAGAAATGGTAAATTTGAGGCATACGTGGGTTTGGAACTGTAAAGAACCCCTAATAGGATGGGGCAAGCAGTTTCATTCCAAGTCCAAACAACCTGAACTGCAGCTATATAATTATGTTTGGATTTGGGGTTTTTTCTGCCCGTAATATTTTTTTTTGGCTTCTGAACTGTTTGGAAGTTACAACTTCTGCTATTTACTTATGACATTCAGTGCTGACATTCAGTTCAGATGCATTTCTGAACTATGGAAATCTAAATCCCAAGGATATTTGAAAACCATCATTTTCAGTAAAAAAGTTTAGATATTGTGGCTAATCAGAGCAATTTCAGTAATAAGAGTCTCACAATACATCATTCTTGTGACTTTGTTTGCTTGAAAGGTAAGAGGTGATATGAAGTAGTAATTACTAATCTTAGTTATTATGGAGGTATAGTGTCACTGATAAAAATTATCCAGGGCCCTTCTGGTTGGATGTGGTCTATAAGCAAGGTTTCTCATTTGCAGAAAATGCTATTTTGACTGGTATTTGGCTGAAAATTCCATAGAACTTTTTGAAATTCCTTATGAGCTCAAGGCTCTGGACCAACCCAATGTTTCTGTCAGAAAAAAACTGACTTCAAAATTGCCTCCTATAAAACAACAATACTACACTTACATTGCCAAGCATGTACTGCATATTCAGAACAGTAAGCATGACTGGTGAATCTGATAGAAAATAAGGTATATAGTCACACATAAATTCAAAATAATCTCTGCTCCTCAAACAGTAGGTGGAAGGATTGCATAAATGCTTCTGTAAAATATGCTGTACATTGCTGCAACTGCCTGAGTTTAGCTGATCCCAGTTCTACTAATTTCTTGTAAAACATTTACTAATTAGTTGATCTTCATATATTGACACATTTTCTTTCTTGTGCTAAATGCCTCCTAAAGCACCCACTTTGCTGACCCAGAATCCTTGTTCTTGGAAGGCTTCATTTGTGCTCTGCACTTTTGACACAAAAACTTCAAGCTTGTACTGACCCTTTACAATTTTACCTGAGACTGATTAAAATTAGAATTGTCTTTATATGTGTTGCTCAGCCTTTTCCATACTCATTACTTCATTACCAATCTAAATTTTTAAATGGTATAGTGAGATAAGTCCAATGATAGAACAGTATTGGTAGCTGGTTGATACAGTTTACAAAAGAAAGAAAAAAACTTAATAAAAACACATATTTTTGAGATTTCAAAACTTAAGCCAAGGACTCTTAAAAATTGGTCACCCTATCTTTTGGAAATAGGCCTGCTAAGGAACTACATCTTAGTAAAATTCACTTCCAAACATTTTAACCCCGCTTTAACCATACAAAGCTGGATGTTTTAAATAAGTGTATTCAAGCGCAGAAACATCAGGTGGTTCTTCTATGAAACTGGATGGATTCTATGGGGACTCATTTTATTTTGTTCAAAGCCCTGGTTAGGAAAATTGAGGGAACTTTTCCAGGACATTACACAATGATTCTTCATTAGAAGACTATAAAGTTTGCTGAGTAAAAAAAATTAGTTCTGGCTTCCATACAGTGTAACCCCATTTAATGCTGTAAAAAAACCTCCAAAGTTGGCTTGCATAGAGGCCAGATCTTTTACTCTGGTCATCCCTCATTAGTCACTAATATAGTTAAGCTCGTCTCAGAGTTTCCACCAACAAACCCCATCTTCGAGGGGTTATGATTCAGCTGTGAATTTTGACTCCAGAGTGAAATTTAGCAAATCAAAGGCTTATCCCTAGAGCAAATAATAATTGTATTAATATAGTTATATGCATTATGTTTTATGCTTTTAAGCTATTAAGCCTTTTATGTCCCAAGCAGCTTTGTGCCTCTGTCTTAAAAGGAAGCCACATTTAGGTCATGTCCAATAGAAAGCCCCAACCCCAGCCTAAACTGTGCTTCCCTGACTCTCCCAGTGATGCCCACTGCACTGGGTGCCAGCACCCCCACACCAGTGGCCTTCCTGTGAGTGTTCAGTTCAGATGTTGATGCAGATATTCAGTTCTACCACCACTGATCTGTAGATGAGGGCCCTACGCTCAGTCTCCTCTTCATTTTCTCTGTCTCAGTGGCAGTTCAGGACTTTTCAAACCAAACAAGAGGGAACACCTGCAGCCCTGCAAGGACCCTGTCCCTGGCCATGCTCACAGCACCTGCCCACCGCCCAGCAATGGCCTCCAGCTCTCACTTTCTTTCATTTTTTCACATCAGGTTAAAAGTCTTTTGCTTGACATAAAATCTTACATCTGCTGTTCATTGTCCTCTAAGGTGCCTTGTTGGGTTTTTAATATATGGTTTAAAATATCACATTTGTTAGTGTCTTAGGTCTTTCATACATAAATATGAATATCTGTTGCTGGTCACAATTCATAGTCATTGTTAAAGTGAAAACAAAGGCTTCTGGATCTCTCTCTTTGTAACTTTAAATACAGAAATAAATGGCTACACAAATAATGCCCACACATAACACAAGAATTTGATACTACATTACCCTTTCACACAAATATATACATGTGTAAAAACACATAATTTTCAATAAATTGCACAGTATGAAATTATGTCATTTGGAAAATGCCAACAACAACATAATTTTAGACTTTTCAAAGAAAAAAAAATGAAAAAGAAACTGTGTTCTAGCCAGCATAGCAAGTCAAACCTGAGAACTTTTTCAATAATTTGGATAAGCAACATGTGTCCTTTTTTCACTTAATAATTCTACCCCTCACAGTAAATATTCTCTGTTTTACTTACTTTCAGTAGACAAACAAACAAACAAAAAATGTAGAATTTTAGGAGCCCAAATTCCCTTAAATTGAGTACCTTTAAAAGAACCTCCTCATTCATAAATATTTTGAGGTCAAAGGTATGAAGGAAAAATTTCATTTGAGCTGCAAATACTTTAACATCAACTGAGGAAAAGTAACAGAAAAAAACTAAAATATTCTCTTCAGGATGAGAAAAAACATCCTACAATCCTGGGTCCCTGGAGCAGAGTGCTGGCTGTGGACACAGACCAGGGGTGCAGCCTAATTTTCTATCTTACAGACATATAGTCATAATTTTAAGTTGTAATTAGGCATTTTGGGGATATAGAGTTTTGCTCTGATATATGAGAATGACAAATTCTTCATGAGCTCACAGCAAAAAAAAAAAATAAGGAAGATGAAGAAGAATTTCTTATCCATCTGAACTTTATTTTTGTGCATTTTAATAAATTAAATCTTCTGTCTGTAGGGTAAAATAAACAGTTTTCAGTTTCAACTGATGAGATTTTTAAACCAAGCATTTTTCCTTTTAATTTGTTTTACAGGAATCCAGTCATGGCTCACCGTTCTAAGGTCCCCAGGCAGGCATGTCTGAGCTGCCCCTGTGCATGGGCTGTGTGCAGCCTTTCCCACCCAACAGCGTGCTCTGAATTGTACTTCAGCAACACATCCCAGAGGATGTGCCCACATCCTCCAGCACCAGCCCACACAGGTATTTTGCTTCATAAGCATTACATAAAATGTAACAAAATCTAAACATTTTTGTGGCTCTGACCTTGCCCATAAGGTTTGCTATGTGTTTAGTAAATCAGGGGAGGGGTTTGGGATTTCTTTAAGTTCCAGGAACTTGAATTTTTCCATTCACAAAAAATATGAACCTTAAGTACATGTCTATGTTGTCTCTGGAAAAAACATTTTGTTTTTAATCCAGCTAATTATCTCTGTCCACTGTTTGAGGACTTTAACTCTGTAAATAGACCATGACTTCCTCTAACTTTCAGTTGGAAGGCCTGGCTGTTAGTAAGGTTTTGCTATTAGCATTAAGTAAATCCTTAGCTTAAAATGCAGGTCTGCATAGGACTCCTTGCATACCACACCTTTTAAAAGCTTCAGTAATGTTTAAAGCATGTTCAGTCCTGCCAGTACCCAGATCCACACTTTGCAAAGTTGCTTAATGTCTGGAAACAAGGTTTAAATATACTGAGAAAATATTATAGACAGACCTCTACCAATATTTTTATGTATCCATTTTTCCAAGGAAAAAATGATTGAATTGTATAAGCTGCCCCTCTTCCATTTTATTGTGAGAATTCTCTGGTGCTGTTAGTTCATTCAAAGCCAGAAGTATCACTTTACACAGTTTTTCATTGTACTCAGGGGAAGTATATGGAAATTTTAGAGCAATAAGCTACAAATGGGGAGCTGGACTACAGCCAGTCTGCATCCTTCTCATGCCCTTACAGCATTTTTTTCAGCATTTAGTGTTTTCCATAGTGTATATCCTGAGAGGCCATTATATTTGTTTTGGAGATGCAAAATGTAATAACTAGACCTTTAACAGTGATGTCTAAGAGGCAGAGCTGACATTTTCTTTTCTTTTTGCTTCAAGAAAAGTTCATTCGTGGAGTATTTAAACACAAAAAGTCAGGCTTTTATATAATGTGCAGCTCTTGTGTTTAAGTCTATTCTTTTCCAAGTGGTGGATAATTCCTGTTCCTGTACAATCATTGTACAACTTGCACGAATTGTTAGAAGGTGCAGGTTGACCTGACCAGGGGCCTCATGGTTTTTTTTTTTTGCACCTTTATAAGAGAAAAGAGGTGACAGGCAGAATAGTGTTGTAACTGCTAGAGGAATCATACTTTATGAATACAGAATATATTATTAGAATGTTATTATAGAATGTTATTAGAGGATAACATTTTATGAATATACTCAAGTACTGGGGTATTTAAATCCCAGGGAAGTCCCTGTTTCTGCCTCCTCATAGCATAATGAAGCATTCATCAATAAAACAGGTGACATTTTAATAGAGGGCTAACATTTCTCATCCTTTATATACTCAGTATATGCATAAACATGGCCAGTGCAGACATCACAGTCCCTCCTCAGTTACCATAGAAGATAGAATTTTACAATTGAAAGGTTCATCTATCCCACAGAAACAAGAAATGGATGATGTCTTCCCAATGTATGAAATTCACTCTGTATCAAAACTTTTAGGGATTCTTTTTATAATTAAGACTTTCTTTTCATGGGTTTCATAGGTCTTAGGTGTGAACTGGCCAAATCGCATATTCCAGACATTTATATTTGAATCAGATACTATGTCTACTGTTTCCAGTTGGGGGAAAGAAGTTGTTACTCTAAGGATACAATTCTGCTTGTATCTTCTGTCCAGTTTTAATATTAACTTTAGGATAAAACAACGCTAGAGTGTTGTTTTAACATGGTCTCTTCTCTGATAATAAAAGGGGACAAAAATTATCAGTTCTAAACAGCCTTTATATATTTGAGATTTTTGCATTTTGATAAATTAATAATCTGGTCAGTGGAACCATGACAGGAGGAATGGTATAACCAGAAAAAGAAGTTGTGCATGCCCAAAACTCAGATGCTATCACACTAAACACTACCTCCTAAAATGTCTGTATATATCAGCCCCAAGATTTCTTCAGGATAGATGTGAAATGAACTGAAATCAATAGCAAACTTGTCAACATTAATGTAGTCAGTCACACTTTGAATTAGAGTCAGTTCCTAGAGATCCAGTTCCCAGGATGTTGCTAACACTTTTGTGATCCAACAGAATAACAGCAACAGAATAACATCCCATTGTGTCTTGAGAGGCAATGGATTAAAAAAATCAGGATAATTAATTATAAAAGCAAGTATATTCAGGGCTAAAATAAAATTCACTATACTTTTTTTTGCAATGTGTTCTAGAAAATTTAATTTTATCTTTCTGTGCCCCTACTGCCTTATCTGTTCAGAAAAGGGACAGAATTTTAATTTTCCTGGATTCATAATACTAGAGTGAAAGTCCTCATTACAAAGATGCTCTAATAACTTGTTGTGTATCTTTGAATTGTCTAACACAAAGACAGCTCAGCTGGGATCTTTGGTAAAGTTGGATTAGACACAATAGGATGCAAAACCCGTATTTAACTAGTATCAGTTACTCACTCTTAATATACATGCATACATATCACTCTAAGTTGTAAGAAATGTTCTATTTTACTTAAATTTATTTTTAGAAAACGACTTCTTCTATATATTCACTGCTATTTCAGTGTCTGCAGATGATTTTTTGATTTAAAGGCTAACAGCAAGCTTATTTAAGAGCAAGAATTCATGCTTACAGCTCTGCAGCTCTGTGTTTCTTTTACAGCATTTGATTAGTAAAACCTAAAATTATACCAGGAGCTAAATTTCCTGCATCTTTATATAGCCTCAGAGCTATCATCACCACCAGAGGGGACACAAAGATTTTTGTATAACTACAAGATTAACAACTAGGGAAGGGAGAACCTGATTTTCAATTAGGCATATAAAATAATACATGGTATGTTCCATGTTTATTTTTAATATGAGAGAAACATTCTGAAAATGGTACAAGATTTTCAACAGGTTACTTTCTAATACTGTTTTACCATTCATAAAGCTTTTTACCACACCAGTCTGTATGGACTCATTTTTCATTATGATTCTTCAGGAAAATGTGAACTTTTGACCTCCCACCTTCCCAACACAGCTTCTCTTCATTAAAAAAAAGAAGAAAGAACAAACAGCTCACACACACACATGTACATGTAGTATACATGGTGGATACAAAAAGAACTTGGTGTACAGCTTGCTTAAGTTAATCCCAGAAACAAGAAATCTTTCAATTAATCAGGGGCAAGGAGGGGGGGATACATTTATTCTTTAAAAAAGAAACTCTCTTAGAGGTTGCAAAATAAAATTCTGAATAACCATGTGACATTTCACAGTTATGTATGTCATAAATTCTGTTCTTGGAATTACTGGCTCACAGAAACAAAAAAAAGCAAAAGGACAACTGGACAACTACATGACCAGTGACCAAGATGAACTGTTATTTTCTGCTTTATGTTTTTCAGGGAGGGTTGTTGGGGTTCTTTTGGAGTTTGACTTGGTTATATTTATGGTCTTTTCTAACCTTATCAATTCCATGATTCACTTCACTTGAAACAGGTCTTTTTTTCTGTATGTGGATATGCCTACCAGTGAGTTCTGAAAAGGATTAAAAGTTGGGCTCTTCGTATTTGCCACTGAAAGTCTCACAAGAAACCAGACCTTTGACTTCCACTGACTTTAAGAGGCTGAAGACTGAATTTATTCAAAACCTGTTGATTTTCTGGGCTGTAAGACTGGAACAAGCAGTACTTTGTTACAGCACGGCATTACTATCTTAGCCATCAAAGATATAAGCAGGTGATTTGCACATGGGAACTCCATATCTGTCACTAAAAACACTGTCTTATGCTGCACTAATGTTATGAAGAAATACTATACCTATTAAGAGGAAAGATATCACAGTTTTTCCATATGATAAATTAATTCTTAGATTCTGCTGTATATAGGATCTTCTACCCTTTCACTTTACTGTATATCTGGGTGTAAAGTGAAAAATAAAATGGACAAAAAACTAAAAATAAGTTTCATTCTTCTAGTTGCCTTGGCACTGACTCACCAAGAAATGTCAGCACACTGAAATTAAATCTCAGGCAGACTGGTAATCACCAAGATGTCTGATAATCATCCAGGTAATCACTTCCTACTGCAAAGTGTGCTGTCTTTTCAACAAATATCTGATATTTTGATCCAATATTACATTCTGAGCTGAGTGCAGTGTTATAATCCAGGTAATCCTAAATATGAAGAAAATTTAATCACAGACAGTTAAAAAAGGAAAATAAAACACTGGGCTAGTGTCTGTTATTTTATTCAACTTTGAAATGGCTTGAAATATCTTGAGGGCAAATTTAAAAAAAAAATGGGGAATGTGTTTCATCAATTCTGTGGTCTGGTGCCTCTTCATAGTTAATGGGCAAGCCAAAACTTGCTGATTTATGCAACATGAGCAAAAAGCTGAAGTCACATTTACATTTCATAAACCAGATGACAGACATGTAGATACAAAACCACAGAAATCTACAGAATCTCTGCACTTCTAGTCACTTAGCTGGAGAATTCAATTCAAAAATAAAGAAAGCTGTGTTTATTATAGCAGATAATATCAAGTTGTATTTAATTTTCTCAGTGATTGTAAAATTATCCACAGACAACCAGCTTTCTAATTTCTTCTGTGTTGTATTCTATTAAAGAAAGGTGCTTAGTTTGAGAACACCACAATATAAGTGATTGCTCTAACCACTGATATTTTTAGCTCCTTCTTCCTCTCAGTGTGTGTGTTTGCCAAAATGAGCACCCGACAGGGTCAAAACTTGTCGATCCTGATCAGACGCAGCTGTCATTCTCTCGTGTGGATTTCAACACTGCTGTTAGAGCTATCTAGTAATGAGGCCAGTTGATTAGGCTGATGTAAAATGCTCAAATCTCAGGGTGCTGGTTGCTGTTAGCAGTGCAGAGAAGTTAGCACGAGGTCGGTTATGCTGATGTCAGATCTACCACTGTTCTTGTGCACATGTTCCTGCCTAAGACCTGCCCTGTTTGACGGCAGCACACCCATGAAACATTTGATGCAACTCAGCTCTATCTAGTTCTTTGGTTTACCAAACTGAGAATTCCAAGGACTGCAAACTTTCACTTCCACTAGAACCAAAATTTGGGATCATTCATATTTAAGAGCAGATCTACCAAGGTATATCTTGCAAGTTTATTTCACCTCCCTTACATGTGATCTGGGACACACAGATGTTGCTGGAACATCCATAAGTGACTTTCCCATCCTCCCTGACTTTCAGAAAGTCTTACATATAAAACTCTCCTCAATAGAAGTCAGTGTATTTGCTTTCCATCTAGACAACTGACTGCCTCAGTACTTTTTTATCAGCTCAGACAACGACTGCCTTGGGGGAAAAACTCCCACTGAAAAACTACAAACATTTGAAATCCAAAACTTTGCAGGCTTGAATTGCCAAGTCATTATGTGGAGCTGGATTGGAAACTTTATCCATTATCAATTTCCTGTGAGTTTCACTTTTTTGAATGCTGCAAATCACTCAGGTTTTTCCTGCTGCTGTTTTATCAATACCACACAGAGACTTGCAAAAAAAAAAAATAGACAATTATTTCTATGCATCACAAGTTGTACATTATTAACCTTGCTCTCATGATCCACCATCCATTGTTTATTGGCCACCACACATCAGATTCGAGGGCTCATTTGCCCCCAGTTAGCCATGATGAATGGGAAGGCACTTAGAGGTAAGCACAGGTGTCTTTTTTAGCATGGTCTCCTGAGTCACCAAAGGTCAATTAGCAATATGACTGCTGAGCTGAGACAATGATGATGGGAAGAGAAGTTATTACCTCCTTAGGACCTGAGGGAGCCTTTGGTGCTGAAGCACAGTGATCTATATAGTCAGGATGGCCTGAGTCTGAACAAAGGCGAAGAAGTGCCTTGAAGCCTCAGGACACCATTTCCCTTGTTCTCAAACTCAGTACTAAGCACTTGAGGCAAGGTTGAAATGTTAATGTAGGGGGTAAAGAGGGTCTCCCTCATTCTCTGGCTTGTCTTTCAAGGGATCTTCTCCCAGATTTCCATTTGAATTCTGGGGAGGAGATACATCAATACAGTCTTTCAAAAATAAATGAGGCCACAGGCACCCACTGACTCCACTCTATTTAAAACTCCCTTGTAATACTTTGGTTCAGCCAGTCTATAGGTTCTTGCACTGTACAAAATCCCTACTGAGTAATGGCAGTGCTACTTAGAGAGGTTCCAAATCAGCACTGCAGGGATCCCACAAGTCATTGCAGACAGCAGGTAACTACAAACTGCCAGTAATGATTCACTGGATACCTACAGATCTGGATACAGATGATATTGCTAAGAGGTACAGAGCTGTAGAGATGATAGATAGAGGTTATAGAGAGACAGAACTTAATGGTGACACTGACAGTAGAGGAGGGAGAGTTAGAGAAATAGGAGCAAATATAATGAATATATGTGCCTAAGACATTAATCTAGTGAGAAACAGAGTGCAGAGAGTCCAGCTGCTTGGACTGTGATTTACGGGAACCCTGAGTCTGCAATCTTGCAGTTGCAAGCAAATGAGTAGTGAAAGCAAATGCATGCATGACTTTGTGCCAGATTAACAGGTGTGGGGCTCCAATCTCCAACAGATGAAAAAAGTGGGACCAGATCCCACAGTTAGGTATTGCTGGAGGCACCACATTAAGGCATGTTGATTTGCGTTCATGCCACTATGAACTAAAGCAGCATGACAAATTCTTTCAGAATGGATGGTATATTTCTCATTTCATAACAAAAATTCTTGTTATTTTCTTGTGGTTTTTTGCATTGCATTTACAGTAAGTGTGATTTATAGAGACAAGCCATCAAGAAATATATTAACAATGTGGCCATGGGTTAGCAGAGAACTTCCTTCCATCATATATATTTTGCAAATTTAGCTTGAATCCAATGGCTTCCCAACTTCCATGAAAATGAATCTGGTAATGTAAACTAGATATGAGGGGGGACTTCTGGGGGATAGGAGGACACAGTATTAATTTTTGAAGTGTAAACACAGGTTGAGATTGTAAAAATTGAGTATGAATTTTCCTTCTTTGCAAGGAAAGAAGAGAATTTCTTGCCTGCAAGGTAAGAAGGCAATCTTTCACTGCAAGGTGTGTACTTGCCCTGAAAGATTATCACCACAGTACTAACTGTTAATTGCAATATGGCCTAAAAAGAGAAGTGTTCTAACTAAACAAAACCAAACACAGTGAAACCACCACAAAAGAGCATTATAAAAAATTCAACAATAAAAAAAGGACCTGAGAAAAACAGGATTTAGCATTTGCATAAGAGATTCTGGCATCTTGAAGTGGAAGGTTCTAAATGTAGATGATGTTCACCACCACCAGTTAAATCACTGAAGGAAGTACTGGAGACATTTATGTTGGCAATATAAAAAACCCAATGGCATTAGTATAAATCAAGTCCTGTCTAAAACTCAGTAGCTGGAGTAAGTTCTATTAGCTCAGAAGGAACCTGGCTAATATCACCTTCTAAGTCACAGATGGTGGATCATTCCAATGTAAAAGTGATATATATTATTTAGTCTGCAACTGCAAATTATTATAGTTTTGCTCCTTTTTTTCCTGTCAGCTAACATGCCAGGCCATCCCAAAGTTCAGCATTGGGTGTAAACCTGTCATCCCTACTCAATGGAGAAATTTAGACATGGGAAAGAATGATTTAAGTCATTTCTGGGGTGACCCTCCAAAGTCACTATACCTCCTTAATGGCTATGGCAGGAACCAAGTTTAGAGGAGTAACCTTCAGACAGTTAAACAAGTTCCTGTGATCATAATCCTAAGTCCTATGAAGTCCTCTATGTGTATGGACCCAGCAAATTCCTGGAATTGCAGTGAATCAGTTTGCAAAGGCTGTGCACTGTAGGAATAAGAGCCTATTCTTATCAGAAAGGAGTCAACATCTTTATTTTTAATTGGAGAAAGATATTTTTTCTTTAAAGAAGCTAAACAGAATGAAAAGGCTAAAACCCAGGGGAGCCTAGCTTACTTATATTTCACAATCCCAACCAAAACACCTTCACATCTGGAGGCAGAGCTCCTCAGCAACAAGGAATAAAGCCTTCCTGTAGGGGCAGGAGTGGTGGGAGAGGAACCTTGTTTTCTGACAAGCGTGACCCCAGAGCAATACAATACGCAGGAACTGCTTGTTACTTTTCCAAGCAGCTTCAGTGCATGTACCTACTATTCCCAGACAGAGGTCTTGTCCCTGGAAGCAGCTGGATAGATGGCTGGGTGAACAACCAGTGCCCTCACTCTGAAGCCTACACAGAGAAGAGAATATGGTGCTCTTGGCCTTCCTCCAATGTCCAGCTTTGTGAACTTTGGAGAGGTGCTGTTACAAATGCCACTTGGTGTTACCTGCTCTCTCAGATGTTTGCCCATGCCTTTGGTTCACCTCCCTCTCACAACAGCCCAGGAGGGAAGGTAATATGCCTTGGATGCTGGAACAAGCTCTTGCCAAGTTCACAGTCCCATTGCCACTAAGGCTGCATCTCCCAACATACAACTTTGCCTTATTTTTCTTGTCTCCTAATGCCAATGGGAACTGAATCCCAAGCCCTTGTCAGCCATTTAAGCACTCCAGTTCCTCAGATGGGAGAAATTTTGTCTGAATATATATATGAATCTTTTTGTCACATTCTATATGCAAGCAATTTACTAAATTTTCACTGTACACTGCTTTGGCAAGTGTACTATAAAAATAACTAGGAGATATCTACTGACAAAATTATTTATAGAAGTAAGAAGTATCCAGAGGTTATCATTTCTGTTTAACAAACCTGGCACATGTCTGGCAGGCAGGAAAGCAGAGTGTGTATCTGGGTGGTTTCTCAGATACGTCCTGTTTCTGAAGAGGCTGCTTGTTCTCACAAAATCATGTGTTACTGGCATTTGTCAGTCATTGATTTAGAAGGACTTACCTCTTGCCTCTTTTAAATCACTGGCAAATACTCCCTAAAATTATATGATCTCACTGATTATTCTCTTGATGGTTAATTGAATTTTAGTACCATTTCCTTTACTCAAACGGTCTTGCAGCTAATTCCTACACTCAGATGAAAATCATAGTGACCTCCTTTTGAAGTTCAGTTTCAGTTTTTCCATGTATTTGTGTATCTCCTGTCTTTATGTACCTCCATGGGCACTGTGTTTCTGTAAATTAAGGTACTCAGTGGTTAGCAATTAATATGAAATCATGCTTTAAGTTTTTCAGGCAGCACACATTATAAAGCTTTGTTAACAAGGGGTTTCCAAAGCTTTTTTTTCTTTTTCTTTTTCTTTTTCTTTTTCTTTTTCTTTTTCTTTTTCTTTTTCTTTTTCTTTTTCTTGAAAATACATTAGGACTTGATTGCTTTTTGGAGAGGTGGGATGTAATAGGGAGTATTTTTTCTTTATTAAAGACAAAATGCAACAACCATGAGCAGACTCCAGCTTCTCCCATGCCCTAGATTTGGCTTATTAACTCATACAGTTTAGCTTTCTTTTCTTTTTCTTTTTATATTATTTTTCTCTTTTCCCTTTTTTCATGGCCTGCAACTCTTGTCACTGTTCTTATTATGACATCCCTCATTACAATTTGTATTCCCTTTAAAGAATCAGTTCGTAAGCCTAATGATAAATATTTTTCTATCAAAATATGAGACTATAACTTTCACCCAACTACATATTTGGTAATATGAGTTGAAAATAATTTTCTTGTGTGTTAAAACTGGTGTTACTATAGTATTTTTCTATGGATATCATGTAGTTCTGTAATTTTCACTGGCTGAAGCAGCTCACATCCTCTCTAGTAGCTTAGATTTTGTCTTTGTTGTTGTTGTTGTTGTTGTTAAATTAAACTCCTGTTTGAAGGAGTTTACTTTATTTCCACTTGAATTCTGTAGTATTTTCCAATCAAGCAAGAGACTTTTGCCAGGAGGCTGTATAATTCCCTTATGATTATGTATACATTCCTCCCTCTTTCCAGCCTACCTTTTAAGTTGTTTTTACAAGTTCTCTAGATACTCCAAAGGGTTCATAATTTATCAATCACTCCTTCTGAAGCACCCTCAATAATGCTCATTTTCATATACACTGTCATTGCAGTTTTGCTGTTAACACAAAATTTGTTGGTTTTTAATATCTGTCATTTGTCTTCTCTTTTCTCCTGCCCCAATTCCTGAATTCTGCAGTGTAACAGATCATCTTACAAACCCTGCATGCTTTCCAGTAAGTAGATACTGACACTGCTGAATTTTGTGTACTATTTTAGCTTTCCACAGACATCAGTATGGCAGTCACAACCATGCACTTGACATGTGCTGCTTCTATTGAATACTAAATTTCTTCTAGCACACTGGTAAATCTGACCCTTCATTTTCTTCCTGAATTGGATGTACTCAGACAACCTGTCACAGCACATTGTATGACATGGAAACAAAGGACACAGAAGTTCATGATCAGAGTGAAATGAAAGTCCTCTCAGATATGCAGTCACATTTGCTTGGTCTTGTAGAGTGACTGCTGTGTTTGACAAGAGTTGTTGTTCAGGAAAGTGAAAAAGATGGGGACAGGGAAATTATTAAATCAATCGATATCAATTTTCCCTCCTTAGTGGCTTTTGCTGTTTGGTAGCCAAAGTAAAGTCAGTTAAACAAAAGTCCTACTTTTAACCTTCACTTCTGTACTGTTGCAAAAAGACTTCAAGTGCAGATTCAGGCAGACCAGATAGTCTGGGGTAACTTGTTGCTGCCCAAGAAAGTGTTTTGCATTTTCATTTACTCTTCTATCATTTGCTTCACAAAAAATAAATATTCATTTTGAAATGGGGAGATAGAGTAAAAGACCTATAGCATAGGAACACAGACTGAGTGATGGATGATACAAACCTGGAGGATTTATCTTATCTTATCTTACTGATACTAGACCAAAACATGGCTGTGATTAGTTTGTGCTAAGAGTCTTTTCATTCTCTCTATTGTACTCCTTTCTGTCCTAAGGTAAAGATGTGTTCTTCTTTAAAAGTATGTTCACGACACTACAGAAAATGTCTTCAGAGTTCAGATGTTGAAATTTTAATGTAGACCATTTTCTTTTAAATGCTAGAAACAAATTTACATCAATATTGTTTCACCCAGCAGTAAAATATTGTGATTCCTCATGTGGTTCTTCTTCAGGAACATGGAATTATTCCACTGAGAAATTGAAGAATGTTTTAGAGAAGTGCAATATAGTCCCCTTTATCCATCTTGAAGCTCAACTAAATTGTCTCTTCAGATTCAGTGAATGAATAGAGAATTAATGATTCAATTCTGTGTCTGAGTTTTTATTCCAACTCCCTTCAGAGTGGTTTTTTTTTTCCCCTCACTGCTACCCAACTTTTCCTGGCAGATATTTCCCCTGGATTAAGGTTCTCAGAAATCATCATGGTTTTCTCTGCTTGGAGAAAAGACTGCAGGAGGAAGCTCTTAATTGCTCTTTTAACAGCAGCAGCTGGTAAAAGTATTAGGTCTTTAAATCCCACTGAAAATTGCAAGCTTTTTTAAAGGATTTTGCAAGAAGGGACCAAATTCAGAATGGGCTCATAGTGCTAGGACAGAGAAAAAAATGAGAGAGGATACTTTATCTGACTTTTCAGTGTTCTGTGGGTTCTAAATTAGGAATAAAAAGAAACCCATAGTTTTAGAAAGCTGACTCTGTGGGAGGTCTGAGTGAAATAGTCCATAGCAGAAGGCAGAAGCCTTTCAGGAAATGTGCCATTCCTTCTGCGTTAACTCTTGCCACTCTTGAATTATTGTTACTAAGCTCGCTAGATCTGGTCACTGATAAAATGTTCTTCTAAAAGTTTGTCTTGTCCAGGACTGCTCCAGGAATGGCAGTGCAAGCTGTTGAAGGCATTTGTGCATACAATAGAGCTCTGTGAGAAATATATGGTATAACACTGATGGCATTTTTAAGTGCTGTTTAGCATGAGAGTAAAGGTTTACACAGCATATATAATATATAGCTCTGGTTGCTAAATGTCTGCTGCCAGTGCTTCCTGATATCAACAGTGGCTGCCATTGTTTAGTCAACTTGAAATCTTTAGAAATATAGCTGTGAAATTCTTTCCTCAAATGCAAAATGAACAGCCCTAATAAATACACTGAGCTTTTACCAACATGAAATTCCGTTTAGGATTAGAGGAAGAGAAGAGGTTTGTTAACATAGAGCTCAGTGCTATTCAGAGTGGGTGAGGTAGGAGCATATTTAAAAGTACTCAGCCTGGCCTGATTGTGTTCCTGCTAAATTCAACCTCCCATTCATTTTAATGGCCAGAAGAGAAATTAATCAGCAGTACAAACTGGATCTGATGGAGAAACTCCTTGAGTTTCTGCCCTATAAAACTAACCAAGTTACTGGATCATAGTTGTCTCTTTGACTTTGAACCCTCAAGGTTTTGTTTTTCACACCTCTTGCTTTCTAGTACCACTTTGAGGCATTCCTTTCAGACAGAAAGCACCATTTTGGTTTCTGTAAGAACATGATAGCAGTGCCTCAAACTTTCTATCTAAAAGGATTGCTCTGACTTGTTCTTTCAAAGCTCTCCCACATTGCTTGCTGCAGCCTTTTGATAATTCAGCAAAGAAAATTTCTTTGTGTAACAAATCTTCTCCCTACACCTCCCCTCAACTCCTTTCATATTTGGTCAAGATTTAAAGTGAATAAATGTGATTTGAGATCCCAATATTGTTTGGAGTGAAGATGGGAGACAAAGGAGAAAATAAAATAGAAGAAAGCATCCCATTTGCAAGAACATGCGTTCTACCCTTTGCTTTTACAGTGCAAAAGAATGCAGTAAATTATACATGAACCAGGTTAGCAAAAGAACGGTACTACAATCTGCAAAAACAAGCTGGGGTTTTCTATTGGTTTTATACTTCTTATTCTTTCCCCTCATACAAACACAGTAGGCACAGTGCAAATTGAAGATTTTGATAGATATTACTGTGAAGTACTGACAGGAGGAGGTTTGCATGTTAAATCTTCAGTCTTACCTATGTTATAGGCACATCACTTTTAATCTAAAAAGGTCTTCTTGAGTATAGATTTTGAAGTATTACATTCAAATATATAAACTGTATTATTCAGTACTATATCTTCCATACTGCTTCTTCCCTAAGAATGGATAGTGAGTTTCATCACCCTGATCAAGACTAAATTCATTGTCATCATAAAGAAGGGAGAGGGGTCACCTGAGTTTAGGCTCTCAAAATTCAGTTATTTTGTACCTAAATCTTAATTCCTTGGGTTTTGTGATAGTTTTTTGTACTCTGATTCTTAATCACACAATCTGCAGTCTTTTTTTTCTTGTTTTCAAAAGGTAATGGCATGATACAGTATTTTCTGCAAACAACATAAGTAGAAAAGCATAACAGAAATGTGCTGAAGGACAGACACTCTCTTTTCAGAATATTTCATCTCAGAGGTGAAGTCTGTCTCCTCACTCATGCTAGCTCCATTGCCACCTGCAGCAGTCACATATTTGCTCCCCGCAACTGTCTCTGGTGCCACTGTCTGAAATGGCAATTCCCTTCCAGTGAGTGATCACAGTCCTACACCCAGCACTGGCACAGACAAGCCACACAGACAGCTGATAGCATGCATGAGAAGTGTGTGTGATGAAAGAAACAAAACAAAGCAGCATGGAAAAGGTGTCTGAAATTTAGCTTTTCATTGTTCGTTTACAAGAGTTTTGGAAATAAATCTGCCTGGGGATGTTGGGATTTGTGTGTACAAAAGCACTGTCTGCTGCTGGCATGTGTGTGTCACAATAAAAGTTTTAAGAAACAGTTCAGCATTGGTCCGTGAGACCAATGGGGCTTGATGCTTGTCCTGCACACACATCCCCAGTGCTGGCAGCATTTTGCAGTGGTATTGGAGTAATACTCCACTTCTAGTCTCACATCACTAAAAGAGCAGTTTATCTCATCATATTTCCACAGATCTAGACAATAAAACTTTTTAAATAACAGACTACTTTATGTACAATTATTTCTAGTCAGATTTACACTATTCATTTCAAATGAGCCTCAGTATATGATACTGTGTTAAAGCAGGATTTTACCAGTTAGAATTCTGAATTTGAGGGACCAGTTTTCTGTGTTCAAACTTCCTACCTTCCCTTCTTCTTTCTTTGAAACACAGTAATTCTGTGTATTCAAATTTGGATTATTTGCTACTGATGGAAGTAGCAATAACAACACTAAAGAATAACAGATGCTTTCTTTCAAGTTCAATCATATCTAAGTCAAAATCCATCATTCATAGTCAATCTTGGACTTGTTTTCACATATTTGGAACTTAAAATATTTGGGAGTTCATGTCCACTGAAGCGCTAATGGAAGCTGTTTATGAGTAACTTCAAAAAATCTTGGTTTATTTTTGGAGTGTTTAGAGGGTGAACATCAATAATTCTTCGTTTAGCCCACTGAGCATTGTGACCGTGTGTCTGAATCACTACAGCTTGTATTGAATTAACATTATAATCCTCTGGTTTTAAATAGGCGAGATATAACAGAGTAAAAAGATGTATTCCAGAATAAAAGTCAGAAAACTAGTTCTTGTCTTACCAGGAAAAGATTGTGTTTGTATATTTAAATGGGTGTCCTGGGTTGACGGCGCCTCCTATCCCAATCGTGCAGCTTTATCTCTATGTACTGCACTGTTATGTCTGACAGCTGCCCGCCCCCCACCTCGGTGGGGTGTTTGCGGCGGTGGGGCTACTTGTGCTTTTGGCTTTCGGCCACTTCTCTCTCTCAGCAATGTCCAGGGCCAATTGAACGGCTTTGAGTTCTGCAAGTTGGCTCGATCCACCATCTCCTTCAGTGGCCTCAGCGACTTGTCGTGTGGGGCTCCACACAGCTGCTTTCCACTTCCGGTTCGTCCCTACAATGCGGCAGGAACCGTCAGTGAAAAGAGCATAATGTGTCTCCTCTGCTGGCAGTTGATTATATGGTGGAGCTTCTTCAGCCCGTGTCACTTGTTCTGGTTCTTCATCTGTGAGACCAAAACTTTCACCTTCCGGCCAATTTGTAATTATTTCCAAAATCCCAGGATGATTCAATTTACCCATACAGGTGCGTTGTGTAATTAGAGCAATCCACTTGCTCCATGTGGCATCGGTGGCATGGTGGGTGGTGGGGACCTTTCCTTTGAACATCCACCCCAGCACTGGTAGTCGAGGTGCCAGAAGGAGTTGTGCTTCTGTGCCAATCACCTCCGAGGCAGCTTGGATTCCCTCATAGGCTGCTAAAATTTCCTTCTCAGTTGGAGTGTAACTGGCCTCGGCCCCTCTGTAGCTTCGACTCCAAAATCCTAGTGGGCGGCCTCGAGTCTCCCCAGGCACTTTCTGCCAAAGGCTCCAGGACAGACCATGGCTCCCGGCTGCAGAGTAGAGCACGTTCTTCACATCTGGTCCTGTCCTGACTGGGCCAAGGGCCACTGCATGAGCGATCTCCTGCTTGATCTGGGCAAAGGCTTGCTGCTGTTCGGGGCCCCAGTGGAAATCGTTCTTCTTACGGGTAACCAGGTAGAGAGGGCTCACGATCTGACTATACTCAGGGATATGCATTCTCCAAAAGCCTATGGCGCCTAGGAATGCTTGTGTCTCCTTCTTGCTGGTTGGTGGAGACATTGCTGTAATCTTGTTGATGACATCAGTAGGAATCTGACGCCGTCCATCTTCCCACTTTACTCCCAAGAACTGGATCTCACGGGCTGGTCCCTTAACTTTACTTTTCTTGATAGCGAAACCGGCTTCCAGGAGGATCTGGATGATTTCCTTTCCTTTCTCAAACACTTCTGCTGCTGTGTTCCCCCACACAATGATATCTGTAGGTGTTCTGGAGCCTCACCCTTTCCCAGTGCAGCCTGGATCAGTCCATGGCAGATGGTAGGACTGTGCTTCCACCCGTGGGGCAGTCGGTTCCAGGTGTATTGCACTCCCCTCCATGTGAAGGCAAACTGAGGCCTGCACTCTGCTGCCAGAGGAATGGAGAAAAATGCATTGGCAATGTCAATAGTGGCATACCACCTTGCTGCCTTGGACTCCAGCTCGTACTGGAGCTCCAACATGTCTGGCACAGCAGTGCTCAGCGGTGGAGTCACTTCATTCAATGCACGATAGTCCACAGTCAGTCTCCATTCTCCTTCAGATTTTCGCACAGGCCAGATGGGGCTGTTGAAAGGTGAGAAACAACCGGGCAGAAACACCATGGAAAGCAGCTGTGTGGAGCCCCACACGACAAGTCGCTGAGGCCACTGAAGGAGATGGTGGATCGAGCCAACTTGCAGAACTCAAAGCCGTTCAATTGGCCCTGGACATTGCTGAGAGAGAGAAGTGGCCGAAAGCCAAAAGCACAAGTAGCCCCACCGCCGCAAACACCCCACCGAGGTGGGGGGCGGGCAGCTGTCAGACATAACAGTGCAGTACATAGAGATAAAGCTGCACGATTGGGATAGGAGGCGCCGTCAATCCAGGACAATGGGTACTTGCAAATTTGTTGGCTAGAGAACCATTAAACATTGAATAGTGTCCTAGGCATATAACTAAAATTAATTTCTCTGATGGAGAAATTTCTTTGTAATTTTAAAGTAAAAGAACAGTAGTTCATTAATTAACATATGGATTTCTATATAAAGGTATATCATTGCTTTGTTTTTCAAAGTATTCCATGCGTAATAGTCAAAGAAGTAGACAGTCAGTAAAAGAAGGAAAATCAGTTCTTTTTTTTTTTTTTTTTAGGTATAAAAGCAAGGGAGTCAATAACTGTGATGATAATGCAAGAAATGTCTCTCAAAAACTGCAAAAAGAAAGATAGGTCAGTGTTACAACTGCTGTAATTTTGAAAAGGAAACAATATAGAATGCTAGAAAAAAAAAACTCTCTTAAAATTCCTAAAAAATTTAAGCCTTCCAGGAATTCTACCCATCAATAAAAAAAGGAGAAAAGATAAACACAGAACCTGTAGGACAATCATTCTTTTGGCTGTACCCTTTCACATGAAAGACATTAGTTTGAATCTTTCCTTGCTCAATACCAGTGATTTAAGTGTATAATCATCTGATAGCTATTTATAGATATTTATGTAATTAACAGCAGTTCATCTGATGATACAGTTCACAGCTGACAGGCATGCATCACCCAAAACCTCTGTCTGGTTTTCCAGCTGGTGACCAGCATTTCAGGGACATGAGATAAAGTCCATTTATCTTTTTAGCTTCATTTGTGCTCAGTGTTTGAAAGAGAAGTAGCATGGGCAGGTGTTACTCCTCTGGCTCTGGAGTCATGTCATGGTTTTACACAGCCTGCAAATCAAAGGTGCAGAGGAACCTCCCATTGGTGGAGGGCCAGGCAACAGGAGTCATGGCTACTAAGCCAGCACTATACTGAAACACCTATGTCAACTTCTCTGACAACTATTTTTTTTTAAACATTCTTTTAAGAACAGAATTGCCTCAGACATGGCTGTCTTGTTTAATACTTTTTGGAGTCATTAGTGTGTTTTTGCATATTTAGTATGCATTATGTCAAAAATTTCTTTTTTTTTTTTATTTGTACATGGCTTTTGGGGTGCAGTTTTTTGGTGGCTCAGAATTAGTCTAAGAAAATCCACACAGACTTTTGCCAGCTTTTTTAGTTTTACTGAGTGAAGAACTCATGAAAATCATAATTAGATGGATTTCTGTACACTTCAGGAACAAAGCCATTCCTTCATAAAGCATTGGGTTGTCTTGGGTTTTTTATCGATGGGGATCGTGATCCTTTAAAGTGTCATATATTAAACCTCCTACATCTGAAAGTGGTTGTGCTTCTGCTCCTGTGGTTGCCACTTCAGTGTTTGTGTTGATGCTACCTTGCTTAAGTGAAGAAAGTAACACCACAGAGAAGGGGAGGCTGAGAAATGGCTACCAGAAACTGGTAATTAGCCACAACAGTTCGTTAATGTTTGTGTAGCTATCTCTGAACTGCCTTAGCCATTAGGTGTGTGGTTTTATTAGAGTCACCTGCAGTACATACAGAGTTGAATAAGTCAAACGATTCAGCATATGAGTTTGTAGCAATAACACTGAGGAATAACATTTGGAAAAAACAACTGCTGTGTAAATATGTAGGTCCGTGTGATTTCAGTCTTTACCATTTTGGCAGCCCGGTTTTTCTTTCACCAAAAGCAAAAATGAACCTGTCCTTAAAAATGTCTCACATACCTGAAGGGATAGAAAGATTGACCACTTAGGATATTATTCTAATAATGAACTATATAGAAAAATGTTTTGTTACTGAAGAAAAGTTAGAACAGTAAAGATCACCTCTGCTTCAGAATTATTCTCAAGAAAAACTTTTACTTTTCCTCATGTATTTTATCATCTCTTGAATTAACCCAAACTGCCTTTATGGCTGAATAAAATGTGACAAGTCCTGCAAAATTTATTCATTCCTTATATTTAAAGAACAAGTAATAGTGACAAGCACAATAAAAGTAGCCCAAGCAGCACAGAGAGTGACAAGGCCACTTGTATTTTTAATGCAAAGAGAAACAGAAAAATACTGAAGCAACCTGTTCACTATATCCTCAAGTTCCCACACTCAGCTTCAGAAGTCCTTGAGCCCTGACCAACTTCCAGCAGTAAGGCTGCAAATTGAATCTCTGATTAAAATCTGACTTTACTCCTTAAGGGAAGTTACAAGATAAACTGAGGAAGCAGATGCAAAGTCTTATTGGTCTTGACAATGTCTTGAAACACCAGCATTTAACAAGAGAAAACAAAATTTCCAGTACCTGTGAGGAAACTTAACAAGGTGGAAGGAGGAGAAGATGGCAGGGCAGAGAACCCACCTGCTGTGGGGAAACCTTTCACTTGTGGTGCTGGATGACTGCTGAATGTCTGCTCTGTCTCTGCAGGGGCACAGGGTGTCTCTGAAAGGGGGCTGCTGCACTGTTACCATACACCCATGTGCCAGCAGCACCTGCTCCGTGTGCCAGGAGTTACTGTGCCAGCACCTGGGAGAGCAGGACAGTTTTCTGCAGGGTGTGCAGCCAAAAGGCCAATCCAAGCTGACCAAGTACTGTACCACCAGCACTTGTCACTCTTCTGAGTTCCTCCATCAGACAATAACATGGTTTACCTACTTTTTTATTGTTGTATCCCAGTTTCCTCAGGGAAGTCAACTTTCCATAGGAAGCTCAGCTATGGAAAGCTGATTCTGCCAGAGGTGTAACAGCAGACCCACTCAGGCAGGATGGCAGCACAGTGGGCCCAGTGGGAAGGAGCATATGGATAGAAAGCCAACCTGCTCTGCAAAAGTATTTTAATCTAAATGCTCCTTTGCTGTGGCTGTGCAAAGGCCATATAAAATCATGGAAGTTTTAATCAAAAAGAAGAAGGGTCATGATGAAGGGCAAAAAGTAATGCCAAAAATTGAAAACAAGTAGTCCTTTGTAAATGAAAATATACACCTGATAAAGGCTGAGGTAAATCTGCATCTACCTCTTGAAAATTGTGAAGCCAAACTGCTAAGGGAGTTCCATGGAACATCTAAATGGGTAAAAAGTAGACTTTTTGATGCTGATTTTCAGTTCTGGGGTCAAAGTTTGCCTTTTATCATGGCAATAGGACATATTCTTAGCAAAGCTGTGCCCTTGATTCAGCTGAGGACTGTTACAGGATGAGAGCATAGCTTTCTGATGGTACTTTCCCATCATACAACTCATTAATTTTCAGGTACACTGAAGTAAATAACTGACTTGTATGCAGTACTCCACTGATTTCCCTGATGGTCTGTCTTGTATCTAATGTGCTGAGAATTCTGGTCACTTTAAGAGATCTCCAAACTTCTACCAATCACTAACTTATCTGATTACAAACATTCTTCTAACTGCCAAAAATTTTACATTGGGTCTGGAAACAGATTCAAGTCAGGACTAGCATCATCTTAGCTTGTCAAAATTATATTGTAGGTAATGATTTTCATGCTTGCCGATTGATATATAAATGAGTTAGGGTAAGCATTAAGATAGATATTTTAGTAATAATTTGTCCACAGGCAAATTTCCTCAAGAAGGAAATATGCTTTAAAGAATAAACACAGAAACAGAGTCTTCAAGGTTATCTTCTCAGTGGAAAAGTTTGATAAAAACATTCATCATTTCATATATACATATATATATATAAAATTTCAAACCTGTGAGATATACAGTACAAACATAAGGAACTAGCATTTAGGACACAATCTTCTGTTAAAATGAAGGTCAGTGTTTGTCTATGGTGTAGGTATGAAGTTATGAATACCCCAAAAATCTGCTGACTTATGTGTGGAGAACAGCATGAAAGTCCAAGTGAGACTGAATAAGACAGATGAAAGAAGTAATAAGAAATACACTTTCCAAAGTGCAAGTACAAACAGGATTCAAAAATACATTGATTTTTTCATTGGGTATTTCCTTTGTTGGGTTTAGCATGTTTGTCATATGCTTAGTGTTTTATGGGACTGGTAGTGTGAGTGCTCTGCTTGGAAGATCACTCACTGCAAATCAGCACGACCTGACTGAATTTGACTTCCATGTATTGCTCCAGCTCACATAAAAAATATGATGACCAAAACCAGAATTTTTATTTGGAAAATCTTTTAAACGTTTATAGCCTTGCTTACTGATCAAACTAATAATCACACCTTGTTAAAGGCTGTCAGAAAATAAATCCAGTCAGTTTAAATGCCAGCAATAGCACTGAAGTCTCCATTACACACACTTTTTTTTGAACAATAAAGACTCTTGCAGCAACAAATGAGACNAGAGTTGAAAGTGCCTAAAGCAGGAACAGCTGTGTGAGTGAGCAAAGTTGACTGTGGATAACAACTGGATGCAGGTCTAAATCAACAGGCAGCAAAACACCACAGGAGAAGGAAACCATAGGTATCTCAGTGTTAGAGTTGTTGCAAGCTACTCTAAGTTTGTGGTAAAAGCACGAAGGATAAAATAGAAATGTAAAATTAGTATATTTAAGAAAATCTTATGTGTCTTGACCTGCAACTGACACTAGCTTTGAGCTGTGCCAAAGAATGAACTCTGACTCTTATGCTACCAAAATACTTTCTCCTCCAAACAATGGAATTATCTCCTCCCACACATACCAAGATTCTCTAGAAGTTCAACGTAACCCAGTACATACAAAGATTTGGGCAACATTCACTTCATATTTTTAAGTTGAAGTAATAACAAGGGAAAGAGCTCTCTTGAGGAAAGATACTAGATGTTTCCACCAGAAAAAAGGAAAGAAAAACCTAAAGATAACAACAAAAAATAGTGTAAAATGTGCCAAAAGGCTTAAAGGAGAAGTATACCCTGCAAAATCCTCTACTCAGCCCAGTGCTCACTTGGGGACCTTACCCACTAGGGTGCATTACTCGTTTTTTAAGTGTTTTAAGTGCAAACCTCCTTGGCTTGTGGGTTTCTACACTGGCTTTAGTCCTGTGCAGTTCTTATTTTAAACCCTGACTGAGATCACAGGTGTCACTGGGAGGTTTGTTCCCAAGGAACATTCCTGACTCAGGTCATTCGGCTGCCTGAACACACCAAACACCAGAATGACCTGGTGTTACCAAGCAGGAGATTGTAAAAGTGAAATGAAGCTTCTCAAAGTCAAGGTATTGCCTATAATTATTTTTGCTCTACTGCTTATCTTGACATTAAGGCAGCATGTCTTTCTAGAAGGTGTGTTACAGCTCCACAGGAAACTTCCCACCACGGAAATATTAGTGATAAAGAGCCTATGTGTAACATTATACAATGGCATAGACTGTGGGTCATCCAGTTTTCTTTCTGACTTCAGAACAAGTGAATTTAGGATTGTGTTGACAAGGAAGACCAAAACTGAACTTCTCAATGGATTTTAGAGAATTTCACAGAATATATGCCTGTATAATTACTAATATTCTCATAGTAAATGTAATTTTAATAATAAGGCATGTAATAGTTTAAAAGAGTATATGTCCTGCTTTGACCTTGATGCTTAATTTTCCAATTTGGTTTTCAAATGTCCCATGCTTTCTAATGGCTTCATAGGAGCTCAAATCCATTTAGAGTATACTTTGGAACTTGAAAATAAAAAATCCTATTATAAATTAATTAAGGAAAAAAGTAAATGTTCACCCAGAGCATTGTGTTAAGGATATAGATGAGCCATTAAAACAAAAAAAGGAGAAAATAATTGAGTGGGGGTTTATTTTTTATTAATCGCTCACCCACAGATCTTCATGTGTCTACCAGTGATTGGAATTTATGGTATTAATGTGATCATAAGTGGTGATTTAAAGCACAACAACTATTTTTATTCTCCACTGTGCATTCCAAGATGGGTGTTTTCCCCATCACTAAGCCTCAGCTGAAGGAACCACCAGATAACATTTCTCTCAGCCGTAAGAAATGCCACCATATCACATATTTGTTTGAAATAGTTAATGCTCACTTCATCCTCTAACTCTTATTCCACAAAACCCTCTCTTCTACGTTTCTAATCTGCTGCTTCAGAATTTTGTACATCTGCAAACCTCCACACTGGAGGAGACACTCGAAGCAAAACTCCTAATTCCAAGAATATTCTTTATCAGTCACTATATTTTTCTGCTCAAAATTAAAAAAAATATTCCCGGTTCAGACATCTGCATGTCAGCCTAGAAACAGTGAAAACTTTTTTTGCTCCCTCACCCACATTTAATGAATTTAAAACTGACTGTTCTGTTGGCAAAGGAGAGGAAGGGGGATGGGTGTCCCTCCAGCTGTTTGCAGCAATCCTGGCGCAGGGAGAGGCTCGCATCCAACTGCTGCAGGCTGGAACAGTCAGACTCAGGGCAGTGAAGTAACCCCACAGCAGGTCTAGCCCCCAGTTGCCCCTGATTTTTTCTTATCAAAGATCTTCATTGTTTGTCCTCTCTTTTGGGGTCTCCCTTCAGTAAGTAGGCAAGTTTGGAAAAAGCAAAAAATTTTCAATTTTTAAAGCAATAGCTGAATTGTTCTGTGCCTCCTTCAACTCCCTCCATCATTCACGGTTCCCTGCTCGTATTTTTATAGGTTTTGTGTATATTCCAGCTTTTTTGCTACTTTCATTCTTTTTCCTGTCATTTCCATGCATTTCAATTTCACATCCAAGTTTCCTATTGTGAAATGCATTTCAGAAGGTTTGGAGGCAAGCAAGTCTTAAAAAAATGAGCCGTGAGTGACAGGGTGTATTGACTTCTCTAGATTTACATTTCCCTCAGCATTCACAGAGGTTTAATTGATTTGTGGACCTTGTGAGCTTTCTCTCTCCACGAAAATAATTGTGCATGCAGTTCAATTACACAAGGGCAATTAAGAATTACAATTTGAGTTAGGAATAATAACAGAATTCAAGACAGAAAGCAATCTTCTTTTTCTGGTCTGTTTCTTTTCTAAAAGAGGTCAGAGCCAACACTTCCACCAAATTCAAGAGGAAGACTTTTCTGCCTTTATTGTCAAGCAAACACAGTTAAAATACATAAACCAGACATATACAGTCAAAATACATGGACTCTGTTTAAGGCCAAATTTGGTAACTGATCACAATGAATCACTGTTTGTAAATGAGGGCAGAGGTTGTCCCTACAAGAGTTTTTCTTTTATTTTAGATTTCAGTAAGCGTTGCTGAGTTTATCAAGACCTACTTTCTTGTTTTGTGTACAGAGTACCTCATGCAGTGGACTACTGCTCCACATCTGAGACTGTATGGCAGGTCTGCAGCACAAAGACAAAACAAAACCAAAAAAACCTCCAGCATGATTAAATCCTTTCATCTGGCATCTTTCTCCACAGTACTGCTATTGTTTACGCAAAGATTGCCATTTTGAGACAAAACTAAGGCCATCTTTCTAAAATCTTAATGTTGAAGTATTTTAGAACACCTGAACGCAGCTGGTGGCATAGTCCTTATAATTAGAAGATAGAAAAACAAACAAATTCCAAGAAAAATATTGAGCTGGATTTCAGTTTAGTTGAAAAAGCCTTAAGGCTTTGGAAGCATCCTCTGCAGAGAAAAGCAGAGAACCTAAAGCTTGCATATGTTTCCAAGCAAAAAGAAAGATCTCACTGTTGCTCGTACACCGTGAGCTGAAGGGTGCCAAGGGATGGGAACACATTTCAGTCCCTTGGAAGAAACAGCCTGAGAGTGGCCACACAAGAGCCAACTGTACAGTCACTCTCCAGCACAGCTAACAAGGCAGGGGAAGACAGCAAAGGGATCAGACCCAGGTCTGGCTGTAACTGCAGTTGCTAGAAATTCTGTATTCCAAAGCAGAACTGCAGTAAATGATCAGCAGGAGCAGGGGACTGACAACACACAGAGTGATTAATATTTTAATGTGTAAGGAGCCCAAGGAAAGTTCTCTAACTCTGCTAACCTCAACCACTTCTTATGACTGATAATATCAGGGACACAAAGTGCAGGAAAGTAGTTAAGGAATTGTTCCCATGAGGCCAAATCTACACACATTTGCCCTATTAATTTGTATGAAAATTGCTTTCAAGGTAAAAGTTCTCCCAAGGCAACCCTCTCGTTCTGTTGGTAGATCCCACATAACCACAGGTTCTTGGTTCTCTCTAGGGGAGGTTTTCTGAGGTACAAATGAGAGTTACATGCCCAATTCCCATTATCTCTCAAAGACAATTACATGCTAACTGCCCTCTGCGCCTTTTATAACCTCTTTTAGAGTCAGATGTTCCTGATTACAGAGATTATCTACAAAAGGTTTCACAACAGCAGTACTTTGAGGTACTTCTTTAAAATGCTATTGGAAGGTTTGACAGCATACACAAAATATGGAGTAATAATCATGTAGTCTATGGGTCGTTTTAAGAAGCTGACATTTACATGCTAAAATAGGATACATTTTTAAGGAAGCATACCCTCAGTCTAAAATATATGCAATTGTGGTTTATGCTGTTGCTCCAGTGAATTAAAACATTCATTCTTCAAAACATAGATGAGATATAATCGGGGGTTTGACGACTTTTTACATCTCAGAAGGCTGAGGGGGAGACTTTGCTTTAAACTAGTTTGCAATAAATGGAGTTTGCAGTAGAAAATTATGTCCACTATGTGGTAAAGGGTTACTGTCACTCAGCTCTGGTCTTGCTTTATTTTGTTTTTCCTAGTCTAGCTGGCTGTAAATCTTTGAAATTGCATAATGCCAATTAAGAAAAATAAAGAGCAAATTGAGATACCAGTATTCATACAGGAATGCTGTTGGCTGAGGCCCCAGATACTTTTTATGTCTCCAGTGATTTGCCTGTAACTGCTCCAGGAAGTTTGGGAAAAGTTTTGCATTGACATCGTGCTGCAAGTGCTGGAAAAGCTTTACCCTGGGAAAGACTTGAAGCCTAGTTCAGTGTCCTGGGTAGCCTATCCTATGACTTCTGTGGACATTCTCAAAGTTAATGAATTTAGCAGAACTCCAACCAATCTCCCCACGTACACTTCTCTGAGTAGTATTACTGAAGGAAGAGTTTAAAAATTGTTTATTTTTAGTGTTAGTTTTTCTCCTCATTTTTCTCTTCTAGAAGTCTTGACATTTTATTTTTCATTTAGGCTTTTTTTTTCCATCTCAATGGTCCTGTGAACTTCTTAAAGGGAAAGAACTTAACATAACCTTGATTAAAAAAAGAAAATAAACCAGAAAACCAAACAAATGAGCAAAAACAAACAAACAATAAAATTTAATTTCCATAGTAGTTTATTCTCACTTCCAAAATCAGAAGATTAAGGATGACTCTCTTCTCTCTTCCTAATTCATGGGCTTGAAACCTCTTTTTTCTTTTTGCAAATGAAAAATTATTAAGAAAAGACACAAATATAAAGTAATTCTGTACAACAGCAAAGACAGTGGACCATTTAAGATTTGTTTGAGGATGGTGGCCACTGTAGGAGGATAAGTCATCCTAAGAGCTGTCTTCTAAGTAGGGTAGAAAGCATTCAGTGTGTGCTAGGTTCAGTGCTCAACTCATCAGCAGAAGATTCAGTGGAATTGTTCTTTTAAGTGGTTTTTTTTTTCCTAGGAATTATTGCATTTACTTTCCATTGTCAGAGTGGTTGGGCTCTTCTGACCTAGACTGACTCAGGAGCTGGGTGACCCAATCAGCACAGAGTTATCAGAGACCTGGGAGCTCACTGCTCTTCTTTAGATCCCTTCTCTGACTACAGTTTGAACTAGAAACCTTATTCTTAGAACACTAAAATTAGTTTAAAAAAAAGGTCAGCTAAATAAATTCTAATAATTCTATGACCCTCCCTTTCCAAGTCAAATCTGGCAATACAGGAGGTGTGTAAAAGCAGTAAAAAGATTGTGGGAAGCAGAAATCCCTTTTCTAATAGAGGCTGGGGTCAAAAACAAGAAATAGAATGACCTTGAAGGCTCACAAGAAATTAACTTCTATAGTAATTGGCTCTAAATATGCCAGCTTTTCAAACTTCTTATTCTTGTAGTACATTCTCTTCATAAATATGTTGTACAGGAAAATTTTTTTTATAACTTCTCACATTTGGCAAATTGAAACCCCAATGTCTGATTTTATTTGCTGATATTTTACAGACAAGGGCAAGTTACATCACAGAAACAATGCTGACTGTGTGTACTTGTTGCTTTTAATAAAACTGTCAAGTACTAAAACACATAGAGTGCCTAGGCATATTTATAGATTGTTTCTCTCCAAATGGATAGGAAGAATTATTTTTAAAGCCACATTCACAAGTGTAAAGTTTGGGGAAATAAACCAAGTCATTTCAAAAAATGTTATCGAAAAATTATGACAACTTTTGGACCAAGATGTAAAGGGACAATCTATTGAATAGATCCCAGAAAAATTATTCATTCAAAAAATTATTTAAAGTAAACCTTTTAAAGTGTATTCTAAAAATAATGTGATTCTAAGCAACAAAAGCAAAATGAACTACTAGAAACCTTTTGTTTCCTCTTGGTTGTGGTGTAGCTTCCAACTGATGTATCAGCCTTATTCACGACATCTACTATTACATTTCAGAGTATATAAAAGCCCTCACTGGACTGCAAAAATACAGGTAACTTTTTTTTATATATACAGATAAATATAAAAAATCAGATATAGACAAATTATGTCCAATATATTAAGTGCAAGAACTTGGATCTAGTAGACAAGTATTTAAAATTACTTTCAGAAGTACTGACTACAAAAATCTCAGGGAACTTAGCCAGGAAGAGAATCCAGACGTTAGATCTGCAAAAGTATTTAGGCCATCTAATCACAACAGCTATTTCAGTGGAAGTTGGATGCTTAAATACATTTAAGGATATGGCTATAAAACTGCAAGAGCAGATTAAGTACTGCAGTTCTTAGCTTGCAAAAATAGCTGGTCCTAATTAGTTAGTCAGATTTAGTATGTAAGCCTGCAATAGTAGCAATACTTTTGGGCACTTTTTAGTGGATGTGCAGAAACCATCATGTTAAGCAAGCATTACCTGAAGCTGAAAGTGTCAAAGAAAGGGCAGCTCAGTCCCACCCTTCTAATATAATTTAGTCCATAGCCTCAGACAAGATTTTAAGTTTTGTGTAATATCTTAGAGTGAGAAACCCAAGTGAAATTAGCTTCTTATCTTCACATAAAGAGTTCTTTTCTGCATTTATCAAATCTGAAGGCCACATCTACAGTACTACCCTTGAATACACCTAGTAAACTCAGGCATCACAACCATAAGACCTTTTTGTGCTCTATATCATCTTCACAAATGCTAACAGACAGTTGAAACCATATGCTTCACTACACAGTTGAAACTATATGCTTCATGTGGTTCTTCTACAAGGACAACTAATACCTCTAGATGTCCTTCCTTTTGATATTGAGGACAATGAGAAGCTTAAAATGCTCTGTTCTTCAAGGCTGAAAATTCTCATAGACTTTAAGGACACTTCAGCTTTAAGGGTAGAAATAATCTGGCTCAGTTTAGATGGCAACACAATTAATCATTCTGGGTTCCCTTGACAGTCAATGGAGATCTATTCAGTGTAGAAACTGGAGTTCAGGTTGTGATTAATTTCATCCTGAAATATAGGTCAATAGGTCAGTGATATTGTGCCCTAATAAGGCCTGTTTCTCCTCATAGACCACAAATGGAGCCTATGACAATGAACTCAGCTGAAGATAGCTGAAGTAAAAATTAATCCAAGCCTGTACTATGTAGTAAAGCCTTTGTGGATGTAGTCTACCATACCCAATACCTTTTTTTCCACAGAACAGGATGAAGAAAATTAATTTTAAATTGTAAATATTTTTAAGGTGAGCCTCTTGAAGATTTGCCTGTAAAATAAATTTATTATATCTATTTTAAGGTTACAGTAAACATTAGTGTAAACAGAATCTAAAGAATCAAGGTCTTCAAAGAAAAAAAAAAAAGAAGTAAAAATTAGACATGGGATTTCAAAAGCAAAGGGATTAGAATGTCTAAGGAAACTGAGTAAGCATATCTCTTGGGTTTCTTTGGAAGCCTAAATATTTGTAAAGGCAAAATAAGATCAAGTAAATGTTGGCATTTCTTACCGTTCTATATTGAGGAGGGAATGCAGAAAAATAGCTTGTTCTCTTTTAGCAAATAGGTTAATGTAAAGTCATTATTCATTCATTCCATCATATTTTATGACTGGAGAAAGAGGAACATTCCAGTAGTCACATTCTATTCACTTCAGCTTTTTTCAGAGGATATGAATCCACATTTATGCAACCTCCAACCACTGATTCTGAAAAATAAAACTCACAGGAATCCTGTGAGCATAGCAGTTTTTCAAAAGGACCATTTAAAACCTTAAAAATAATTGCTTGTGTTACACTCCAAATACACAATATTAAGCTGTGTCCATTAAGAAGTTTCTGAAGAGATTTTGAAAGGAAGACTTATAATGAATACCTTGACTAATAAAAAAACCAAAACATATGTATTTATCTTTACATTAGCCTGTCTCTTTCAACAGGAAACATTATAGAACTGTGATTACCAGGCACTGAGGGTTTTTTTAGCATGTGAAATAAAGAAGAGAGTGGATAAGCTGTGGTGAGGAAAATGCAAGCATTGTACAACTCACCCGACCTCCTGTCCCAGTGAGATTTATTTATTGGAAATTATGACAAGAGGAAAAAGACTAAATAACTTTAAGTCCCTAGTTATTATGTCATATGTAGCCCCACAGTACAATACAGTCACAATCTGCTGTTTTGTAAACTGAGCTTTCAAACACTTGTTATTTTAAAGCTGCAGCTTTTCAAGGTCCTCTGACAGCCAGTGGTCTCAGCTCTCAGCCTGATTCATGGCTGGCTCTGAGACAGAGGAAGTTCGTGTCTGCTATAATCTAAACACTTTGCAAATGGAGCATTGGAACGGTGGTGAAAGAAGAAAATAACCTAAACCCTATAACCCAGACAAAAATCCTGCAAAGCTTCTGGGGAGAAGAGAAAGGAAATAAGTACAACAGCGTAGTCTGCAAGATCAGCAAATGTATTCACATGATTTTATTTCAAAAAACTCTCAGAGTTTCAGGCAGGGAGAAGTAGTTGATTTTGAGCCACTTAGTTGAAAAGCAGTGAGAATTAGTCTCTGTCAAAAATATGGAAACAATGTCCCAGACGTGTACTTCTGCAACATCTGTATTTTCCATTTCAAGAGTAAATACAAAAAGGTTGGTTGTAGGAGGATTTATCCTTCCCCTCCTCTCCCTCTCACCCCTGAGAGTTGTGTCTCACCCTTAAATTCAGAGCAGTGAAGGATTATAAAGCATAAAGAAATGTGGATAATTTCCACTGCATTGTATTTGAGATCTACTGTTTCAGAGGTACCATGCAGACAGTAAAGGGAAGATGTGTTCCTGGACTGTAGTAAAACACCTCTATAATACTGAGATAATGAAATCAAGATATTTTCGACTGCTTAGTCTTTCTTAAAGGAAACAAAAGTTCGAATCCAGGGAGAAATATTTTAAAAGTTTCCTAGTCAATTAACCAAAACTATGTTTATGATACAATATTAGCCTAGAATTAATTTCCCATTTTGCCCTTATACAATTCTTGAGCATTTGCAGTCTTTGTTTCCAGTACACATCTGTTTGTTAGCAGTCTAAGCCTCATTCCCTGCTCCCCTCCTACCAACTTTCATGGAGCGATCCACATCAAAATACTCTGCCAGGATATAAAAGAGGCCCTTGAACTGTCCTTTTGCAGCCTGGTCTGACCAAGTGTAAAAGTTTCTTATTTTGATTACTTGTATGGACATACAGATAGCCTCAGGATAACGTTCTAGCTACAAGGTTCTCTCAACTGTCAGGAAAAAATATGTTTCTGGATTAACACTTGGCAATTCTGTCCTACCAGTCCTCATTGCAACATAAATCAAATATATTTTTGCAGTTCATGTCTGCTTAGTTACAGCTCACTTTTTAGCATTAATTTTGTAGACAGTAACACAATACAGCAGAAATTGTTGCAAAAGGGAAGAATTTGTGAGAAGTATAATTTGTATACATTCTGTGCACAAAGACGCCATACTGAAGATTTTGGCAACTTACTTGAAATGTTTATAGCAGCCATAATACTTGCCTTTGAAAAAAATGATTTATGGACAGCTGGAATTTACACACATTGTTTGGAATCTGTGGAAGAATCTATAGGATGGTTCATGTCCTTCAGAAAGCTGGATCCCTAAAAGCAGAGCTATGGAGACTGTAGAAAGTACACTCACAAAGCATCTGCGAGCTAGTGCCAGCATTCTTGCCTTTGTCATCAAGCGATGGAAAGGCTTTTTTAGTTAAACTGAAGTAATTAAATCTCCCAGCTTTCATTAAAAGGATAGAACTGTCTGCTGTTGGTCCGAAGAAGTGCACCAAGGGAATGTAAATTTTGATTTCATGGTATGTGTTAAATTATTGCCATCTAAGCTGCCTGCCAATATTACATTAAATGCCACCACATTTTAATAATTGTCCTTTTGTTTTAGGTGGAAATACCACATGTGTTATGATTTGGAAGTTTTTATGTGCAATTAGAGCCCTGAGAACTGCAGCAGCATTAGCGCATTCAGTTCACCTAATTGGACTGAGAAGAAACTACAATTTCTGAAATGGTTTGTGTCCTTTTGAGTGTCTGTGTTCATGCATGCGTGCATAAAAAATTAAACTTATTTACTCCTTCATCCTCTGTTAAAATACAGAAATTTCTTGCAGTTCAAATTCAAGATACAGCTGGGTGTTCTAATTTAATCTCAAGACAATTGTTGGAATGCATGTAAATAGAAACTTGCCCTTCTGAATCCCAGAATTCTTTCCTTGTATTTTCTTTTTTATCTCTTAACATGGATTTGTTATTGATTACCTGCCTTTACAATGCACTGGATGAGAATTTTCAAATTCCCAAACTATACAAACCAGAGCCATTCTCACTACTGTGGAAAGAAATGCTAACTTTTCTTTCAGAAGTGCAGAACTTATAACAAATTTTACTATGTCATTAGATTACATTGTTGTAAGAGCTATTAACAAAGAAAACCAAATGGAGATGTTTTCACTACAGATAGTTTTGAAGGGTTTTATAATCTTATACAGAAAAAAAAGGAAAAATGTGGAAAAAAGCAATAGGTGAATCTCAAATCCTTATGAAACAATCAATTTCTGCTTAGGCATTTCCATGGTGTGTTGTGTGGGTTTCTATAAAGGCTGTTAGGTAATACTGCACTGACATTTCTACATGGCCAGTGTCTTACTGGCTCTGC
>JANPWX010000094.1:5618500-5658654 GCA_024734555.1 Trochalopteron elliotii
AGGTAATACTGCACTGACATTTCTACATGGCCAGTGTCTTACTGGCTCTGCAAGGTCCCTCACCTTGCTAAGAAGCTAGTTGGTGTTATTGTGTCATTTGTTCTTCAATAAGCTGGTTCACCATTCTCTCTAGCTTCACAAAATTAACAGTGGCCCAAGTTCCAATGAGGCAAAGTCTAGAAGGACAGAAAAATGCCACTAACCGTGGTCTTCCCTGACTTTACAATTTCTGTCCAAAAATTGAGGTAAGAATTGCAAATCCAACCAAAGTTATGTTTCCAAGTCTTATTTCTGTACCTAATTTTCCATTAGAACCCATAGGTAGGCACCAAGAGATTCAAGGGCTCACCTACCCTTATGAGACTGACCTTTCTTCAAGTAGAAATGGAATTTCTGAGATTTTCCTTCTCTTTTCTCCCCTCTTAGTAAATAGAAAATTGCCCAGGCTTGAGAAAAGTAGGGTGCGAATGAGTTTTTGCTTCTGAGTAAAGCCTGAGACTTACATCTCTAACAAATACATCTGATTCTGGGAGGATATCCACTTTGTTTCTCTTTGCAGATTTAACTATACAGTGAGACACCAGTAGAAGCTGAAATACAGTTATTTGGAGAGTCCTCTCACATCACAGAGGAGATTAAGTTATTGCAAAGCTATTGGGAAAATCCTGAGGTACCACACTCCTGTCTTCCAAATGGCTGCAGATATGGACAGTTCTGTGCATGTCTAGACTATTACTTCTGGAGAAATTTAATGACAGAAAATTAAACTTTGATGGGATCAGCTAGAAACTAGGGAGGAGTCTTTAAGATCAGGAAGATTCCAACAAAATTCTATTTTAGAGACATCTGAGATGTTTACAAGTATCCAAGATTTATGTCTTTAGCCAAAATTGTCTCACTAAGAGAGCAGTGTCTCAATCTTTGTATTTGCTAAGGTGAGTAAACTTGTTATGTTTTCTTTCTCCAGGATTCTGCTGACCACACGGAGATGCCCACCCTCTGGCAAGCCAGACATTTCTCTACACTCTTGTTAAGTATCATGTTGATACAGTAGCCTGAACTTGTATTTCTAGTGCTATTTGAAGCATAAAGCTGGAAGAGAACACAGGATTCTCTCTGACACTCCCAGGTGTGACAGATGAAGGAAAATCAGGTGTCCTATGACATTTCATGGTCCTGTGTTTCACCAATCCATCTGAACCCTGGATGGGAACAAATGCATATATAGATGGCATAGAAGCACACACCTAAGTTTTGGGTTTAATCAGTGGCAGTGAATTCTATACAATCCATGACAATGAGTCCTGCCCAAGAGTAAGAGTCTCTGAAACTAGGAGATAGCCCAGTGGAGTCCCTTGGGATCCACTTAAGAGATCTTTCCTCACTTACAGTATTCTGCGCTGCTTGTGATTCAGTAACTGCAGATAGAATAAAATCTCAAGGCAAGATACTTGTAAACTTATTCTTTTCCAAGAATACAAGAACAAGATGATAATGGTATTGGTTCTTAAGGTTTTATATCAAATAAATTATCTTTTTAGGTTTGAATGTTTTGGAACAAACATTGACTATGATTTCACATGTATAGCCTGAAAATATGTGCAATTATCATGCATATTCCATCAAGGTTTACTGGTGAAGATCTAATATTGTAAACAACCCTTGTTTACACAAAAAGACAATTGGATCTTCTTTTGTCTTAGAGTTTACATGGTTAGAGACTGAGATCATTATTTTTGAAATGTGATGATGGGAAGACACACTAAGTACCCTTGTGAAGTTTTTACAATGAACTCTGTAAATAAAGCCCACAACAGAAATGCACAATGTCTCCAAAGAAACAATTATCATGTACTGTGTTTGAATAATGACTCACAATATTTTATCATCATCTGTTTACATAATAAGTCATAATGACATTTCAAAATATGGTGTATTCATTTTTTATGATTGTGTTAAATGTGCAGAAGAGAATTGCCATAACCTAGCATCATAAACTTTGTAAACCTTTCTTGGAGACTGCTTTTTTATCCCCATCCTCTTCTGCTCAAACAAAAGTGTGAAGGAAACAGAGCACACAAATAAAACGGATTTAAAATAGTCCCATGTGTCTGGCTAAAACAAAAGACAGGAAATTCTTAAAATAATGGTTATAAACTGAAAAATGCCTATAAACATGGCTTCCTAATGTCCTGGGTTTATGTATCCGTAATTATTTCATTATCAATATTTTCTTTGTTTATATGTGCACAAATGGCACTGGGTCAAAGTGCCGAGACCACATTCTTACTCTGAAATCTGGAACACAAGTCCTGCTGCTGTTGGCTTCTACTTAGCCTAAAAGATGGAACTGAATGAAGCCCATAGATTTCAGCTACTGGAAGTTTTATATGATGCATTATTTTTAATCTTTAACCATAGTCCACTGTGGAGACTAAGGTTTTGATTCAGATTTTAAGAATTACATAGTAAATCTCAACTCCTGAAATGTCAGCAGGACAAAACACACTGCAGTTACAGCAGAAGTGCTCAGCACTGTGCAAGGGCTTCAACAAAAGACCTTGCTGCACACAGGAAGATCTAGAAAGGGGCCATGGGGCCCATAGACCTAAACAGTGCAACATCTGCCTAGACTTCAGGCACCGTAGCCTGCAATCCAAACCCAAGATTAGATATTTGTTACAAGAAACGTATGACAGCTTAGGACAGTAACTCAAAATAAATGGAAAGAAATATTTAACTCTATCTCACAACACTGAAAATAATGAAACACTGAAACACTCAAATTATGTCATCACTCTATGAAGTTTAGGCATTCAGTGTCACAGCTAAAAGCTGTGGCTGTTCCATCCAGACAGGATCCATAGACCATGAGGGCTATTCAGCTGTTTTTCAAATGTTCAAGCTTTCTGTAAAACTGACAAAAATGAGATGGTAATAACACTTCATAGGATTATTCCTAATTCTATCACTTAATGAAAAATAGACAGAAAAGTTTTGTGGAGCAAGGCCAGATTGCCCTATATAGTTTCTCTCCTCTCATCTGTCTCCATGACTCTTAGTCCCATGCAGCTGGAACAAACACCACCAGCCCAGCTTACTTAGGTGAGGCCAGGACTCCGTGGGTAAAGACTCCTTCCTCAGAAATGACATGTGTAAATGCCTGACATCAAAGCAAATAGGGGGAGGGGGACAAGGGGGGAAGTCTTTCTGAAACATTCACATTTTTATTGGAGTATATTCATAGAATTACTTTGGTTAGAAGGGCCCTTCAAAGAACGTCTACTCCAACTCACCTGATTACTCAAAGCCTCATTCAACCTGACTTTAAACATTTTCAGTGAGGAAGTGTCCACAAAATCTAAATTCCCTGAACAATATTTCCAAAGTCTTATCTCATCTATTGTATTAATTTTCTTCCTGATATCTAATTTAAATATATCTTATTTCACTTTAAAATCATTGCACCTGTCCTGTCACTACAGGCCTTGGTAAAAATTCTTCATTTTTTTATTATGAGCCATCTTTTTATACTGAAAGGCAACAACCACGTCTCCCCAGAGTCTTCTGTTTCCCAGGCTACACAACCCCAATTATCCCAGCCTATTAATTATGTGTGTTTTACCACACTTCCCAGGTCTCAGCTACAAGGAAGTCACCTCACTTCTCTTCAGGATTCCAAGAGTGCTTAAATTAGATGGCATTATCTGTCTGGTTATTCATTCTGAGAATGACCAAAACTAGACTATACGATCAGAAAATCTTCAGAACAAGCAGAGGAGTCAATTATTTTTAAATGACGCTGAAGTCAGGCAACCAATGAATGCAAGGATCCAAAATAACAATTTCAATGTGGCAGCTTAAAACTCGCTGTGTTCTATTTTAGTTAAGTAGTTTTATTGACCCTAACCTGTTGCATGTTTGTAAAATGTAAAAGTATGCAGATATATTTCCCATGTCTGATGTTGCATATGCATTGCTTATGAAGAAGTAAGCAATTCAAATTAAATTTTCCACATAAATTAACACAGCCACAGCTCAAAAGCTGTTCCACTTCCAAAAAGGCATTCTATTTTTTTTTAACATGGAACACTTCTGAATTCTTCAGGTTTTTTTTTATAAGGACTTTCTGACATGAATCATTTGCTTTACAGTTTATTTATGTATTTCTCATGCATTGCATTCTTAAGGCATTGCATTCTTAAGATCAAAAGGATAGATGGGTTCAGAGCACAAGATGTAAACTAGTTAGATTCCAAGATGATTGACAATATTTGAATCCTGTTCTGACAAACTATACAAATGACTAAAGAAGAAGGATTCTTCAGTTGACTCTTTTAAACAAATTTCTACCACACGACTACACATATCCCATGGCAAAGGGAAGGGTTTGGGCCCTGCACAGCTGTGCAGCCACCGCTGCAGCTCACAAAGCAAAAGCACATACACCACCTAGGACACAGCTTCTTTTTCTTTCCTCCTGTAAATCCAGATGCATGGTCCTACAATTCCTACTCCTAGCTCAACTTTATCTACCTGACCTCTGTGGAGATCCTTTTATCAAACCATATAATCTCCTGATATTTCATCCACCCACTTAATTAGGTCAACTGAAGTACCACTTATTGCCATATCAGTGAAGGCTATGCAGTCTTGGAACACATAATTTACGTTTCCTATATGATGGCAACTCTCTTGATATAGAATTTGCTTTTGCTTAATTATTAAATCTGTATAATGTGTAAAGACATGCAGCAGTTCATGAGTAAGCCATTTTTTTTTGTGGTCAACAACCACTGCTGACCAACTTAGACACTTGAAGAGCATCCAACCTATACATGAAAAGGAATTAGTTTGTCTTCTTGGGTCACTGAGTTGTTCATTTTGCCAGCCAGGATCTTTCCATGGTATATCTTATTTTCTTGTGGGAAAAGAAAATATATTCACAAAAACTAGGATGCATTGTCACTTTGTACCAGTTGTTGTATCATTCTGTTCTGGTTGAAAAGTTTTTATAATTCAGTATTAAAACATAAAGTGTTTTTAAATAATTTCTGTTGGACTTTTTTGGCTTCACACCTCTTACAAATCATAAATATTACCTTTCAGCTTTAGTTCTCTTGCAGCAGATAGGTTTTCCTGGCAGCACTGCAGTAACACACATCTAACTTCAATGTCAGAAAATTTTCCTATTGAAAATAACCCAAATATTAATTTCCTCTCTATTCTTAGTGTTTAAGTGCATCAACTATTTGAAGACAATTATCATGTTCCTTGTTAGGCCTCAGTTATATATTATATACAGTATAATATATAATATAACTCCTTTAATCTTTCTTCATAAATCAATTTTTCTATACCCCTTAATCATGCATATTTGTCCTTTCTGAGCTTTCTCCAGTATGAATAGCTTTTGTTTGTTCTTTTAGATTCCTCGTTTTAAAAAGTTAATCATTTTAAATTTATTTAGGTTCACAAGGGAAATTCCAAATATTATATAAAATGTTTGAAACAAATAAATAATAGTGTATAATAATAACACTTCCTATAGGTTTCACTGTATAGTAAACATACCCAAAAAAGCTAATGGATATCACAAGTTATTCTCCCTTTTCTTTTGCCATTTGTGTTGGATTTTCACAGCACAACACAGTGTAACTTTAGTGCACTAAAAGACATTGTGGCATTTGTTTTACCTAACTTTCAGATTCTGCAATTTTCTTAAAACCCATGTAGTCTATTTTAGATTGCTAACTCAGAATGAGATGAGTCACTGCAATGACTACAATGCTGTGAACAAAGTCTAAGACACTCAGAACCCAATCTCACATGAAGCTACTCTACCAGAGGTCTACAGACACAGACTTTTGTATTTAGTCAAATGAATTCCACCCTAATGTCATGCTCACATTACACTGCTTGAAAAAAAAAACATGCTTGAAAACCAAAGGAAGTTCACTACTCTATAGCATAAAATTGTTCCTGCAAATCAGGCTAGTCAAAGTATTGTATTTATCTGGGGATCTCCAAGGTTTTGGTGTAAGATACAGCCGAAGTCTAGACAATGCAGAGATGGGAAAGTTCTCAGTAATTAGATACCAAGACCCCCAAGGCATTGTATCATTCTCTCAAGCAAGAGAGTACTTGGGAAGCTGGCATCAGAGTCAAAATTTACACAGAGACACATACACACCATATAATTAGAAGATTAAGGTAAAATTATGACACTGCCTTTGGGAAAGTCTATCTCTTAATTGTCAGAGAGATGATTAAACCTGCCACGTCAGATACTTTTGCTAAATTGAAGACGTTAAGTGGAGGAGAACTATAAATCAGTTTATTTTCTTAACTCCTAAAGAAGAGCCAGTAAATTGGTAAATTTCTTGTCAAAAACATTACGATTGAAAAACTGCTCCTTTTAATCAATCCCTACAAAAAAATTCAGGTATGTTCTCATTATTCAGATAACCCATTGCTCTTTAGGGAAACATTTGCTTCCTAGGGAACTTCTGTCAAACAATCTTTACCCAACCAACAGACATGAGAATTCTAATGATTAGTGATATAAAAAGCACCTACAGATGTCCCGTAATGAGTGAATGCCCATTTTCTGCAATTGGCCATCTCCTTCCAACCTCAGCAGTCTGGAAGAGTTACTCCTCTGTGAAGCTGTGCACATGGAAGGACAAGGAGACTGGAGAAGTCACCAGAGGACCACAAGACTCCAGCAGTAATGCCAGCACTTCTGTGGAGCACAGGGTCAATAACAGCACTTGCTTGGAGGAGATTTTGAAATATCCCTGTGAGCATCCAAGGGAGCTGCAGCAACACATTCCTGTGAACAAGAGGAAGTAAGTTCAGCAAGGAGTGGTAGGCCTTATTTCCTGAAAAAATATCTTCTTACAAGAGAACTAAAATTTTTTTTCCTCAGTTTTTTCCACATGGTCCAGTGTAAGACCATGATTTTTCAACCTGATAAAGCAATTGGTAGTGCAACTTTGTTCAAGGTCATATCAGATATTTGTACACCTGATATGTTGGTTTCCATTTTCTCTCTTTTGTTGGACTTAAAATGAGTCCCCTATTCTATCAATAGTGACAATAAGAGTCAGACTCCAAGTGTAAGAGACTGCCTTTTTCTTCTTTTATTTCCTGTGTAGCCTGTGAAGCTGTTTGTTTGCATAATAAATAACAACATGATACACCTTTTAATTAAAATTGAGTGCCAGTAACACAAATTTTTTGTGTGTTTTAAAGACTTTCATAAATACATGTAATATTTTGATAAATGAGTATGTGTTTCTTTTTCCATTTCTGTTTTAAGACTTAAAGAAAAATGTGCAGAAAGATGGAGAGACAAAGTAAAAATTATAACCCTCAAATATTTATAAGACATTGAAAGTTTTTCAAAACTCTCCCAAGAACATTCCAATTCCCATAAACATAAAGAGTAGTAGAAAAAAATTGTTAGAGAAACACAATTACTAACCAGTTAGAGATACTTCTCTTTTTACTTTACCATTTTCCATCATAAATTTAGGATATTTAAATTGTTCCAAATAAGTTAGCTTTGGAATATACCTTCTCCCCAGTTTCAGAACTGAAATTTTTTTTGCCATATCATTTTTAGGAGACCCTTCAAGTTTCAAATACTGTAAAGACACCTTCCAGACTACATTCTTTGACTTGCAGTTTTCATTCTCATGTCCCAGTGAGAGTTGTGCTCTGTGCCAGTGCTTGTGTCATCCTAAAGCATGCAGCTGTAATGAAATTTGAAGTTTTCCTGCTGCCAGCACACAAAGCATCCTACTCTGGGACATGTGCTGCACCATGCAAAATCTGTGTTTATATTGACCCACTGGACAACTTGATTCCATCTGCCACTATTGGCATTTTGATTCTAGTTATGGTTGGGACGAGCCAAATAACAGCATCAGTTGTAGCTGATGAATTTTAGAATACATAAACACAGCTTGGAAATTTTCTCTTCGCAGCAGCTCTGCAGTGGCAATACACAGGAGCTAAAAAAAAGCACAGCTATGATGTTCAAGTAGAGATTCAATAAAGTAAATAAACCAGGAATTTCTCTTTCAGGAATTTCTTTGCTTTTCTGCAAGGATATATATAATAAACAAACCTTTTAAGAAGTTTTTACTTATCATCATAAAAGAGCTCACCAAAATTAAAGTAGACACTGCTTTCAAACAGGACACACAGCTAGCAGTTTGCAACTGGAGCTATGTTGTAGCACAGCACAGCAATTAATTCTAGAATATAAAATTAAGTCAAAATACATGAGCATGCATCAAGTACACTCAGAATTTCATTACATCTAATTCTAAGAGTTCAAAAATAATAAATGTTTAATAGTGAGACAGAAGGAAGAGCAATCAAAAAGGACTCCTAGAGGATTAAAAAACCCACTAAAATTAATACATAAATCAGAGAATTGGAAAAATAGATAACCAAAATGAAGATTTTACAGAAGGCTACAAAACTACAAAAAAATCCTTTTAAATATATAAGAACAGAAGGTGATTGAATAATACTGTAATGCTTAAAGAGGATAATTTTTTTAAGGGATGAGGCATAAAGTGTTGTGAAATTTAAATAAATACTTCACATAGCTTATCAGAAATAAAAATTATAGGCAGATGGCAGACCTACACACACACAGGTATACCTTTCCTGAGGCAGACAGAAGTAAACACTGCAGCAAATACAAAATGCTTTTGAAATATTACAGGTGACAATCTTAGCAGGTACTAGATGAACTAGTTTCTCAGAGCTAACACATATCCACTTCAAAATTCACAGAAAGGGACAAAACTGGGACCCCTTCACAAGATTAATTTAAATCACTTCATCGTTCAAACAATTAATTCCTTGTGCAAGACATTACTTTGAAATCAGTGGGTTGTTTACATAAGTGACAGCAGTGGGACCATGGAGAGGAGGAAGATTTAGTGGATTTAAAGAAAAACTTCTGGAGCTGTTCAAGAATGGACCTGATGCAACCCTGCTCACAGCTAACTATTAAGAAAATGAGGACTGTGAGTCAGAGAAACACTGTCTCTTTCAGGCATATTTTAGAGATACCCATTCCAGACCTTTTTTCCTAGTCCAAACACAGAAATGCATGCTTATGGGAACCATGTATTACAAAAGCTCTAGAACATAACTTAAGCAAACTATGGAGCAACGGCTGTAGCAGTGAGAGAATCTACCAATGAGAACCAGAAGTTTTATCTCTGAATAGAAGTGATGAATTCTGCTAGTCTAGATTAAAGCTTAAACTCCTCAAACTCACCATTATTCTACACTGAAGATAGCTATCTACTGTGTTTTTAGCTACATGTATGAAAGAGTTCAGTAATTTCAGCCTAAAAAATTCAAAACACAGATGTTTTCAGCCAAAACAAAGTCAGAGCCAGCAGTAGTTTCAATTCTCTCCACCAAATATTTTTTGACCATGAGAGTATGTGTAAAATGGATGCAGTTGTAGTCACAATAGCGCAGGGATACATAAGGTTTATAAGGTGAACATGCTGAGGAAGAATTTGCATGCCTAAAAGACTGTATTTTCATCCAGCTGTAGTGTTTCCCGCAGCAAAAGTATTTTTCTCTCCTTCCCAATCTTACTCTTTCCTAAAGTCCTTAGTTTTGGAAGCAATAAGGCAGCTCAGGACTTTTGTTTTGTGTCCCTGAGATCAAACCAAGAGTTTTGTAAATGCCTCCATTCTCTGCAGGAGCCCTGTTAGCTCCCAACCTGCACAGGAGACTCAACTCTGTCTTTGGGCTGAAAACAGACCAGGAGAGACACAGGGATGTTTGCTTTCTACTTTTCTTCCTCTGGGGAGAGAACAGTCACTTTGGCTGGGATGTACCTCTCTGCATCTTTGGAGAGATACTGCATGGGCTGCCTGGAAAATACCTGCACGATGGGAGGTGGGAAACTCAACTGGGCTATTTGAGCTCCCTTTTGCTCAAAGCAATAGGGCTTGGAACTTAAAAAGAGAGGTGTTTCAAAGGGAGACAACTTCACCCTCAATCTTTTCACAGAGAAACAACCCTAACTTCCAGACTTTGAACCAGACAACAACATCAAGAGCAGTCCAGAAACAGAGTGAGGCAGTGATGGCAACCAAGAGCTATTAACTGTACACAAGGTCTGACAGTCTACAGGTCAGTTTTAACAGGACACTTGCTAAATACTTAGTATTGACCAAAATAACAGAATAGCTGCAAAGTATATAGATACTTAAGCATAACTCTGTGTCTTCTTTCACTCAGGTACAAAAAGCATGTTTTCAGTCTGTGAAGTAAACAGAAATAAATGCAAACTCTGTGTCTACACATAGACAAGCAGAGGAAGTGTTGCTAAAGTAGCCAACAGGATTATTAAAAGTCATTTCTCATTAAAAACAAAATTAAGAGCTCTATCTCCAGAGACAGCTGAAGAGTAGATAGCAAAATACTAAAAGACCAAACAAAACTAGTGTTTCCCATTTCAGCCTGTTAGCAAGTCTGCTCATCTGCAAAGAATGACTGTGTCTCTAATATAGCAACAAGAACTAACAAGACAAAGCTTTATCATCAGCCTGAGCAAAAAAATATTCAGGTGAGGTATTACTTAATGTTAAGTGCCTGAAACAAAACAAAATTCAAAGCCGAAGCCATCAAACATTTCATTTGGGCATTTCCGATATACTTTTTTTTCTGACAGAGTTTTTCAGGACAAATTAAATCGGTCTAAAATATCACATGGAAAATAAGGAGAAGACAGTTGCCTCCCATTACTCAGTATATCCCAGAAGTTACACGCTGTTCACCAAACCCGCATGCAATGAACTACGTTGATCCTTGAAGTTCACCTCCCACATCCAAATACTACCCTGTTCGCAGGAGTAAATTTCTCCATATCCCATCAGCTGCACCTGATTCATTTCAGACAAATAACCACTGGATCAGAAAAATAATATACACATATTCGCTTGGAAATTCACCTGACCAAGAGACTGCTTGACTTTGTTTGCTGGTACAGTTGGAATTTCTGTTTCTGTAAAAGGTTATGACTTCCACAAGGGACTGAAATACATCCTCAGCACTCAGTTTTAGTGAGGATAAACAGAAGGAATTTTTTGAATGTAGTTCACCGAAACTGTATGTGAATATCCCCATTACTGGACTACTAGCTCTTCCTCCTCCAGTTCGAGAAATTTGCTTCACCCCACCTCAAACTGTCTTTTCTTTTTTCAATACAGTAGTTAGAATTTCACTTACAGTTTGGGTTTGCTTTTTTTAATTTGCAGAAAAACTAAGAAAATATATTTTGTGTTAATGTGTAAATAGTTTACACTACTGTCAATGAACCAAAAACAACCAGATACTTTATAGAGAACTGACTTCTTCTGTAATGAGGTTCCTCTCCTCATCGTAATTGTTATTCCTGTTCTACTGCAAGATTTTAGTGAAAACACTATTAAAATGAGTACATCTGTACAACTGCTGCTCTTCATGAACTCTTCAGCCTGTGCTGAAAGTTGAGGCTGAAATTGGAAGGTTGTTAATGGGCACTTGTTAATGGGAATTTCTGGTGTTTCTTTCACTTTAAAAGTTTTCTATCTGCCTAATTGTAGCTAATTATTACCCTTTGAGGGCCACAGCAGAGAAGCCATGATTTTCTTCCTCACTCAATGGTCACAGTTCATGTGGGGTAGACCAAAGTCTGGAAGGATATCTGCAATTATGACCCGTTCTCATTATTTGTTTCTATTCTAAGTTATATCAGTACAGAGTTTTGTAAAATGGGAATGAATATTGAAAGTGAATTTATAGCTTTCAGTGGCAAATTACAACTAGATGTGACCAAGGAAGGATTAAGCCCATCATTTTGTTTAAGAGCTCAGATGGTTGGAGTAATTGGTTGATAGCTGTAGGGCATCCTTTTGGTCTATAATTAGGTCATTTCTATCTCATCCCTTCGTAGTGTGTATAATTACAAATTAATTTGAAATCCCACTGTGAGTAAAGAAAATCAGTTTAATATAATGGAAGTGCAAAAGCAACAGGATATTATTTTTAAAAAGATGTTTAGTGTTTTTGCTAAAATAGTCTGGCCCAAAAGTCATTCCCCTACGGACTGTGGGGATCACATATGGTTTCTTTCCTGTCTTTTATGTGGACACAGATGAACTTCCTCTCCAAAATAAATGACATTTCATGACCACACCAACCATAAGAGTTTTGATGGGCAACAGTACTAGCAGAGAACTCCCAGGCAGCTCTAAACAAGGTGATCTAGTCAATCATTTTACTCTTGCCATTTGAAAGGTATTTTTCTGCTCTTCCCCAGAAGTGTTGAGTGCTGCCCAGCCCTAGCTAGCATACTTGCTCCTGTGTGCTGCAGGAGCTCACCCGTTTCATCTCCTGGCTGAGCAGTGCTTCTGGCAAGTTCCGCTTCCCTCCCTTTGTCCCCGCGCCGTGGTCGGTGCGTTGGACCTCCTGCCTGCCTGAGCGCCGGCACAGGTAACAACACGCACTCCTGACAGATGGATAACCCCCGCCAGAAACACTGTTTTGACTTGCTGAACTTCCTGTTTCGTTCCAAGTGTTTTCATCTCTCCCCAGAAATCTTGAAAGGGGTCGGTGAGAGGGTCCCAGGTGTGATCTGAGCACTGGGAACGCTGACAGCGAGCCGGGGGCTGCATGGGGTGTGCACTTAGAGGGAAGAGGAGAAAAAAAAGATTGTCAGGGCAGAGAACAAGGGTATTGAGATTTGATCACATTTGTAGGTGTCTTGTAAAAACTGTAGAACATCCCATGCCGTTAGCATGATTAGATTAGACTTCTGGCAGAAAAATTTAGGAAAAAAAGAAACAAAAGGAAAAAAAAAGTAAAGGAGGCAGGGGGGGAAAGAAAAGAAGAAAGGGAACTGCTCAGATATAAGATCCAAAGTTCATTGGGAGTGTTCTTTATTGCATAGCTCCAAAGCTAAGATGTGCTGGGGCATGTGGAAAAATAAGGAGGTGTTAAAAAGCTACTGAACTTCTTAGTTTTCAAAACCAGTTCAAAGTCCCAGTCTTGGATTATTCACACTGTGACCTTGAGGCCTATTTGGGATGCCATAAAAACTGTATTCAGGAAGGAAGGAAGGAAGGAAGGAAGAGATTATCAAAAAGGAAAAAACTCCTTTTCATTCTAATAATGTCTTTAGAGCAACAATCATTTTCTTTTACATAAAACCTTTCATTTGAGTACATCAACATATTTGTTAGATTAAAAAAAAATTGAAATCTCAGCAGCCAAAAGAAAACCTGGGGCAACCAATTAGGAAGAAGAGTTAAAGAAAGAGATTTGAATGTATTTATTAATCACAGGAGAGATATGTAGCAATAAGGTAACTTAGTCTTCTCATACCAGAAGTAAAATAGACATGCTAATGTAGTATACACATCAGAGTGTTTCTCTAGTGTAATGTCACTCTGCAATTTTTGAAACAAGAAGTATTTTTGAATTTCCACATGAAACTGAACCAGCTAAATATTTATTTTTATATTTTCATTAGATTCTTTTTAATTCCAAGGAAAAAAATTTTTTCAACTAAATCTCATTTCCTACTTGGAAAATTTTCTACCTCTTCCATGTAACTTCTGGGGCAGAAGATACATATGGAGGTTATATAAAAAGCAAATAAATATACAGATGAAAGAATTAGCTTCTCTTTTTTTTTTTTTTTGCATCTATATTTAAAACACTGTATTAATTAAAAATAGTTTTTTTGTCTGCAATACAAATAGTATACTTCAGTGGTTAGTCTTCTACAGGGAAAAATCTACCATAGGGATCAATTACTTATAGGTATTCACTTACCCTGCTATGATTTTTTCAAGTAAATTATTTTGAATAGCTGGCGGCTACCAGTGAGCATTCTTATACAAAAATAAATACTAGAGCCAAACCAGAATAATTATTGGGTTGTTTAAATTCAATTTCTTAAGATTTTTTTAATGTCTCTAAACCACAATTAAAAAAATGGGTGGTCTCAAATTAGCTACTATATAACAGAGCTTAAATTATGTGAGTGGTGAATTAACTCATTTCCCTCTAAGCATTTACAAGTCTTTGTTTGTTATGTAAATAATTCATGACATTTTATTTATAACAGATCAGTGAGAAATAGAAATCCATAATACAATATTGTCCTTCTTTTCTTATTATTCCCTAGACCTTAATGCTAGTAACAACAAATATACCACTGACTTATTCATTTAAGAGACAAAAAACATTTATCCTGTAAAGTTGCCCTATAATCATTCTCCTGTTCAGGAGTATATTAATGCACTTGGAGCAAATAAATCCTGCTCACAGTTTACCCACACTCCACCCCTCAGGATGCTACCAGAGCAGCACAACACTCACCTCAAACCTCAAAACCACTGGAATAAAACCTTGGTTTGATGTGTTCCTGACCCTCAGGCAATGCTTACAACAGTTCATGAATACAACTTGAGGTTTTGTATGCATCTGGGAAGTCTGTGGTCTCTCAACCCTTAAAGTTTCCCAGGTGGTATTCTTCCCACTTCCTTCCACCTTTGCTTGGTTCAGATTCCTGGGGAAAAAGGATGAAGATGGTAATTTAGAAATATAGCTCCGAAAAATGTTCTCATGTGGTAAGGAGAGAAAGGGCATTTAATAAAAAAAGGGAAAAAAGATGAATGGAGAATGGCAATTCCACTCACAGCAAGTATGAAACTTGTCAAATTCCTTTGTGTTCCACATTAATCATGGAATGATTTGGTTTAGAAGAGACGTTAAAGATTATCTAGTTCCAAACCTCCTGCCATAGGCAGAGACATAATAGATTTAAAAAATATTATTAATATTTTCCTAAAATACAGGATTGTGCTAGATATCTCTTTTCTTTTAGACACCTGATATAAGAGAAAGAAGGAGGTCTAAAAATGCGGGACACCAAGCTAGAGGTCCCCAATCTGCTTGATATGTATGGTTACCTTCAGTGTCTATCTGTCTCAACCAGGACTTTTTCAGTTCATGTCTCTGCCCTAACCACCCACCTTGAATCCTGGGTAGTGGTTTTTCCTTCAGTGGAATTTCCTTCTCAGAACCATTTTACTTTTGAAATGTGTTCTTTCCCAAGCCATTCTCTCCGTGCTGTTCTGCAGCAAATTTTCTACAGTGTTTCTAGGTGGAAATATTTCAGGAAGCAACTCAAAGAATTATACCAGATTTTAAGAGAATGAAAGTGATTTTCCAGCTTAAAAGTCATAATAGTCACCTCTGTGGTGAAATGCTGAAGCCACAGTAAAAGTCTGATTCCTCCATCAGGAGCAGAACAGAATTTACTGGTCTTGTAAATCTTACCAAAGATGCTAGAAGTCAGAGTACTTTCTTAGGATTTGTTAAAGAGTCTTTGGCATGGCTGGCTGAATCTTCCATCCCAGCTCTAATCCAACCCACATCACTAAATAAAGGAGGAGCTTTTCCTCTAATTTGAATTCTAATGGAGTTTCCCCTCTGCTTTTCCTTCCAGTGCTTTTCTTTCCTTCCTTAAATATTTCTCATTGGGCTATGTGGTCTGTTCCTCTTAGAGTATTTTGTATCCAGCTTTACCTTTCACTTCAGGAACTTAATTCTTTTTCAGTAACACATTTTGCCATGGGCCCCAAAAACCCATTATTCTATATCATCAACACAAAAGAAGAGACTCATCCCTTGTGTTATATTTTGAAGGTGGTAATATGATAAAATGTATGAGACACCTCACCGCACCTCACAGGAAGAAGGGTCTGCCTGTACCTGATCTATTCCTGAGAACACTGAGAGTGGATAACAAAGACTTGTAAGTGTCTGTGAGTGCAGTCTAGTCTCAGGACCAATATATATTTGGTAAAGCTAAACTTTAGATTAAATAAATCTAGTTTCAGATAAAGCTACTATTCTTGAGACTGTAGCACAAGATTAGAGTCCAACATTTAGTCTGATGTAAAATTTTAGGCATACTGTGGTGTGATGGAGTAGCTTATAATTATTTTTAAAATTCTGGTTCAAAATTGAAACCCAAATCATCTCTGCCACTTCCTCCAAACTTAGATCTATCAAAGCAGCTCTTCATAAGCACAAATATGGTATGCTGGTGTTTGCCAACAGGAACATTTCCCTGCATTCTATGTGGAATATTCTATATAGACACAAGAGCTCCAGTGTTCTTTCTTTCATTTTAGAAAGGATTATTAGACTACCTAGATATTCTTGCCTTTCAAATGTAGTAGTAGGATTTTGACTTCAAGCAAGACAAACTTTAGTTTCCAGATCTTGTGGTAGCAAATGAACATGTCAGCTCTGATCTTGGGATTATGCAAGGTTTAGGGTGCAGCTAAAACTTAATTAAAAGTTTTCATAAACATTTGCTTAAGCTCCAAAGAGAAGAGAAAGGAAAAAAGAGCCTACATGAAAAAGCAGGCTGCATTGAGTTGACCACTGCTTTTTAATGAAGTTCCACTTGTAGGTTTAAACTCAGAAGTGACCATCCCATCTGACCCCAAGTATTACAAAGGCCATAGATTTTCACCCATAGATTTTCTAATACTTTCACTTAGTAACTCAGAGCTGATTTGATCTTTTACAAAAATATGCAGTCTCTATTGAAAGTCATGAGGAGTTTATCCCTCCTCACCAGCAGACTTACAGGTAATATTGCATACTAACAGTTGTCACACTTCTAAGGTTACTCACTCACTGACAGGAAAATCCATTTAAGAAACAAATCTATCCTGAACAAACAGGCCTTTAATCTCTTGCATTATCTTCATTGAAGGTGATTTTATTCGAGGAAGCTCAGGAAAAAAAGGCTTTTATAATGGCACTGCCTGCATGTGAATGTGTTTAATGACTTTTTAACCCATTAGCCATCCCTGGGATAACAATCTCAAATTAATGTGTTTCCCAGAAATAGGTGGCTAGATTAAAAAAGCCTACTAGTGGAATATTGAATTTTAATATTAGGCACTGGAAAGTCTTCATAGGGAAAGGAGGCTGTAAATGTTGCAACTACAGAAAAGCTCCATATGAAAACTGCAGTTTCATAGGCAACACAGACTTTTTCACCCACAAAATCTGTCAATGGGAGCATATGACCATTCCTCTGAAGCACCTAGGAAATATGGACTGCCATCAGATAATCCTGAGGAACTCAGCCCACCTTGGCTGAGTCCTTTTTTCACAGATTTGCTTTTAGTCACTTTTGCTTTGCTTTGCTTCCAGTTCTGTGAATCTGTCCTTTTTTAATTTTTTCTATATTTTTTCTCCAATTTTCTAAGGAACACTTCCCCACACTTCCCAATTCAATAAATTGAAGAATATTAAGTGAACAAAAGAAAAAATTCTGCAGTTTGTTTTGGTGTAGAAAAAAATAACTAACATCGCTAAGCTTTATTTAATTTCAACTCCTGGTGTCTGAACTGCTGGCCCACCCCCAACCCCTCAGATGCCTGTATCTCAGTGAAGGCTCATTCTCAGTTCTCCTGTGGAGCAGGACACTGAACGAGTTCCAGAAAGGGACAACCCCTTCCTGACAGGGCTGCAAATTACAAGAAAAATTTAAACATGCATGTAATTGGGAAGTAAATGAAGTATGAAAAGCCACTTACAGAAGAACAGGAGCAAGGAGAGGATCTTCAAAGTCCAGTCACATTTAATCCCCCTGTGACTATCACGCTTTTCATAGTACAGTTGGGTTTGTTCTGTAAGGGTTTATTTCAGATAAACCAGAAAACAGTTGGTTCTAAATGGCATAGTACATTCTACAATAGCAGGGATCCTTTTGGAAAATGTGAGGCCAAATGCTCTAACATCAGTTGTGTGGAAATTAAACAGTAGGGGAAATTGTCTCTTCATAAAGAAGCACCATATACTGAACTACAGAGAATTATAAGCAGAAAAATAGCAATATCAAAAGGATTCTGAGTAAATACAAATAATTTGGGATGGACACTTTCCCATTTATTCATTCCTAATGAAAATAACCAAACCTACTAGACGGAGTTACTATCATGGATCATCCCCTCCGCACTCCATGCCAAGCAATATCCATAAATACAAAGGAAATTGAAAATAGTGCTCTCTTCATGGGAGGTGATCCATTCTATAGCCCCATATCAAAGGTTTGAGATTTTAATGGATAATCAGCCATCTGGAGACATTCCCTCAAGGTGCCTGCGTATTTTGATTACAGAAGAATTCAACACTACAGCTCTGCTGCTCAGGATGAGCTTTCTGTGTCTAGTACCTTATATTATTAGACATATATTTTGTATTAATTTATACCTTGGGGAATTATGGCACATTAGTTTGCAACTTGCAGAAATCACCTGTCTCTTTAAATTGACGTCAGGTGAAGCTCCTACTGCCACAGAGTAAAAGCTTCCTCACAGACACATATAAAAAAAGATCTTTCCCAGGGACCAAATAGTGATGAAAATGGCCACTTAGAAGCCTTCCACACCTGCAATATTGCCAGCTCTTGACATTCAGAACTCATGATTAAAACTTTAAAAGAATCATCAAAATAGACTTTAGGCTTGTCTTTACATTTTCTTTCTCTCTTTTTTTCTTTTTCTCCTTTTTCTCTTTCTTTCGCTCTTTCTTTTTTTCCTTCTTTTTTTTCTCTCTCTTTCCTTCTTTCCTTCTTTCCAATTTTTTCTCTGTCACTGTAAGGCCTTGGAAACTTCAAATTTTTTAAAAGTGAACACAGTGATTTTCACTCAACCACATTACACTAGCATATGATGTTTTAAGAAAACCATCAAATATTGCAAGTCTAACTAATAAAAACATTGCAGCTGGTAACATGGTTGAATGAACCATTCTTCCTAGGATTTTTGTATAGACCAAATATGCTGGCATAAGCAACTATTCTCTTCAAATAGAAGTGATGGAGCCAGAAGGAACGATTACAGCACAAAAGCTGTGACCTGTCCTGACTAAGCTCCTTTTTGTATCTGGTTTTGTTGGTATCTCCTTGTTTATCCTTCTGTGAGCATAGTCAGAGTATGCATGATCTTTTGCTAACAATCTTGCATCTGTCTTACAAATCTTCACAGACAGACAGATAGTCAAACACAAACCAGCTGAAAAACAAACAGGTATTGCAGTATTATGCTGGAGATTGTAAGTGTGGCTGAGAAGAGCATAAAAACCTAGGCTCGGTACCTGGTTTACATGTCTATTTGTTCATCTTACTGAAAAACCAAAACCAGCCTCATGTGTCCACCAATGAATGATCAAAGATCTGTAGCCTAGTGTTATCTCTTACCACCCCCCCCCCCCCTTTCAAAATCTCACAGTTGATTTGTTGGTTTTGGTTATGGTTTTTTTGGGTTTTTTTGTACTTGTTCCTCCTGACCTGTGAGCCTGCCCTCTTTTCTCATTAGAAATGGTGTCCATCTGTGTGCTGTGGGTACCATTGTGGAAGGCCAGTTCACCATTCACTAAACAGAGTTAAAATTGTCTCTTTTAACACAAATGAGTCATAGCTCAAGCATTCTGGCCCTAAGGAAGGTGTGTACACTGCAGAAAAAAACTCACATACTGTTTGACATCTCATTCACTCTGTGACTGGGATTGAAATAAGGGGTTAGAGCAGGGCTCCTATGAAATCCTAAATGCTATGTCCAACACTGAAGTTGTTATAAGTCCTAGATATTTGTTGTACTTAAGTCAGGAGGCATGCAAACATTCACCATAAAAATTCCCCAAGTGTCTCAAATTCTGTGTCATTATGTGCATACAACTTTGTAAGGTCTCCTCAGCCAAAGAAACCAACATCAAAGTCCTACCAAAGCTGTAAATCCACAAATGAGGACCTCCTCTTCACAGGACCTGAAAGACACAAGAGCATATTTTGAAAACAATTCTACAAACATCCTTCCCTTTGTTTTAAACATCAGCAGAGTAGGATCTGATGCCCACCTCTCCTATTAATTATTTTAAGGGTAAGAGTGTATGGAAAAACTGAGAATACTGAGCTCTACATAACCTTTTTTCTGCAAGCTCTCCTAACTTTTGAGCTACCCAGGCAGAGAAGAGCACACTTAAAGCCCTCCCACCAAAGGTTTTCCATTTTCTATAAAAGTATTAAAGATCTTCTAGTGAAGCAGAAAGATAAAGAACAAGATGACTCTAAGCCTGTTGTTAGACCACTCAGCTTGCAAAATGGCACAGTCAGGCTTGTTGAGTTCTTAAGGCCTTTTCTGGATTAAACTTCCACGGGATAAAATAGAGAAGCAGGCTGTGATAAAGAGCTAGACAAACCCATTTCGTTCTCCAAAGTGAACTTTCCAACTGCCTGGAGAATGGGTGCTCCCTTTCCCAAAAGGCAACAGAGACCATTTACCACTATCTGACCTGCCACCCTGGGAAAATTTTGTCTCCATTTACTGACCCCCCAGTGAGCTGAGATATGCAAAGAGACTGAGCCTCCTGCAGTTTAACTGCAGGACTAATGGCTAAATTGCTCCCTCCACATCCTCTGTGCTGTTATTAGAAGGAAAAAGCATGATCCTGGTTGCACTATCAAAAGAAAATTTACAGATGCTGGAATGCAGGAGAAGCTTCCTTGCTGTGAGTTGCTCACATGAATGACAACAGTACTCCATAGTTCTCAGCAAAAGTACTAAAATTCAAGTGGAGGGAGCACTGGTATGTAAAACACTTCACTCATTAGTGTTTCTTTGTGACTAAATTAAGAGTTCCTGCTCACATTCCTGCTTTTTAGGCATAGAGTCCAAGTATTGCATATGCTCAGCACTATAACCAGGATTTTTTGGAAGAGCCTAGATGCAGATGCTAGGCTGTGCAACTGTCAGCATTTTGATTTCCACATCTCTGGTCAGAGGCTATAAACTAAGCAAGCAGAAGTGAAATGGCTCTCAAAAACATATGCTCAGCCCTTAAATTTCAGTCACTTTATTGAAATTTGAAAGGATACTTAAATATAAACCTGAAAAGGTATATAAAGGCCTCATGTTCGTGGATATACTTGTAACATTTTTTTGACCCTGATAATTCAGTGTCCTGATTGATTTTTTGGGATTGGTCCAAAAATTTGTTATCTTTATTTGGTAAAAGGAAAAAATAATTTTATATCAAACAGGTATCCTTTTATTAATGAAATACCTAGAAGTAGACTGTACTTGTATTTGCTAAATATAGGTTGATTCCTGACACAAATTAAAAGTATCATGGAAGATGATGCATCTAAATATTAGGAAAATATCTTACTTTATAATTGTAGTAAATGTTCAATTTAATAAACTGGGGACGAATATAAGCCTTACCTATTTCAAATGAAATTTTTATCTAATTGCTAAACATCTCATGACTGGTTTATGTCACCACCTCTAAAAATTCGTTCCAAATTATGAAAATACAAGTGAAGATTTGAAATTCTAGACCACTGAATTGTGGAAAATTTTAAGCACACTGGGTCCTGAAGGCAGTTTTTCCTACAGGAAAAGCAAAAGCAAGGCAGAGATGAAAACAAGTTATGACAGGCTGTGCATGGACATTGCTAATGGTCTGTGCCTTCGACTAGACATTTTCTGAAATTAGTTTAGCCTTTATTTGCCAATTTTTTTCCTTTGTATATTCAAGTGGTATATTTTTCCTCTGAGTTACTAAAGTCTTCCAGAATTATCTAATACCTGACTTTTAAAAAATGTTTTTCTGTGCAGCTGCTAATAGCTCTCTGCATGGAAGCCCTATTCAAAAGCTGCCAGTGTCTCTGCAGACACACCTGCCAAAGGCTGCAGCCCTTGGAGCACACAGCCTGTTGCTGGTTTGAGAAAGCAGGCACACTCAGGTGTAGCTGTTTTCCATTATTCCTGGGTAGGCACAGGCACAGCCCATGTCCCACATCCCCCAAGGCCGTGTCCTGTGTGGTCACAGGGCCCTGTAGGCTCTGCTGTGGTCACTGGGGGTGGGTGATGCACGTGGCTGTGGGGTTCAAACTGCAGTTAAGTGACACAGAGAGGTTACTGCAGCTCCTGCTGTTCTTCCCCAACACACTGAGTGAAACCAAACCTCCCTGTGCAGTCACTTCCTAACCTGTCAAAACGATCTGACTTGGCCTAACCACGTTTATAAGCAGTGGTGCCATTTACAGAACCAGCTCTTTACAGAGCAAACATCTGTCAGAACAGGAGCAGGAGGGTAACTGGGCATGACAAAGCTCTGGAGACAGAGACTTCAGTGTCTGAAAGCAGCTGAGCTGTGATTGGAACAACATATTGGACTGCAGCTGGAGGGGTCTGCAAGCATGCAGCTAAATAGCAGTACATCTTTATGGAAATATTTAAAACCACTCCATTTCAAAATAGTCATAATGACCTATCATTCCTCCTGGGGACTTCTGTGCAATTTAACTGTGGCTACAGGGGACTGGCACTGCCTAGGGATGGCTGGTGAGTGGTAATACCTGTTTGCTTGTGGTGAGTGGCGGTGGTGATTCATCCTGATGTTGAGGATATGCCAAATAGCACATATCCCATAAATGTGGAAGAAAATCAACATTTGGAGAATAGGTTTAAAGTAGAGTAGCAGTTTTCTGCAGGGAGTGTGGTAAATAGAAAATCTGAACTGTGGAGTATAAGAAAAGATAATCTGGTGAAACCATTTGATTTATAGCAGAATATAGTCTCAGCTGACAGAGATATGTGAGAGACAGGAGAAAACACAGCAGGAAAGAGGCAAAGAAGAGGAAAAGAAAGGGAAGTAGGTGATAAAAGTCTCATTAAAAGACTGCTGATCAGAGAGGCTACTGTCTCTAATTCCACGCCACAATGGCTCTCAGCCCCCTTCTGACTGAAATGACTGATCACACTGTCATAACCACACTAACCTATCTCAGTCAAAACGAATAAAATCAGCCCAAAAAAGATTTTGAAGCAGTAGATTTTGAACCACTGTCTTCCATCTACTTTTTCACACATCTTCTTTATTGTGGTTGAGGTCTACCTAATTTTTTACATCTAAATAAATTTCAGCTCTTTGGGGAGCACAGAGAATTTATATAAACAAGCAAACACTCAGTTTCTGTCCAATGTGTTATTTCCACTGACATTATAAAGTAGTGAAAGAGCAGCAGTGAGAAAATGCAAACGTAAAAACTATTAAGTCAGCAGAAATCACTGCAGAGAGGGACTATGGCTGCTGCCTATAAGCATACCAGTGGGTAAAACTGCAGGAAGGGACGCCAGGTCTCTCCAAGTGCTGACAGACCCCAACTAGGGGGTTGTGCTGGGGTGGGACCTTGCCTGTGGCAAATGACATCCATCCTTCACCCTGGCATGTTAGCACTAGTGTACTTCCAGCAAGCAGTGTGCACTGTGCCCCAAACAGAGCACTGGGGAGGCCAAAGTGTGCTTGCTGCAGTGTCGGGTGTGTGGACAGGACTAATTAGTGCAGGGTGACACTCCTCAGTGAGAGGTATTATCAGACAAAAAGCAGCAAAATGCAGCCTGTGCACTAGAGAATGTAAAATTAGGTCCTTAGGTTCATTGAGTCTAACTATATAGATGCTGAAGGGATAATAAAACTTTAGCTAATAAATGCTAATAACCTCTAAACGTGACTTAATAGCTTTAATTTAATGATTTGGGGCTATATACAATAACAGTTTAAGTCCCAAATATTTTAGGTGACTGGTCTCCACCATGGAACCTGATTTAGGTGCCAAAATTCCTTAAAGAAAGGGCTAGCACCTCAAAACAGGGCTCAAAAACAGCCAGGTCAGTGAGAAGCAGCCTGGAGCTGCAGAGCCCAGCACCCCCTTCTAAACCTAATATTTTTTTCTTTGAAGGAACACTAAGAGTTTTTCAGAATTGTAAAGGAAGCAAAAAATATTTCTTGAAGTCTACTGATTGCTGTCTTCACATAAAAGGTGGGGTTCATTTTATTTAGAGGAATGGAATAGAGCACACACACACATACACACTAGAAGAATGCCAGAACCTCAAGGCAGTGGAAGTAGATGGAGGTTATTCTTAAAAAATGGGATCTTGGTGGTTTTTTTAGTGATAGTGCATGTAAGAAGACATTAAATATCTGATTGCTAAGTGATTGCTTCTGGTGGAGACAAACTAGTGAGAAAGTGCACTTCAGCCAGTCAGAGGTTAATGACATGGCTCTGCAACATATTACATGGCTCTCATCACTTCATGTGATATATGTGTGAATAATTAAAAACTTGAACCTGCCATGTTTAGGTTAGAAAGAGGGAATTTGATTCCTGATACATAATATCTAAAAGCAGATACTTATCAGTCACACTAAATATTATTGGTATGGAATCTATGAAAAACAAAACAAAAAATCCAACAAAATAAAACAAAAAAAATATGACATATTGTTCCCAAAAGTGAAAGGCAAGCAGGTTCAAGTCATCCTTTTCATTTCCTCTCCACAACTGTAGTTGAGAACACAGCTCACTCAGTCGAGAATCTTTTTTTTCTCCTTTTTATTTTGACAGGGGCTTTCACTCCCCCCACTGAGGGAAACTAAACTCAGAGAACTTTACAGGCATTTCTATTGACTCTGTGAATAATCTTGACTCTATGGATTATCCTCAAGCATCTGTGGAGAACACAAAAGATTTCCCCAAACATAAGAAAAAGAATACTGATGCAGCCTGGGGCAGGTTTTTTTTCCTCAGCTCTCAAGTGATTTTTAAGAGCCAGCCGGTCTGGAAAACGATGGATTTGTTTGTAGGAAAGGTAAACACTGCCAAAATCAACAAGTTCCTTCCTTAGGGGCCTGTAGAGCAAATTGGTCCACAGATTAAGACAGTTCAGTTAAGTCATGTTGAGGCTGACGTGAACCCTTCAGACTCCTTCACTTTTACCCCAGAAAATACAAAGAGAAGGGATAAGATTCTTGTGAAGGAGTTATGCATAGTAGGGTCAGAGAAATTAAATAAATCAAAATTAATCTCCTCTGTAAAATTCCTGGCACAGGATTTGAGGGGCTTAACTGAGTGGGTTGGTAGGTTTACCAGTAGTGTCCTTTGCACAATTTTGAGTCAAATAGGCTCTGTCTTGACTCTCTAGATTGGTATCAGTGAAGGATTTAACAGTGATTAGAGCTGTGTAAAATGATCTCCTATGTTGTCACCTGCCAAAGAAATGGCAGTGGGTGAAGGTCTAACCCTATTCACAAGCCATTTTTCCAACCCAAGCCAGGAAATGTGCTAAACAAGCAGAGACACCACGTATTACAGAGGTGGATTTCATCTTCATGAATGCACAGGAAGTGTGTCACAGACAAAGTGAGATGGGAAAAACAGCATTTTACAATCTGCTGTGTAATTTCCCAGCACTATTTATTTCAAACACATGAAAGAATTAAGACAAACTGGTTTTTAATCCTGATAAGACACCAAAACATTCATCACTCTCATTTCAAAAATCAATAAAAAGAGGAAAATAGAAACTCAATTCTCTTGCCAATTCTGGTGCTATAAATCACAAGAAAATTTTACCAGAAAAGTGTAATAGCAAGGTAAGGCAAATTTTTCAGACTATTCTACTAAACAAAGGTGCCTAAAACTTTAGCAAGCAGTTCTGAATACTTTAGCTGCCTGTAGCTGACATGGCCAGGTCATGCATAGTTCATTTGGACTTTATTGGCATGACAACATCTTCACACACAGCTACAGGAAATCAGCAATGCAGCTGGGAGGGAACACAGGTCTCCTGACTAGCAATTCTGTGTATTAATGACAATACTCTGCTTCCTGGTCCCTTACATCCTCACAGCATTTTTCAACCATTAACTAATGCATCAGTGAGATTTGTTTGAGATGGAGATGCAACAAGAAAGCTCAAAATGAGGAGCATGTAGGGCCACCATTTCAGTGGGAAAAGGTTAACTCACTCTAATTACATCCCACAGAGCCTCTCTGTTCAGAAACCACCGTATTTTAAAACCAATGCGAGTTAGCATCTCATTAACAGAGAGGTTAGTTACTATATGTCTGCTACATATAAAAAAATTTAATGCTTATTTCTGCTGGCAAACATTGTAGAGGAATATTATATTCAAAAGTCTTTGTCAAAAAGGCTGAAGAACTGCTAATAACTGCAGTTGCACTCTCATTCTGACCTAAATTAGCATAGCTCTGCAGACTTTTCCTGCACAGCCACACAGGAGACCCTCTGTGCTGTCTGACACAACCAGAGGGACCACATGTGGGCGTCAGTCACACGACAGACCCTCTGTCTGGAGACAGAACTGTTGCACTTCTGTCACCAAGAGAGAAATACCAAGCCTGCTGGCAGTGGCGATGTCCCTTGCTGCTCAGAGCTCCTGTGGACCCAGCTGTCTGTCCTATTCCAGGGCTGCAGGCACACATGCTGAGCATCATCAGGAATAAGTGCCACCAGAATTCCTCAGCTCCAGGAGACACAGGTACCACAGCACCAGCACAGCCTGAGCCTTGTTCACAAGTGGTGCCAAGTGTAGAGCTGGCACATAGCACTGATCTCTGCCTTTTACTCAACACAGGCTTCTTTATATTGCTCCTATCATCCATCATATGACCTTTCCTGACTATGTTTTCTATTTATTATTGCCGCCGAGAAAAGGGCTTTCACATGCTTGGTTTATGTGCAGATACTAAAACTTTGCCTACTCTTAGAAAGATATTTGATTTATCTTAATGAAGTGCTATTTTGGAAGTGAGTGACTGACTAAGAAATTTTAACCAGTTAAAGAAAGACCCAAGGAAATATACACCTTGTTTATGACTCATAGTCAAGAAAGAGGAAGAACTTACGCCATCTAGAAGAAAATAGCAAAAAACCAGCATATGTGCTGTTAGCAATTCACAGATATAATCCACAGCTTTACTCATTGAAGCACAAATTTACAACGTCACTCCTGGTTATGTGATAGAGGAGCTTATTTCCAACCCGTTCATGGGTTAATAACTTTAGTTAGCTTGTAACAATTGAAAAGTAGCAACAGGCATCATTGCTGCTTTTATGGCCACAGGGTGGTAACAGAATTCAATGAATTCTAGAGGAAAAACACTCAAAATGTCAAAACATAAGCTTAACTGAAAAAAAAGCTGAAGTCTAAGCCCAACCCAGAGAATGGAAAAGTACTGGATAAAACATTGGAAAATATACTGCAGGGAACAATCCCGCTTTGGCAGTGGGATAGACTAAATGACCTAATACAACTTTTCCGTCTCTAATTTATATGATTCTATGATTCAAGGAAAACAAACTGTGAAATTAAAAACTGAAGCAAGTCTATAGCCTGACTACCATATTTTATAAATGTATATATACACTATTCTATCGATATTTAAAATAGTGACTGTCTTGGCACTAGTACTACAGGAGATATATGCAGACTGTCAGATTTCTTTTTAAAACATTCATCTGGCTGCCAGGCTGAGCAGATGCCAGCAGCCTCAGAGATAGACCTAAGAATAACCCTTAAGATACTCTGGAAAGAAAAAATCACTAAAACTGAAAAAGTCAATTATGGTGACTGCAATGAGCTAAAACTCAGTTTGAAATGTGACAATCAAGGCAAAGAACAAAAAAAAAACCAACACCCCCCCCGAAAAAAATAATTTTAAAAAACCCGCCAAGGAACAGAAGGAAAGTTGGAAATCTGGGCCCTCAATGTCATCATCTATATTGGAGAATGGATACTCCATAGGATAGGCACCTACTGTTCTTTTACATATTGAGCTTCTTCTCTGCGGGGACACTTACAATTAAGTTCGACAACTGAACTGACAATTAATGAGTAGACTGATCAGAAGATGTAGTGTTAAGTTCGTCTCCTGGATACATGCACATCATAAAAAATTTAATAAAATATGTAATACATCCAAGTCCCTTCCCACCATTTTTTTTTTCTTATAATGATTTCTTTTAGAGGAAATCACTACTCTTAAGTGACTGCAAAGAGAGACATATATATTTAGGTTCTCTTAGCTTTGTTTAAAAGTATTCCAAATGAGAATAGGTACTAACAAAGACAGTCCTGTTTTCTGAGAAGGAAATACTGACTTTCAAATGTGCTTCCCCATGCAGATAATCCTGTGACCACAGAGGTTCCTGCAGTTGTAAATAATTTGAGACCACCTGGACATGTCTAATGTAGATAGCCTGGGGAAATAAGTCATTCAAAAGGAAAACGAAGTCCTCTTATTTGAGTCCCTGGGTACAGTTCTGTAGCTCTAAGGCTAATCAATTAGCTCCCAGCAGAAGAATGGGTGGCTCTGTTCTGGAGTACCAGCTTCAGTGCCTTTCTAAACAGTGGAAGAGCTCTGTCATCCTGTTTTAAATAAGGAACAAGCTTCACCACTGAGGAGGACAAGTATATGGTTTAAACAAATAGTTTATTAAAGAAGCAGTTGTGAAAGAAAAGATTCATCCCTTTTTTTTAAAGGAGTATTTGTGCCATCTGAGAAAAATAGCTACTTTCAATTGCTTTTCCACAACAGTGAGCTTCCAATTATTAAAGAATGGGGGTTTTTTCTCAAAGGAAAAAAGAACACTAGTAGTGTTGAAAAAGCAAACTCTGGACAGGCCATAATCAAGATGATTGCCACTGGAGTTGAATCAAGCAAATCTACTTGGGAAGGTGACACAGAAGTTTCCTGATGGTAAAATAGAAATAGTAGATGCATAAAACCACAGGCTCCTTCAGCTGCTTTTAAACCCTTTTAAAATTGCCTTAGTCATTTCTGCCCCACTTTTTACATCTGCTTCAGCCCTTATTCTACAGCAGACATTAAAATAACCATTAAATCCTTACAGAATCTCATATCTCATGACTTTAGGGATATTTTAAATAATCTCTGAGATATTTAGTAGCCAATACTACTGATTTTCAGTGAGGTCTGGGCTCCTGAGACAAGATTCCCAAGAGAATTTTATTCAGAGTCTCAGAGTTCCTACTGCACTGTCCCAGCTGGAAGTGACCCTGGAGGCCACAGTTCTCAGCAACACAGAAGCACTGGCTGGACAAGACCTGCAGAAACCCCAAGAAGGAACTTGATGCTAAAGATGGAAATGTCACACTTTGTCCCCTCATTTCAATCAGCTTAGTTTGTCTCTCTTCCACTGCTGCATTTTTTTGGCCGCTATAAATATATTTGGCTGCAGATATTGCAAACCTTGTAAGTTTTACAAGTTACAGATCTAATATAGCTGCTTGACTTGTGCTATTCTTTGTACAATACATGGAACAGTGCATAACATGAACATCTCATCCAGTAAATCAGCAGACACAGAATCAGAAGAGAAATGCTCCACCAGGCTGAGCCAGAGGGTATTTTGTGAGTTGAGCTTCAACTCACAAGCTGAGCAAAGCTTCTGGCTCCACTTGCCTTTCACAGTCATGAACTTTGCAGAGCCAGGAAGCTTCCACAGAAAAATGAAGAGAAGGAAAGGAAAGGAAAGGTAGAAGCCAAAAAAACTCCCTTATAGTATTATGACTGGGATATTTATTTCAAAGATCCACATTCATATTCCTCTTTGGGTAATTGAATCTGAGCCCAAGCTTCTCTGTGCATATACTTTTGGGTATCTGGGGACAATGTTTCTCAATTCCTCAGATCTTTCCCTTTCCATTAATTAAGTAGTCTGTTTTTTAGCATAGTGAGAGAAAAGCAAGAAATTAAACAGAGGAAAAGGCTTAAGGAAAAAAACACCCCCTTACTTGCCAAACTGAACATTTCCCTGAGAAGTAGGACACCTGGAGCTGAAACAAAGCTGGATGAATCCCATTTTCCAGGGCTACATTTTCAATCCCGACCATTTTCCTGGAGCCAAGAGATGCTAAAGGACATGTAGGAAATTTGAGTCCGGACTAAGTACATCTAACCAGCAGGAAAAACAAGATACATTTAACAATGTTCTACATGGACCAAAGTACTACTACTGCAAGTATTTTTAATAGGTCTATGCACCAACCAGAAGGAAAACCAGATGGCGTTTTGATAAAAATTCACAGACAGCAATGATGGTACTTAGTCTTTGATTTAGAAGAAACAGGCTGGTGATGTGGATCTAGACTTTAATGACAAGGGTTTAATAGGGTACCTTTGGAAAATGAGCCTACAAGTGCCCATATTGTGTTTGAAGAGGGACGTGGGTTTTTCTGTAGGTGCCTGCACTGTGCAGAGACACCTGAAGAGTGCTACACTTACAAGTGTTATAGCTATGCTGAGTAGCTCCAAGGGTTTTGGCTATGAGAGCACTGCACTTCGTGGGTGCCCCAACTTGGGCCATGTCTTGGTTTGGAAAGACAGCTATCTGCCAGGGAAAGGCAGAGCTCCCCTTGGAAGGGAGAATGCAATCCTGCTCCCTCCAAATTATTATAATTTTGTGATTAAGGGCTTTCAGGCAAAGAGATGGGAATAGGAATAACAGGTTTTTACTAGGAATATTAAAAAATACAAAGGTAGTAGTACGAAAAAACAAGCAAGCAAAAAGACAAAAATCCTAGAATCTGAGAGAATCAGAGATATGAGCTGACACTCAGTTAGTCAAGGTGTTGGAAGCAGTCCAAATAAATCCTGCTGGAGTAACAGATGTGGTTCTGTTGGAGTAGAGATGATCCTGTAGAACAGTCCACCAGTGGTGGTGACATGGGTCTGGCCTTCCTCTGGGAAATCCAGTGGAAACAGGCTGCTTTGGTGTTTCTGACTTCCAGTTTTTACCTAGGTAGGAATGGTTGGCTCCTCCCACTGGGCGGAGCATCTCCCAAGGGGATGATGTAATTGTATCAGTCATGTGGTGAGCCTTTATGGCCCATTAACACTAGATATCCCCCTGGATGGAGGATGTGCCATGGAACAGGTAAGAACACTGCCCCACCTGGTTTTAACAGCTGGCCTATTAACAGAAGGCACCCACCCCCTTCCCCCTGGAGGTATGAGGTCATACAAGAGGTAAAGAAAACACCTCCCCAGCCAGTTTCAACAGATGGAAATAGAATATACATTTTTGTTTACATATTACAAACCAAGACAGGCCAACATGGCCCAAATTCTGCTCTCTTTTTATGATCGTTAACTACTACTTTTTATACCCGTATCTATATTCTTGCCCTAAGGAAGCTCTTAATTATGCTTAACAGTACAGTGTGTACAGTCCCATCAAAAATATTAATGACAGTCCTTCATTAGTCTTTCATACCCATCTTCCCTATAAATTGGGTCATATTGTGCAATACACACAGTCTGAGTAACGTGTAGGAAATTTTAAAGAACTTATAATTCTCTTGCAAACAATATAAGGTGTTTCAATATCTTTTTTTTTTTAAGTGTGGTTTTATTATTTGTTATTTTAATAGCTAAAAGCATAGCAATAATAGAACAGCAACACTAATTTTTTTTTTTGCCTCTCAGAAAACTGTAAAATATTGAGAGCTTGGGACCACTTAGAACAATGACAGATTTTTGAAAGCTTGAAATATATTATGGAATAGAATGTCAGTTTTCCTCATACTTATAGATATATGAAATTTAGGCCCTTAGCTGCAGTGAACTACCTGGTTTTATGGGGTCTGCCCGGATAGTCTGGATTCTTTGGTCTGAATCTGCAAATTTTTTTTCCCATGCTCAGCTATCCTACTGTGTGTGGTCCCACAGAAATCAATTCCACTCCTCACAGTAGTTAAACTAAAGATGAGTGTGATTTTTTGAGAGTGAGTGTCTCATGGCCTGAGACTGCATATTCCCACGGAAAAGCAAGTGTTATCTGGGGAGAGGGAAGGTTCTTTCTGAATTACCTTACACACCTATTATTCTGTGTAAAAAATGCAAATAAAGTTATAGTGTCACATTTTCAAGCTGAAACTGGCTGGAGGCTTCTTTATATGATGCCAAGAATCATAAGTCAAAAACCTTAGAATAGTCAATGAGTGTTTCAAATTATTCCCTTATTTTCCCAAGTTGTCTGGGCAAGGATATTTTACATGGCTTCTAATTTATTATTTTTCATAATAAAGATTTTTTGCAGGAATATAATATTATGGAATATTGCTGAGCATATTATTAAATATAATCATCAAGATTGTATGGTCATATCTATGTTTCTGCAAGATATTTTGATAACTGCCAGTTTCTTTTTTCATACATTTCAAGTTCTATTTATGTTGTTAAAAGAGCTTAACAAAATTAGTGCTCAGGTAGGTTACTGCTGCTTTTCCTTAGTGGAGGGCAACAAGTGCTGAGTCAAAGGGCCCATGAAGAAATTCCAATGGCCAAGGACATTCTGTTCGTCTCAAATGAGACAAAAAGTCTACATTTTAAAAAAATTATTAGTATCAAGAATACTGTTCCATTTTATTAGTGTTTGAGTTTTACATAGCACCAATTTAAAACAGTAATTCTTTTTAATTTACTACTGGAGAGGGGAAATCACCCAGAATCACATAAAATCAAGTTTAGTATGAAGCAATGACTGATCCTAAACCTTGCATTATTTAGAGGAAAATTGTGCAGTCAACAACTGCCAGCTGTGATTTTTGAGCCAGAACAACAGCTTTTCTCAGCAGTGTGCTGGGACACATCTCCAGAGTGTGTGGGATGGTTTACAGTGCTCAAGGGGAATGGGCTGTGTCACTTCTGTGAGGAGCAGAGCACAGTGAGGGAAGGCGGAAGCAGAAAGGTGGGGACAAAAATAAGTACCTGTGCTGCCCTGACTTGGCAGAGAATGTAAATCACCTGCATTGCAGCCATTTTTAGGATTTTTGCCTTCCTCCCACTGCTAGGCTGGAGCGGCAGCTTATGGAAGTGTGTCTTTAGGTCTGAAAGGAGAGAGGAGTAAGAGCAGGGGCAGCCATACAGGCCAGTCCCTAACAAAAGTGCTTCCAAAAGTCCCCATGAAATATTATCTCTCACAGGCAGCTGTTCAATACCTCATGATGTGTGTTAGGCACTGCCTTCCTGCCAGCCTACTGGACTGCACAGCACATTCACCCCAGCTTACTTCTCTTTATTAGATTGTGAATTCAAAAGCATTACTCTCATTGCTCCACAGACAGCTTCCCTCCCCAGGGACTCAGTGCTGCTCTCATAACCCTCACGTACCCCCAGCACCACCCTGGCCATCGTTCATCTCAATATATCAAGCACTCAAGTGCCTGGGAATGCACTCTGATCCACTACATGCCAGTAAAACAAAGGTTTGCCTTATGCACATATATGTGCCCAAAAAAGAGTAGATCACTTCTGCAGATGGCAAAGTTAAATTAGTTAAATTTGTCACCATTTTGGTTGGAAATATCTTTTGTGTGCCTACATGGAAATCTTCTGTTTGGTGACATTGTGTCTTTCAGGGATTTAAAACCAAACGAAAAAAAGAAAAAAAAATAGATCCTGGATGTCCCTGCTCACTGAGAACAAGTCCCTTGTACCCCACCACAGCCCCAGCCTGACTGTAAGCTGGTACACAAGCACAAAACATGCTGAAGAGTGCAAGCCCAGCAGAGTCCAAGAGGCATCAACAGTTGTTAATCAGCTGGGGTTTTAACAAAAGAATGAAAAAGAAACAAATCTTCTGTGTGAGCAAGATGAATATACAAATAATTTCCATGAAGAATAATTCAAGGGAAGTTTGCAATAATTTACTACTGTTTGGATTAGTCAGCATAAATAAGAAAATATTAATTCACAGTCTTAAATCCAGGCTAGGACTAAGGGCCTGTTCCATAAGGCTCAATCTACCATATAATTGGAGTTTAGAATAAAGCTTCAACAGATCTCAGAGAATATTTTGTTGCTCACACCTTAGTACCACAAACCCTCTTGTAAATAGCCTCTTCTTTTACTGACATAAATGCAGATTTTTTTCCTTCAGAGAACTGAAAATACAATTCCTTGGTGAGTCAGGCTGAAACTTTCTGAATTATTAAACAGTCATTTAGCCAAGGTCCAAGACCACCTACTAGTCCAGCAGAAGCTCACAGGTAACACGGAGGAAGGGCATAGTACTGGAGATCTGTGACCCCCAATTTTTATCGGTATGGTGTAAAAGTTACACTTACTGGTAATGGGAAAAACTGAGTGTCCTGGAAAACATGGACAGCAACAGCTTCTCTTGTCTGAGCTGCATCTGTTCACCACCTTGGTGGGCCAGAGAGGAGTCCTTATTTCTGCCAGAGCCATGAAGAACGTGGGGAGACACGCACCAGTCTCACCACATAAGCCAGAGCATTGACCAAAAAATGACTGTAATGAATGTCAGGAAGATCAAATTAGGGTCAAGATAACTTGGTGTCCTGCTTGCTTGCTGCTTACTCAGAAATAATTTCCTCTTTATGTGAGTTATTTGCTCAAATGAGGTTTGTAAGGGCCCTTATCTGACTCAGCGTCCAGGCAACGATGTTTGCTCACTGGGTCAAATCATGCAGTAGTGGGAAAGTAGTGGGAGCATTCCTTGGGATTTCAAATGGGGACAAACCCTGTACATTTTTCCTTAAACTCCACAAATTTAAAAAACTTGTCCATTAGCAAAAATTAAAATCATCTAAAATTATAACATTGCAACAGCTATTTTCTTTATGAAATCATCTTTTTTTTTTCCTGAAGAGAAGCTTACCCATACAGCTAACTTAGTCTATCCTTTTATGCTAAAAGTCACTGTATTTTCCCATTAAGGTTGAGGACCTTACATTGCATTCACTCCTAAGAAAAATACGTCAAGAACTTGATTATTTCATATATTAAGCAGATTGATTCAGGTTTCCAAAAAGTCTCTGCTCAGTTTTCAAGCCCTTTTAGGCTTGCACTTACCTACCAATTCACCCTTTTCCTGGCTGAATTTTGAACCACTTGCAGAAAGACAGAAAGAATTCTTTATTTACCATGATACACAAGATATAAATATACTTTCATTTGTAAATTAATCTCATGTTGTCCAACTTTTCTGTTGCCCTCAAAGTTTCTTAGATTAATTTGTTTATAAATGGCTTTCCCTTTTTTGCTTTTTTTTTTCCATTTTGTTTCTTTCTGGGTTCTCCATTAGCCTTCAGATAGCATCTTATCTAACTTTGTGAGAGTATGAAATAAGCATCATATGAACTTTTGATTTCACACTGTTCTATTCCTCCACCTTTGCAACCCATATTTTCCTAATTCATGTTTAAAAAGTGCCTTGTTTTTACAGTAGTCATGAAAGATGGAATCCTTCCCTGTGAGAGACTGATAATGCTGGACTGCTGACAGCACAGCAGCAGAAAGGAAATGTACAAAGTGTAACCTAAATAAGGATTCTCCTTTTCTGGCAGTGCTTTGCACATCTGCCAGTGCAAAGAGAGCAGCACCAGCTCAGTTCACCTGGTCCAACCAACCTGCTGTGCCTGGTTTGGTGTAGTCAATGTATATCTAAAAATCTCTATAGATTTAGCTCCTTAGTATCTGTTTCTTTATCCAGAGATACAAATAGTGACCACCTATTGGAACATAAACCCCTAAAGTATTTCTATAGATCAGATACAGTAGAAATCTGCCTTTATGTTTGAGTTTCTTGAGAATTTTTTCACTCAATGATTAGTCATCACTCCAGGAAAGCACCAATTTTTTTTAACATCAGAATTTAATTCTGTATTCACCCTGTGCTCCTCAATAAACATGTTCATTTGGAGAGCTAGTTTTATCCAGCTAATACCCAACTGCTGCTGAGTTAATCAAACAGAAGCAGCAAGGAGACAAAAACAGAGAACAGACCTGCCACTTACACACTTTTCAGCCAGTGATGGGCAGGCACCCAACCTTGCTGGAGATAAACTGCTCAAAATTTAGTCTTATCCAGAATATGTGTCTGTCCCTCTGTCTGTAAAAAAAAAAAAAGAAAATAAAGAAAAAAGCCCAAAAAAACAACCAACCAAAAAAAAATTTAAAAGGAAATTAAAAGGAAATGAGACTTTAAAGCAGCATTTTGCAAATCTATTAAAAAAAGAAAATAAAGCAAACAGAAAACAAACCTATTCATCCCTATCCAGGGATGCAGAGATACAAGAGACACATTTTCATAAGATTCTGCTTTGCCTCTCCCCACCTTCCAGTCATTTCTACCCAGCTCCCAAGAGATTTTGTTAGAGGTAAAACAAGGGAAAACGAATTTTCCATAGAAATGGAATTTCTTACTGAAGTGATTACTCACTGACCCAAAACACATCACAGAAGGACCTTTCTGTCCATGACATTCAGTTTGACCATGAGCACACTTCTGTAAGACTTGAGACTTCCTGAAGACTTCCTGACATTTGCAGGATACAGTGTTCCAGCAGTTCCAGCAGTTCAGTTCAGTTCAGTTCATTCCTTGGCCATCTTATTGTTCATCTTCCTCAGTTTATAGCACTCTTTAGAGGAGAAATTAAAAGGCCAACATTTCATTCAACAGTTGCTACAATCAGGTGCAGCTTAAAGAGTTAATTTCAAATGACATTATTGTCATGATATTGTTCAAAGTGCCGTCCTCACAAGAATCCTATTTGTAACTGTCTTCCAAATAAGCCTGGAATAAGATTTCCAAACACTGAAGTTTCCCCTGAAGCACAGACCAACTTTCAGTCATCTCTAGATAAAGCTTATTCACAGTCTAGTGCAAAATCCATCTGGTCTAATTAGGTGACAGAGTTTGACTCTCCCTGCTTCTCACCCTTTTTTATTCAGTCCTGCGCAAGATAGAAATAGAAAATTAGAATATAGAAATAATAGAAAACTTAATTCTAGATGTTGGAGGCCAGCAAACTGAAGAGCAGGTAAAGAAATCAAACAGGCCCCTTAAAGAAACTGATTTTCCTTCCATCAGACAAAGCCCTGTGCAATGGAGACCCATTAAATGAATACATGAGGAAGCTGATCTGATCCAGCACAATGGCTAAAAGAACACTGTTAAATTTATCTATCCAACCCAAAATATATTTCATATAATGTGATAGATTGCTCAAAAAAGTATCTCTCACTCAAGGGAACTGCTAAAGTATTTTGGTGCAATGTGGATACATATTTAACAGATTTATACTTCAGATGAAATAACCCTTTAGAGGTTTACCATGCTTATGCTTTCAAAATCAGGACGTAAGACTACTGATTACTAGTATGGACTTTACTGATGTCTTTTCCAGTGCAGAAGAAAAACTGTGTTGTACACTAGTATTGACTTTCACAGCTCCTGACTATTCTTTGTGCATGTTTTTTGTTGTTTTGAGGGGACCTCTGACTTCATTGCGTTCCTTGTGCAAAGCCAGTAAAGCTATCACCAAAGAGACTTCAGGTACTGAAAAGTTTATTTGAAAAAGTAAAATTGTATTTAAAAAAAAAATTCCTGTCTTTGCTTTCTGAATGAAATTGTTTAGGATAAGAACATATTTCTAGTGTCAATGGGACCTCTGGAACATTATTGATTTTAATGAATTTTATAAAATTTTTGAATTACAACTTTCCTAAACATCAGTCAGTAATCAATCTTTTGTTTCCATCCTCTACAAATTATATCTTTTCTGAAGAAAGTTCTTGGAAATAGAGATTTCCTGAACAGGAGCTATCTGAGACTTTCAGGAGGAAAAAATTCAGATCCTTTCCTGGAAACCCCCCACTGCAGTCATTCATAAAGCAGACTTCTCAAACGATATCATGTCAAGTCAGCTGACCTCTACCGTCAAACAGGAATGAAAAAGAAAAGCAGCATCTTAATTAGGAAGGCTCCAAATCATATATAAATTCATAAATCAATGGCAATCACTCAGAAGCTGATATGGAACCAGACACTTAATCAGTGAATTAAAGTAACGTGCTTCATTCAGCTGCCACTCTTAAACAATTTCTGTCTTGTATTTTGCCACAATGTTCAGATATGAAGCATATTTCATGATATAGTTTGAAAATCCCAGGGGTACGGATAACTGTAGCATCCTTAGAAATTGCAGATACCTTGCATATTCCCATTAATCATTCTTTCTCCTAACCTTAGCATAATGAAAAGGTTCAGCAGTCTTCAAAATGTCCATCTCTCCCACAAAAAGTTCTTCATATTCTGAAAAATTTACAAACCTGGATTAGAGTAGAATTAAAATTTTCTCATGAAGGAATTTTCTGGAAAAAAAAAAAGGAATGCATATTTTTCTGTTTCCTGATTGATAAAAATTTTCCATAGCAAATGAAAATGGCAAAGCCGTTTCATATGGGAAGTCAGAGAATTTTGAATTTTTTTCCTCTGAAAAAGTATTAATTATGAAAACAGCAGAATTCTCTTTCAGACAGTCACTTCCACAGAAAATCTCCTCTCAGCCCATTAAGCACAAGAAGTTATTCCAGATTCTCCAAAAAGTTGACATATATCACACAAAAAAGCGCCATGAAATATTTTGTCTATATCATTGTAACAAAAAATGTGTTACTATCTTTTTGTAGTGTCTAGCAGTACCTTCTTGTCTTAGAGGGGAAATGCAATGGAAAAGAGAATTCCCAGTAAAACAACTTCAGGGACTACTGATACCATGAGGCAATGTTTCCTAGACATACTGATATAAAATATAGCAGAAGGGTGAAACTTCCAATTTCAGCAAAGTCAGGGCTTTTTCCCTTACACAATGCTGACATTTCAGCAAAAATACATATGATCTTGTAGTGTGTTTGCATTTCACTTGAAAAATAAAATGGGTAGGATGAGTGTTTCCAGACAAGTTCTCTTAAGGAGTGAAAATTGTTGGCAGAAGTTCAATTCTAAGACCATTGCTTGTCACTTCAGGACACACATCTACCACTACAGAAGCAAACATTCTCCAGATCTGGTATGAGAGAGCAGTAAAAGCTCATCACAGTGAAAACAATCTGACTTTGCTCCAAAAGAGAGAAAACAGAAATTCACCAAGCTATATACCACCTGGAATGTCTTTGCAGGTCAAGCTTCAAATGTATTCTTATGAGAGAAGAGTTTATTTTCTTTTTTGCTTCCAAGAAGCTCCTTATTAAAACAAATCAGTTTGTGGGATTTATGGCACCTATACCCAGTGACAGAATCTACACCAAGCTACTTGTGTGTTGTCAGCCCATTAGATATGCTGCTAGGTGAAGGTATAAAGAAGACATCACCTGTGCAATAGACTTCTTCACCCGATGACAGCATTTCATTTTTCCCTATCTGGAGACAGAATGAATATACCAAGGATCTTAGGAAACAACTCTATGAGATAAGATATAAGGGAGCTTTTGCCAGCTTAAGCCAATACAAGGTCCAGTGATATTTTCCAGCTGGAATTTGCTTTTTCTGCCTCTTACATGTGCACTCCCAGCCAACGTGTGAATTTGTCATCGGGCTCTAACAAATTGCTGTTTGTTTTGCAGGCTGCCTATGTCATCTCCAGCAGGAGCGAGCAGAGTGCAGAGCCAGAGGTCTCACAGCCGGCACAGCAGCCCCCACTGACAGACACGAGCCAGCTGCTGGGATTTAGTGTGTCCCTGCTCCCCACACAGGCTGATCCTGCAGCACAAACTTGCAGCCGGGTCTCTTCCCACTGTTTTGCCATGACTGTGCTCTGTAGCCCCAGTTCCAGGAGAGGTTTCCTTTTTATGGCCACAATTGCTCAGTTCCAGCAGAGAGCCAGGCAACAGACCCAGAATTAACCCAAGACTACCAAAACCCTCTCAAGTAAAATCACCCTGCATGTGACAGAACTGTCCTGTCCCCACATACTCTTAATCCATGCCAATTATTCATTTCTTTATAAGGCAGTATTAAGAGATTCTGTTACACATGTGGCAAGGACATTGTCATTCTTTCAATTTCTCAGTCTAAAATGGGAGTAATCTCCATAGAGCAGCAAATGATGATGGATGAGCAACCTAAAACAGGAGACTTCTATGTGGTTTCAAAAATATCACTGGGAGGGCTTTCCCTAGATTTCAGAGCATAGCTGTTGGAGGTTTTGGTTGTTTTTTTTTAAAAACACATATATATTTTTCTCTTATACATTTCAAGAGCATTACTACAAAGAGGAACACTTTTAGCCCTCTCATATTCAACAATCATGTGGCAGTAATCAGCAGTCCTCTCCTCTCCTCTCCTCTCCTCTCCTCTCCTCTCCTCTCTTCTCCTCTC
>JANPWX010000094.1:5659043-5860753 GCA_024734555.1 Trochalopteron elliotii
CCCCTCCCCTCCCCTCCCCTCCATCAGTACACATATTTATCTAATCAGCTTACCCATTTTTTAGCATACGAAAAACTTTATCATGGAGGAGTGGAGCTAAAAGGATTCCTAAATAGGCTATTCCTCTCTCCATTTTTAAACCTCTCTCCTTCTATTTCACTTTGGTGAGCTGTGATGATGTCCCTGACCAGCCTGTAAGAGCCTGACCTCAATGCCTCATATGGTCTAAATACCACCAGATTGTATCTGACACACCAAGAATGAATTAGGTGATGCTTTACCATCTCTTTCCCCATCAGAACTGCAGACCAAGCACTTATATGACAAAGCCATATGTGGAAACACTCAAAAGGCATCCTCCTTAAAAAAGAAAGAAAGAAAGAAAAAAAAAATATATATATATATATATATGAAGCTTTTTTCTATTGCTAAGTTCACTGGAAAAAAAAATTAAATTCCATTTCCTGGTGCTCCCCATAAGGTGAAATTAGAGGATGACCCCACAAACACAAATATAACAAATAAACCTTTACCAGATCTATCAATGAAAAAGTAGAGGAAGAAATAATTTTCTGCTGTAAAATAAAAAAAGTCCCAAACATTGTCTGTGACAATAACCTTTTACCAAGCACAATTATGTACCAGATAGTTGCAGACTTCTGTAGTGATCACAAAAGAAAAGAGCTAGATCTGTTCTATGATGAAGTCTTGCATACATCCCTGAGAACAACCTTCTTTCTCTCCAGGTGTCTCTCTGCCTCCTTTCCTCAGCCCTGGGGACAGAGAGGAAGCCTCACCTCAGGTTTGTGTTGCCAGGCAATGAAGCTGTACTGTAAAGATGGGAATTCTGAATCTCAGCTCTCTAACTTTCTGCAAAATGCATCTGTAGGCAAAGTCAAAAACGTATTTTGAGAAAATTCTTCATGGCAGTCTTTGTCCTGAAAGATTTTCAGGCGGACACAAGAAGAGGTGTAGAAACCTTACCTGAGCATTCAAAATTATGTTCAAGAAAGTACAAGGTGCTTTCTTCTGGCTGTCCTCAGGCACCTGTCACTCCCTTGAGTTGCTTCTGGAAACCTGAGCAGCAGCTGGGCCCACCTGGATAGATGCCCTGAACAGGAACATTTCAGATCAAAGGATGGACAAAATATAATGGATATCCTGTCCACTTCTCGGTGAATCCAGAGTGTAGCCATCAGTTTTGCTCTCTAGAGGAGATCCCACTCTAGAGGAAGGGAGAAGGAAGGCATCAGGCTGCCAGCCAAATATTTCATATTTCTCTTGAGAAGAAACTAACTCCTGAAACTCAAAGAAGGTATAACCAAGTTCTTTCACTTGCCTTTAAAGTGGCTATTTTTCTCTCTTAATCTTCAGATTATGGGTTTCTTTTTTAGCATTGCACACAGTCAGACCTTGTCTTGGGACATGATCAGTTCCAAGTTTTGTAGGATAAGAAGGAGAAGAGAGGCAGAATTTAGATCACTGGCTACTGTTGGCCAAGCCTTCCCACTGAAAACCAGAGGGGCTTTGCCTAGACAGAGGACTGAAGGTGAGGGGGGATATATGGCACATATGAATCTATATTGTGTGGGTTAATAGCTAGGATTACCCTCAGATGAGAGTTTGCATATTGACCAGCTGCCCTAGAGGCCAGCAGCATGAACCCCTTTGTATGCAGGGGAGAGAGGAGCACTGCAAATTAACTTCCTTTAAGGCCAGGGCAATCTTTTGCCTTGGTCAGGTGAAAGACAGCAAGGATCTGGATGCTCTTGCTCTCCCCATTAGATTTTTTTCCATCTTGAATTTTACAGATCCTCCAAATGAAGGAGAAAGATTTCTGCCTTGAGGCTCCTTCGTGAATTATACAAAATGAATGATTACTTTATGCAACAAAACAAAGTTATCTCTTGACAGGAAAAAAGAAACAGGGTTGCCAGAGATTCAAAAAATTCAATGTATGGACTTCATGACTCTTGAAAAAAAATAAAATAAAAATCCAGACAGCACATTGTGTCTTGGGTCGTTTAAAATCAGTGCCATTTTTGTTCTCAGCTCTGTACTCTGCCCTGAATTCAGAGCTGTCATGGCTCTTTGTTGTTAAATCTCTGTGAAGCATTGCAAAGATGGAAGCTGTTCTACTTCTTCACCCTCACTGCCTTCAGGTTTATTCTCCTTCCCACTCTATTACTTTTCTTTGTATTTTTTTTTTTAATCCATTCCTCTTTGCTCTCCCCGTCAGCTGCCCACTCCTCCCCAGTCACTTTCAGCCCTGTCCACCGGTCTCTGCTCCCCTCAGCTCTTCATATTTACATCACTTGTCTTTCCCCTTTCCTGTCTTATGCTTCATGCATCTCACCTGTGCTTTCTTGGTCCACAACAGCAGCTTTACCTGCTGCATTTGAGTTTTAGCTAACCCTGAATTATAGTTCATATTGAGAATAGCACAATGTTATATCTCACAGAAACCAGGACCTCTGCTATACATGTAGGTTTGAACTCCCCAGGCACACTTTTTTTCTAGTGTACTGTACATGGAGAATAAGCTAAAAAAGTGTAATTTTGATCTGTTCATTGAATTCAGATGTTCTGATTAATGCACACTGGCTACTACAGGAACCAGACTGGACCCTAAATGAAAGTATTGCTGGTTGGGTATTTTACAGGGACAGTGATTTTCCAAAGAATGGCCATTTATCAGAATCTTTCTGCAGCAACACTGAATATTGCAAATACTGAAAAGGGGGGATTTTAAAGATGAAAAAGAGAAAAATCTTCAAAGATAGTCAGTTAAGATAATTGTTCTTTCATTTCCCTCATCCAGATTCAGCCCTTGTCTGACTGCTTTAAAAGGGTCTTTTGCATCCTCATACCACATCTGGAGGAGCTTGAACCTATTCAGACAAGATTTTAGTTATTGGCTTGCTGTCCTTGATTGAGTGCTGTGTTGGTTTTGGTTGGGCTAAAGTTAATTTCCTTCACAGTGGCTAGTATGGAGCTATGCTTTAGATGTGTTGTGGAGTTTGAAAGGTGTGTTTTTAAGTCTTAAGTTCAGGAAAGACAAAGACCATGTCCAGAAAATATTGTCCTTTCCCACCCTCATAACAAAAATCTGCACATAACATTCTAGAAATTAGCTGGGAAAGGCTATAATCTTTTTTTTTTTACTACTTACATTTGACCAATATTTTCATTTTACCAATCCTGCTTCTCCTTGTTCAGCAATAAAATACACACAGGATTTTCATTTAGCAAGAATACATTCTGGAAAATTCTTGTGAAATTTTACAAAATCATTTTCAAAAAATGCCATCTGTTCCCTGCAGAGGAGCATTGCAGATCAAAGGGTGGACAAAACATGATGGATATTCTGTACACTTCCTGGTGAATCCAGAGTGTAGAGGAGATCCCACTCTAGAGGAAGGGAGAAGGAAGGCATCAGGCTGCCAGACAAATAAAAAAAAATCACAGGGAAACGATGACATTTGCTTTGCTACTGCCCTTGATTCATGCCCTATGGTTCAAATTCTGCACTACTAGACATAAATGCTATGGTGCTAACTTCATTTTTTACTACAAAGATTTTGTCCAAATATGTAAGAAATTCTTACAATTCTGCTAAAACCTTCTTCTGCTGTTAGAGAAAGGACAGGTGCCAGATTCTGTTTGGGGGTGCGCAGTGACAGGACCAGGAGCAATGTCCATAAAATAAAATCCAAGAAGTTTCACCTGAGCATGAGGAAGTAGCTCTCTACATTGAGAGTGGCAGACCACTGAACAGCTGCCCATGGAGGTCATGGATTCTGCATCTCTGGAGACATTCAAAACCCACCTGGGCACATTCTTGTGTAACTTGCTCCAGGTAACCCTGCCTTGCCAAGTGGGTTGGACTGGGTGATCTCTAGGGATCCCTTGCAACCCTACCAATTCCATGATTCTGTGAAATATATTTCCTCTGAAAAGGGACATGTATCATGTTATGCAAAAATAGCCTTATTTGTTATTCAGTACAGAAGGAGTTAAACCAGAACAAAAATGTATTATCTGAACCGGAGAAGTATTTTTGGAGGCACTGCTTTGGAAAGGGAAAAACCTGCTTGGTTTTTGTTTAAACTAGAACCAGTATTGTACTGACTGGCTTAGGTTTTCAATGCGTTTTCCAACCTGTTGGACACCTTCCACAAATAAAAAAAGACACTACAGACATAAGGGAAGAGAAAGAGAATGTTACTTTTGTGCACAAGTTCCTCCCCAGGGGTTTACAGAGAAGGTCTGTACACATTTTTGTGTAAATATACAGGACAAATTTACTACAACAGAAAGGAGCAGTAAAAGCAAATTTATTATCATTTTTTATCATTCCTGACAGTATTTCCAGCAGACAGCCCAGGTCCATGAACTGTGCCTCAGAGTTTCCACACCCGAGAAAATTTGGGAACTGAAATTCACTGCTCCTGTTAAAGTTGTGTAAAAGAACGGGCCACCTCTTCTAGTACACACTGTGTCCCTGCACACAAAGTCATAGAAAGAGACAGGATCTGGAGAAATTATTTTACCAGAAGCAAAATTAATTTATTTTCCTGATGAGTTTAACTGAAAAACTAGATAGTTTAGCACGGTATGTTGTTTCGTTGGGTTTGGGGTTTTTAAATTGCTAGTTGCGGGTTTTTTTAGATTGAAGACTTTTTTCCTATCTGTTAACTCTGGATCATTTTATTCAGTGCCACTGACATAGCAGCTCAATGTCTGAGGATAGGGGTTGGGAGATAACAGCAGTTTCACCAAAACCAGAATCCTCTGAGCCAAACACTCCTCCAGGAGCAACAAGACCCGTGATTCACATTGTTGCCACACGGTATTTCTGCAGTATCTTCTTCACCCTCGAAATAAGCCTGTCACCTACACTCCAAGAGGTGAAGAAATATATTCTGTACCTGAAATGAGAAAATTTGGAAAAAAAAATGGCATCTTTCCATTGCAATTAGTTCTACTCATCTGATTTGCAGGCATTTCTGATCTGTTCCTCGGGGTCTAATGGAAAACATGTATAGCTGAGTATAGCAGCTCATACCACTGCATTGTTATGCAGTGCCGGACTAAGAGAGTTCAATAAAAGATTAAATGCATTCCTAAAAAAGTATCTTTCTGAAAAAACAGATCTCTTTCTGTAATATATCAGATGGAGTCTCCTTTTCCATTAACTGATCTTACTGACCACATTCTGCCCTTTGTTTGGAATATAACATTTGGCTGCTCTCTAACATTAAGCAACATTCCATTTCAGCTGCAGTGTTTCATACCTCCACAGTGCCTAGGGAATGATGTAGTAGGTTTATTCCAAAGACTTTCTAAAGACACAGACAATGAACAATGTCACCTGGGACTGTGGTCACCTCGTACAGTAACCCTAGAGAAGATACAGGGGGTCCAAGAGGTTCAATTCCTACATCTTTTCCAAATTACATTAGACAAATAGAAAGAAAATAATTAAAGAACATAATTTTAAAAAAGCAAACCCACTTTGTGTCATATTTCAACACCCCACACTTGGTGCTCAGATCCTAATTTCCATCCACAGCTAAAAACTGACTTGTCAGGTGAAGCTTTTTTAAATCTGAGTTATAAAACAAATGGGTCTAGAAGGAACAGTATGCACATAACTAAATATAACTACACTTATAACTAAAATCTGATGGTTCCAGGACTTACCCAAAACTCCCAAGCAGTTACTTTCAGTTGGCTCCAATAATTTTTGAATGTCTGCTTATAAAACTTATTAAGGGGAGTTTCATCACAGCATTCTCCAGCTTTTCTGCAAAGAGGAAACATACTGAAGTGAATTGCTTCTGACTTGAATCTTCACCAACATTGTCTATCTTTTGGTGGCAACTATAATATTACATCTGTGTTTTCAAGTTCCCTCTGAATTCTGAAATATATTTCTAGAATCTCTTACATCATCAAGAATTAGGCAAACTCTTCATTTTCCAAACAAACTCTACTAGCATTCACTGAATAACACAAGAAAATAACACAACACACTTAGCAATGTGACTGAAACATCTCTGCTTTGCAAACAGAAAGATAATGTTGTCCAGGAACTTTGTTTAAAAATATCAAGGATGCCTGGATTTTACTATTTTTATTTTAGTATTTTTACTCCAGCTACCAAACCACTTAGATCACAGAGGTCTTCTGGATTCATGTCAGTCATCATCCTCAGAAACCATATGACTTTTCTCACAGTGCTGCAAATGCCTTTTCCCAAGGTTGAAGGTGAAGACCCAGTGCAGTACCTATCTTCACTGTGATACCCAACTGTAACAAATTGGACCCCTCCACTCATTTTCCTGCACCTGATAAGCACCCTGCATGAAATTTTGGGGCAATAGATGATACCCCATACGTCAGGCTACACATGAAAATTTTGATACACTTTTATTTCTCTTTTGGAAGATGGCATTTGCTAATAACTATCATGTCTGTGAAGGAAAAATCAAAATCAATCAAGCAACAATGTAAGAATCAAGCATCAAGAGAGTGCATGATTAAATTAATGAATTTCTTTTGTACTTACCACCATGACTGTGTGCCAATGTATGTACTGGATATGCACAAAATTAATGCATGTAATTTCATGAGAGCATTTGTGAGGTTCTTAGAAAAGTTTAAAAACTGGACCAAATTCAGGCAAGAGAGATAAAAATTGCCAAATTAAAAGGATTTTTACAGGCAATTCATGCATGGAAGGAAAGAAATCCCCTTTACGACTTGATGAAAAAAATTCAAGGCGAATCCTCATTCTTCTAACTAATTGCTATTTTTGTCAGAAATCTCAGTGATTTTCATGGCACATCATAAATTACTGATAACATATCACCAGTGAACATTTGTAAGTAGGATAAATGCAGAAAGTATTTATGCTGCTTCCAGACCAATTAACACTCTGCCACCCATCACCACCCAAGTTTGCTGGTTTTTTGAGTTATTGACAATTTGAAGCTGCTTTTCTTTAAATAATCTTAGCTGTTGTGGGGTATTACCATCCCAGATGCACTGCAGAATTCCAAATCCAATTCAGTTACGAAATTTTCCCCCAGCTCCCTCAAAAGGGGTCCTTGTTGACTCCTCAAGTGCTCTGGCAGCCAGCGCCCACAGTTGCTCTGTGGAAAGACGTGACTCATGCCCAATTCATTCATTTTAAATTCTCTCCAGCTCAATAACTTCTGGCAGTTGTTTCAGCCATTTCTGGGTGTCAGAAGCACAGGCTATTTTATCTGGATGCTCTCTCTGGCTTGTCAAGTGGAGGAGCTGAATTATCATTACATTCCCATCAATCAGGTGCTGTTCACCAAATATTACAGATGAGCCAAGAAAGAAAACTGTAAAGCAATATCCTGTTTTTGCTGCTGCAATGGCTGGCCATTCAGTTATTACACGATAGTTCATAGGAAATTAAGGAATTTCAAGGTGAAATTCCAGTGATTTCCCAGAGCTCAGACTGTTTCTGAACTAGTCTGACCTAGTGTGACTCAAATCAATTCTTGGAATTTGTATTCCAAGAATTCCCCCTTCTCTAAAACTCAGAGTGACATTGCCTGAGATGGCTTTTTGGAAAGGTAAGGCTACAGGTTCCACAAACCACACTGCTTCTTACAGCTGCCTTAATGTACACGTGGCTTCTCCTGAGAAACACCAGGCAATGAACAACCCCTTCCTTAGGAGCTGCTACATCTGATCCATTCCCACCAAAATAATATTCCTATTCTGTTCACAATACATGTGGAACTAATTCAAAACCAATACACAGTCCTATCATCTACTGCAGCAAAATGCTATAATTCACCACTGTCTTCTAGATAGAGGAAAATAGTATGATAGCATTATCCAAATGGCAAGCCTTTCAATTTTCACAGCATTCTAGGCTGCATGACAAACACAGTGTGTCCTAAAGTGACTTCTCAGATCCAGAGGCTGGGAATGTTTTGACACTAGTTTGGATTTATTAATAAAAACATTACTAAGGCTGGGGAAACAAATACACAAGCTGCAATTTTATTGTTATTTCTGTTTTCCAATACCTCTGCTCATCAGTCTACCAAAAATTTTGATTTCCCAGGCAAATGTCAAGCCCAAGACGAATGCCAAGTCCAATGACAAGCTCAACATGCAAGATATCCTTTTAGAGTTTTCTGCAACACCTGCATGTTTCTACATTTAAAATAATGCTGTTAGATACATCAGAAACAGCACTGAGGAGTTTAATATTTAGTACTTTTTTGAAAAATTTCAATGCTCTCTAAGTACTTAGGATGCTCACAAACCCCTGCACAACTGGCAGAATCCACATCTGACCTGCAGCCATACTTCACAAAGCCGTCTATGTGAATAGGATTTTGACAATTTTTCAGATACAGTTGTTTTGAAACTATTTATGTAAGACAATATTTGGAAATGGCTATTTAAAGCGAGTTCAAGTGAGAGCAGAACATACAAAAAATTTAGCAAAACTTTTTCAAACCTTCCATTCAGCTATCTCAGCACTATTTTTGCTTTGATTCATCGTAGCTACCTATAGCCACCTGGAAATTTAATGTTTCAGCTAAGGTACCCTTTCTTATTTTGGTCCAAAAAATATATAGTTACTCTACCTTAGGCCTACAAGTCAATTTCAAATTTTGTATTCTTCCTGAGACAATAAAACCAGAGGGTATTTCCAGTCAATCACAGGGCACCTATGATTAAAAATTCCGATAAAATTAGATGTGAGCTAAAACTCACCTCTATCTTATTGGTAATAGGAATCAGGCATTTAAAGCTCAGTGATTCCTTTAAAGCATTCCCTTTTTGCTTACTGTAGCATTCACACTACATTATCAAAAATTGCATTGTTCAAGACACGATTTTTTAAAAGATAAAATACATTCTCTCAAAAGATACCCAGGAACATAATTCCAGATTGTCCTGGCTCTGGATACAACTCAGCAACACTATGCAGTAACACCACCATCCAAGTCATGCAGCTGTGTGTAATTTTATCCATTTAAAGCAAAACAAAGCTTCTTACCCAGGCAAGAATCACTGGAGATCCACTCACAGCATTTGCATGGCAACAACACCACTGCACTTGAGGTACTTGTTCAGGTGGGAGCCATGTGCAATCAATAATTCACACTGTACAGGTTTTTCCATTAAGCACTGGCTTTCCCTTTGATTGTTTCTTACAGATACATGCCATTGATTGGTCTAGTACCACTCAGATTGCTCTGTGCAGTTTTCCTTGGTATTAGACAGGCATTAATACTGCCTATAATGAGTGCATTCCTAATTAGAAAATTTTAGTCTGTGGGCTGATTTCAATTCCTATTGATTTTGATTTTTATTTTCCTCCTACTAGGAGAAAATTAGGTAGGCAGCTTGTGCATGGGTGTGTTAGGAAAGTCAGGGAAGGGAGATCAGTAGTGAGTGTTTATTGTTCTATCTGCATTTTCTCAAGGATGAACTCAAATAGATTGTTTGGAGGAAGGTTAATGAATTTAGAACAGGGTTTACAACAGCTGCCAGCACAGGGGGAGAGGCTGGGGGGAGCAATCTGCCTGAGGTGAGGAGAGGCTCTTAGAGTAGCAGGAAAGCACATGCTGAGAATTCTGGTTTTTTGACAGGTCAAGTAAAGTGCAATTTATGAGATCAATAAACAGACCTGCCATTATTATGGATTAACCAGACTTTCCTTCATCCAGAGGCTTCTGCATTACTGGAGAAAGTGTATATTATTCTGGGACCTTCTTAAACAGGCAGTTTTAGTTGGAATATGCAGGGAAAGTGAGGGGGAAAGAGGGATCATCACAAATTCAGTTTTTCTTACTGTTTCATCAAAATATTCCTATACATAAGTCTCAAAACAAAAGTTCACATTTTTTGCAATACTAAACTCATAAACCACACAGAGCTCCTAACATGACCAAAAAAAGAAAAAAAATTAAGATTTGGTTTCTTTATCCATAGAGAAATTTTCCTTACAAACTCTCCCTTATGCTCTCTCCCATCTAACACTTACACATATGTCAGCCTGTTCAGCTCTCCACCAAAAAAACAAAACAGGTGAAGTTTTGTTACTGTGAAAACTCATGCATCTTTACTTCTTATGGTAGTGTGCCCTCCTCCCTATTCTGTTCTCTCTTTGGGACCAGTTAACATGCCCAGTCAGAGATGAAATCATGTTCCTTGGCAAGTTTAGCGTGTGGTAGTGCTGAAATAATGGGTCTGGAGCAACAGCAGAGTTGAGCAGCCAAATGATGAACACATGGTAAATTCCATGATTATATGTGAGAGCATGAAGTTGAAGTTCACAGGAGGAGAAAAGTTATCTTGAGAAGGAGCATGTAGGGACACTGAAACCACTTACCCCTGAAACCAGTGACTGGTATAAATAGCTCATCTTCAGCTCTATATTTGTGAGACACTAAGGATTACACAGCTTCAGCCCTCATTGAGGTTTCTTAAAACTAATATCTAGTATCAATAATAAAGAACCTTATTCCTTCATTTTTAAAGCATATTCCCATATGAAAAAATAATTCTGTCTTTCTTGAAGCCAAGCAAAACTATTTAGATTTGAAGAATAGATATTATCAGCACAAAAAGAATTTTTAAAAAATGACAGTATTTGCATCAGACCAGAAAGTAAACTATCATTTCTTAAAAGTTTGTTGCTAGATAGGATGAGACATGAATCTAGTGCCAGTGTTTCATTTGAAAAGGGACAATGGGATATATTTTCTTGTGAAGATTTTGGTTGAAGCAACAAAGCATTTAAAAAAAACAACAACAACAACAATGAAAAAACCAACACCTGTAAGCATTTAAATAATATATTTTATAAATATATATGTAAATATGCATTTTAATTTCTTATTCCAAGATTCTTGTTAATGTGTATTTATGGGGAAAGTTCTACTACCTGAAAAGTAAAAGAAAGAGTGAAAAATTAAGTAAATGTCAGTAAATATTTTTATTGCTATTTTAAGTAGGTATTCTGTGCTGCTGAAATGCTCATTTGTTTAGGGAAAATGACAAGTAGTAATTTATTTAATGAAATACATTTCGGTTTCAGAAAATGTCAGGATCACACATACCATCTGGCCTGTCTTATTCAGGTATACTATTCATTCACTTTTATCCCAATTTATCCAAGATATCAGATGCCACCACAATCTGAGTATAATGACAAATATGTGAATATTCTTCTGTGTTTGCATACTTTCACAAATGTCAATAGAACTGTTGGGGCCATCTTGTCACCTATGTGATCCTTTATTTTTTGCCCTTCTCCATGAGGAATTAAACAGACCAAACACCAAGAAAATAAAATATGCAAGTTGAAAGACTCCCATGGCTTTCAGATGTAGTATTTCTTTGCCATTTTTACAATGGTGGTACACAGGCTACTACAGGCATCACAAGATGCAGGGAGGAGACTTCCAAGCTTACAGCCAGGTGTTGTACATTTATCTGTCTTACACTGGTGGCCCCAAGGTTCTGAGTTTCACACACTCGTATTCCATGCCTGCAGTTTTGGGTAGCTACTTGCCATGTCTAGTGCAATATTTACATCTCCTATTTTTGCCACAGAAAACTTCTACTCCACAAGACACTGAAGACTTTTCACACTTCAGTGCCCTACATTCTGTTCTTTAGCTCTCCATCACAACCCTGTTTTTTTTCCTCTAAAGACTAATTCCCATCCAAAAAAATCCCAGTTTTCATCATGTAGATAGGATAAATAATGGACAAGACTGAACATCCAGAATAGAGGAGATCCATAAGGATCAGGTACCATTCATCACAGTTTAGACAGCTCTCCAGCGTTGGGGGTGTGATGGAAGATTTGAGACATCTTTAATCTTATCTCAGTGTAGTGCTGGTACAGTGACATAAATTTGAGTGTAGGCTGGTCACCAGACACCAGTCCAAGTGGTGACCACACCCTTGTAGCAGTATGAAAGAAATCTCCTGCACTGTCTGTGGTATTACAAGCTTTGCATTTTATAAAGGTGAAGGGAATGTGAGAAAAGAAGCTGTAGTCTTTTAAAAATAATCATGTGGGCTAAATAATACTGTACCTGTACCTTACATCTTTCTGGGAATTTTGTGAGTTGTTTTCCCTGCCTTTTCTAAGAAGTTATTTTTAAATTTGCTTCACTTGCAAATCACATTGTTTCATGTGTGGAAATACAATCTCAATTATTGAGTATTTCCCCAAGTGGTAAAAAGTGTTGCTCTTGTTACTCATCCATGTGTGTTACAAGTTTCTGTCTGGGGCCAAGGGCTGCTGACCTGTTTGTTCTTCACAGTGTAAAGCCAAAACTCTTCCCTGAATGATCTTATAACACAATTTGAAGGGCTGATGAATGTGAGGATACAACTGGTGGTGTGAGGAGAACTGGACTATCTTTCATCTAAATATGCAGCACTGCCTGTCTAATAGAACCTTGTATTGCCTGTCTAGGTTGTTACTGCAAACCACCTTCTAAAAATCATTTCAGTGTGTTTACTTTCAACAGCTTGTGAATTTTGGAACTGTGAAAGAAAGAGAGGAGACACCTGTGGAATCCCAAGGCCTGCAGAACTAAAATTTGCTGGAAGAAGGTGGTCTTGCAGCACTTGGATGTTGATGAACAGGAAATAACCAGTCCAACAGGCTGCTTCAGTACTACAGCAGCCATCATGAGAAGGGGCTGGTTGCTGTGCAGTTAAAGATCAAAAAAGATCTGATAGTTAGAACACTATAGACTCATTCCTCTCTTTTCCACTACTGCTTTACTCAACATTTTCAAAATTAAATATTTCTTCTTCAGCATTTGAAATGGTTTTCCATTTCAGAATTCAACTGGATTTTTAAAGGGGTTAAACAACCATGGGGGAATAATGTCATTGTTTTCTTTAATCCAAAATACTTTTTAAATTTTATTTTATTGAGAAGAATTGCAAAGATTTGTTATCCACACAAAAAAACATAGTTACTAATGAATATAAATAAATGTGGAACTGGAATTAATTAATTGCAAGTAAGCAAAGATCTTCTTAAGCTAAAGAATAAAGTAAAAATAAATAATTCCCAAAATTTGTTACAAAATCCCTACTTAAAACTACAACTGCAGATGAAATTTCGTGGATTTAGGTAGCTAAAGAAGGACTACCTTTATTGATCTACTTTTATTCACTCTTACAAGTTACTATAAATACATTTTCCCATCTCAGGGAGTTGGTTTCCCATGATTGTTGCACTCTACACTTTGAAAATTATATAGTATGTTGGAGATTATTTTATATATATATATTTTTTATATATATTTATATATTGGCCAGCTTCTAATATACATCCAACCATGCATAATCTAACATGTATGAGATTTAAAAAAAAAAAAAGTAGAGTTCCTTAGCAGCAGAGAATAGTGTTCTGTTAAGCTTTGTCTTCTTTAGGCACCTGAAAGTTCACTATTTGGCCTGAAGCTACTGACTGGGATCCCTCAATACCAACATAAGCTCCTTTGGAGTGAGATTCACCCATCTGAAATAAGGGACCCAACACAGGTCATCTGAATTAGCTTCCATTCTTTATAGAGGGCTAAATAATATACTGCAGACTTTTAGAACGCAAAATTAAGATGAAGTTAATTACGTCTCTTACCATGTAACGTTTTTTTTCAGCAACAGGAAAATAAGCATAAAACTGAAGAAGCAAAATCCCTTCATTTTCAACAGATGTTTAGAATTCATGGGCTAAAAAGTTTTGTCAAAAATTACAGAGGTATTTATCCTTTTTATGTACACAGTCATTGTCTATGACCAAGTATCTAGGCTGCTGCAACCTATTCCCTTTATTATTATACTTGATTCTTAATTGTAAAGTTTTTCTCCTATAGTCTAAGGATTCAAAAAGTGCTTCTATCTTGTCAGAAACACAAAACAGGTTTCTGTTCTTATAAATTTTATGTGACCACATTTTGTGCTACATCTTCTTATGGTAAACAAATACACAAACAAATACACAGTCTTCTAGTAAACCACTTTAAAACATAAATCTTTCCATGGTGTTTCCTTTGAGAGGCTGAGTGTTCAGAGTCCTACTTAGATCAGCCATTCTGTACAAGTTCCACATTACCTCCCTGTCTTTCTCAACTTCAAAAAACCTGCTCTGCTCATTGAATTATTAAGACTTCCATCCAGATCTGTCCTCTATACTTACAACATTATTGTATAATTGGAAAATTATTTAGCAACAGACTGTGAGTAGAAAAATCAATAGGCCTTGATAATGAGATCTGTCCTACATGCTCCTAATCAATTATTTAAAAAAAAAGGAAGTATATTAGAGAGGTGCTTCACACGTTACTAATCTTGCAAGCTGATGTTCTGTATTCCTATTTTACTAATAAGGTCTTGTGAGGAAGAATGAACTCTGTTTAAACTATCATTCATCTTCATTTCATATCCCACCAAATCCCTGAGCAAGGCCAAAAGGGCACAAAGTTTTTGTGAAATAATAAACTATTCCTTACTCAGAACGTTGATGATATTATCTCCACTGATAGAGCATCTGTTTTCTACCTCATTAATCTCAAACATTGCAATGCTATAAACCCTGTTCTTGAATCTTAAAGAAACAATGTTTAGCTTATTTCAGCATTATCTTTTTGACAAGCTCTGCTCTGGCTATTGTAATGGCAGGATTGTTTTCCCTTCATGTCCTAATAATTCAGTATATCTATGTATAATTCAATAATCTATACAAAGTAATTTTTTTGTTCTTCTTTTGATCAGATTATTTCACTTTTGGAGAAAAAAAACTCCACTGAAATGCAGATTAGACAGCTCTCCGTGATAATAATTTTCTTTTTATTTTTGCTTTGTTAAGCCTTTTATTAACACCCAAGCAGAACACCCGGGGTACCAATATGCCATTTAGACCTTGACCTGTGCTGAGTGCTGCACTGCCTCACAAGACCCAGAGTAGAAGGAAATTCTGAAAACTCAACCTGAAAGTCACGTTAGGCTCCCCTTTATTCTGGTGTCACCTGTAACAAAGTAAAAGTTTTATTATTAATTTCTGCAATGCACAAGATAATTCATCTTCCTCTCCCAAAATAATAGACAGGAATTTACAAGAATGTAGTCAGGAATGCAGGTGATTACCATCATGAGTACAAAGAGAAGAGATGTTTTTTAACAAGTCAGCATTTTTTTAATCTCAATTTCTCTGTATTAAAACATTTTTTAGTCCCATTTCAACTGTGCAAGACTTTAGATGTAATGTCAGACCTGAGAAAGAAGTAACAGAGAGCATGGCAGGTTTCTGAATAGGTGGTAGTGTTTATTGAGATTAATAATATGATTTACAAGGTTCTTAATATGTTGAATTTGAAACTGTTACTCATCATCAACACAATGGCATATAAAGCTTCCTTAGCAGGTCACCAGTAGGGATTTTTAAATGTCTTGCAATGTCTATTAATCTAAGTTATAATCCGGTGTCTATCTAGAAGTATTTGATTATTTAACTGGAAGCTATAACTACTTTAAGAGTCATGTTGTCAGTGATCACCTCATACTTCTGTGAGGCTTGTGTCTCTTATAAGAGAAGCCAAATGATTTACAAAAATGGTGAACAGCTGGAGAATGAAATTATGCCCTTTTTTGTCTTTTCTCAGACCATGTTTCTTCACATTTGTTCTTATGTGAATGATTTGGATATAAAGGCACACCAACAAAGGCATAAAAGGTACAGAATTATTTGCAATTAATGGCAGCCACAGAAAATGCCATGAAAGAGGGTGCAAGGTCAGCCTTGAGAACCAGAGAGTCTAAGACTGTAGCTATTCCAAAAATTGCAAAATCATGCTATTAATGATGCATGTTTTGGGGTGGTTTAATGGCAATTGCATTGTATTTTTGTTCTGCATTCTCAATTATCCATGACTTGGATTTGGATGAGCCTTTTAAAATTTCTCCACAAGAGGAGGACTAGAAACTATATTTGGTAACAATATCTGCAATTTGGCATCTGTTGAACAGAGGTTTATAAAACCTATCAAATACTGAGAAAACCTACAACAACAACCCAAAAAAAAACCAACCCACAGATTAGGTGGCAATCCCACCTAAAAAACCCCTGTTTTCCTAGTGACAAAAGTTGATACCTCAACAAAAAGAAATATTTTGTTCAGGACTATCATTTTTACAGTCATTCTCACATACTCAAACTTTTACAGCTCTTATTTCATTTGAATCATGTCTGTTCTTGTTGTTTTGACTCAATCAACAGGTGACCTCATTATCTTTATGATAGTGAGGGCAGGTAGCACAGCTTGTCAAGTTCACATCAGTGCTCATGTCAGTAGCTACAGCTGATTACAAACTTAGAGGTCATCTTCCTTCTGCTCTTATCTTTCATTTTGATTAAGTAATTCGGAATTTTATGTAGTCAGTGATTGAACTAGCCAGTGCTAAGTTCCTAAAGCAATTAAAGAGGTCTAGGAGAGACTAAATAATTTTTTTGATATATACAATGTTTCTGAAAATGAATCCAACCTTAGGAGTTGCGTCAGAAGGACAATTCAGGCATTTTAAATATGTATTTATTTAACCATCTAATGTACTAGACACAAGCACAATAATATACCTGGCAAATTCCATCAAATATGAATTCAAAACAAACTTCATACAGCCCAGTGATGAGCAAGAAGCATTTCTGTAACACAGATATAAGCAGGGTCCAATGTGCCATCAGTGGTAAAGGGAATTCTATTCCAGGTCAGACTCTCCTGTCCCCAGTGCTGAGCTTTATAGGAATCATTTATGCTGAGATCAGTTGCTGCAGGACAGCCTCTCAGGTGTGGAGTTGCTGAGTCTGTGCACAGGCAGCCCCAGGAGGTCTTTCTTCAGGGCTGCTACCATTCCCAACATGTCTCAGCAGGGAGCACACAGGTGCCAGAGTGATGCACAAGGTGAACAGTCTAAACTCAGGCCAGCTGCCACAAGAGCTAAGAGACACAGTCAGATCATAATATGCAGACAAATGAACTATCTCACAATGAAGGAAAAATGCTCCTTCTTCTGCCTGTGTGGAAAGCCAACAGTAAGGTATCGCTTTACCTCAATTCAGTTCACTCATGGTGCTGGACCACACAAGTTCCTTGATCATGTCATAAATTATCAAAACTGAGCAAACAGTTGACTTCAACCTCAGAATCTTTAAGAAAAGCACCAGATGTCTTATCTTTGGTCTTTCTTTCTGTTTATGTCTCTATTGTTAGTTTGGCATTTTAACCTCACAGTGACATCTCTGCTTTGAGGGGGGCCACAGTAACACACCTGTCCACAAGCTGGGAAATCCTGCTTTGGTTGATGATTACTACTCTATTTTTTGCTCTTTCATCCCATTTGAGTTACACCCAAAGAGAATTAGCACATGCACAACTGCAGGAATCTTGAATACATTTTGATTTACTACACACATGCTAATCTGGCTCAGGAGCCCACAGCTGAGATAACACTTTTGAAATTGCTGAGTGCTCTAACCTTGGCCTGTGATACAGAGATAATGGAAATAACATCTGCTGATAAATTAAGAATAAGTTGCTACATGGAGAAATCAGTTTTCAATTAATTATAAAGCCAACAGAAAGATTAATAGAGTTGATGTAAATATCTGACCAAGGCCATTTAGAAAGCCCCAATGTATCTCTCAAACCAGTAGGTGAATATGACAAAATCAAATCTGCACATTGCAACTGATTTGGTTTTGGAACTATTCCAACCCCTGACCTGCATAAAATAGGTGTAGTTACTAGCACATGTTTACACAGTTTAATAGTTTAGGATTGCAAAGTAATAATGATTTAGCCTTTCCAGTAGCCCAGAAAAGTGAGCAGTCTTTAGGCATGTAAGTACTAAGACATTAAGAGGATAATCCCAAGCCCCTTCCAAGGTATAGGAGAAAGAACTTGTTAAAAAGTCTCATCTATGATGCTTAAGCACGGAACTTTAATTGATTCTTTCCCTCAACTAAAAGCAAATACACACTCCTTTATACTCCTTTAGATTTTTGTTAGTCAGCGCTTGAAAACTTCTAAAACCCCTGGTTTTGGCAATAGACTGCAGGAACAGCAAGGCAGAGCTGTGTGTGCCGAACCCTGCTCTAGAGCTCCAGGGCCAAGTTAGCCCAGCATCACAGGGAGTGAACCTCCCCCACCCTTCACAGCTTTGATGAAGTCGTTGTTTGCAGACAGACACGTCTCTTCAGACACACTGGAGTGCTCAAGCTGATCTGCACATTCTCCCAGCGCTTCCTGTGGAGCAGGCACAGCTCTGTGCAAGCCTGACTGTGGGGGTTTTAGCTCAGTGCTGCCTTGTGTTCCTGAGCTGCCTGAGCAGCTCTGCTGTACTCCTGCTTTGGATGGCCACATGAGATGGTGCTGCCCACAGCAAGAGTGCTTCCCAGATCATCCTTCAAATCATCATACACTGAGTTTTCTCCTTTAACTAATGCTGCCTACACCTAAACCTTTCCTTCTCCCATTTGTTAAACCAAGGTTGCATTAATATAAGGCCCAGAACAAGAAAGCTTGGATTCATAATATCTGTTATATTCTTCATTAAGTACGGCTGAACTTATCTATAAATGTAGGCTCATGAAAAGAGAAAGTCCTGCCGCACTACATATTTCAAGATTTCTGCAAAGCTATCATAATCTCACAGAATATTTTACATTGCAACAATTATTTCTGGCTTATAGGAGTTTCTGGAACAAGAACATGTAGGTCCTGTGAAAGTCTTAATTTTTTTCTTCAGCTTACAAAACAGCATCTCTCCTCTTACTGAAATCTTCATCCCATAGCTGGACAAACAGTGCTTGAGCTCCAAACATTGCAACAGCTGAAACCCCACAGTATTCTTGTCACCACCAGCCCTGCAAACCAAAACCAAAGCAAAAATGAGTCTGCTCCTGGCTGAACTGGTTGGAGTTATGCTAAGTTATTCTCAATACAGAACTGACAATCAGTAGTTCCCAAATGCTGATAATAACAGCAATAAAAAGAGTGACAGTAATAATAATAACAATAATTATGGTTGTTATAATAATAATGATATAGCTAATACTGCAAGCTGCATTTAAAGTCACTTAAACAGAAAAAAAACTGATAAAACCAGATTCAGCATGTCACAGTCCGATGCATCCACCCAGGAAATTCAGAAACACTTAGCTCACCACAAAACAAAGAGAAAACAATGAAAACACTTACAACAGTTTCTTGTTAATGAGATGTTTATGGGCCAGTTCTTAAAGTGGAACAAAAAAGAAGAAGCCAGAAGTGCTGATTAGTGTTCTTTAGAAGTTAAAATGTTGGGTTTCAGTGTTTCCAAATTAACTACAACACTGGAAATTTTAGTGAAAGGTATAATCGAATAACAGTCACAGAAATGGAACATTAAAAGAAGCCCTCCAAGCTGAAGGAAAGCCAAAGCCAGTATAAATCAGAAAAGTTACGCTGATATCAATGGAATGATACCAAAATACCCCCACAGAGCTTTTGGTAAAAAAAAAACCAAGGAGAAAGATGCAAAGGTATAAACAGAGATGCCTGAAAGCTAAAGGAAGACATTTAAAAATACTGAATGGGATACATAAAACCTGAATGTCTGAATCCCGCCTCAAGCCCATGCCGTCAGTAGAGACTTGAGGACTGCTCAGCTGCCTGAGTGTAGGAGCTGCCTTGTGGTGAGACCAACCAACCCCAAAGTTCCAGGTGTGCTTCAGATTAAAATTCCATTGTCTGTTACAGAAGTTTATAAATCCATTTTACGGGTGAACACACACACACAAGTGTCTAAATTTAGGCAACTGAGTCTGCAAGGTCATTCCTTCCTGAACACCACAGGAAGTGAAGAAAAACAGGCACTACTCCACAGCAGCTATCTACCCTCCATTAGACCATAAAGCCGCATTAAAGTGAATCATTTTTCAAGCAGCAGTTAAAAAAATCAACACTTTATTTTTAATTATGAATGGAGCCAAATTTGTAATTCTCAAGCCCTTTCCCAAAATTAACCTACAATCTCAAAAGTTCAGTGCATTCATTTTCAATATGCACTCATTAAAGTAATATGTTTAAATGTTTCATCCCTTGTTTGATTGGTTTTGTTTTGTCTCCAATTTCCTTTCATAAGGGAACATACACTTCCAGAAATGGCTTTCATTCCTGTGCACATATGCCTTTAAAATTTGCACAATATTTTTAGAAAAGAAAGGACATATTTTCACGAATAATGGGCTGGTACTGTGAGGGGGAAATAACTGAAGACTGAAGTTCAGTAACACTATGGCTCACAAAAATGTGTTTCCATTTAGATGTGACTAAATATCCCATTTGCCTGTTCTTTTTTGCCTGAAATATCAGATTCTTTACTTCATCTGAATGTTTTGGATCACAGTTAGCATTAAAAATAAAGGGTATCCACAGCTTTTTTTCTGTGCCTTTCTCTGAATTCTGTTCACTTGCCTGGCCCCCTTTTCTCATTTTTCCCCAAACCATATCCCACCTATTGAAGCTTCATTTTTTTTCAAACACTGCTTGAAGAAATATGTTTCACAGGGAAGGTACAGGAGACAGCTGTAGGTGTCTTCCCCCTTTATGCAAAAAATGGCTTAAAGACAAAACTCATGTTTTCCAGTGCCTTTTCACCTCACACATCTCCAGTGCAATGAGGTAAAATTCCCCATACCCTTGAGTTTACACCACCACTTGAATGACACAAACCTGTAACTAATTTTTCAGCACTGCAGGTGATTGGTGCCTGAGGTTTTGTTTGAATTTCAGTCTCCCAATCACTGGCTCAGAAGCTCGCCCTGCCCTGGCAGTTGTGGCACTGGGCTCTGGTGTTATGACATGAATCCTACTGGACCCCTTTGCCTGGTTTCCCCTGTACCAATGCTCCTTCATGCATGGGTGCTTACACCTCCCAGAGGCTGCTGGGTGTGGCAGGGCTTCTTCATCACACCTTCATCCTGCCCTGTGTCCACCCACTGCACTGTCTGCAGAGCACAAAGCTGCTGCAGAGCCAGACACACGTGTGGTGAGGGACATTTCTGCATTAAGGTCACCCCTAACGGTGTCTGGAGTAGACTGCTGTCTACTCTTTTTATCACAATTCCTCTGCATCGAATCACTCAGTGTAAAGACCTACATAACAAGTAACAAGGTTACATATTTGTTGGAATTCTGGAAACTTAGATTTTGAGATTTTTGTATATAGTAATGCATGTGAGTTAAGATGGAGGATTTTGGGTGTTGTCTAAGTCCTTCTTCTTCACCTTCTTCTTCCTCCTTCTTCATGGATTTATGTGGTTTCCTGCAACTGGGTGAAAAAGTCTGCATTGCAGGCCTTGCGTGGTCATTATTGGGTCGGAAATATAAATAATATAGGTGTCACCTCATTATTGGGTAATTGGCTTTTAAATAACCTTGGAAAGAGTTAGAGATAAGCCTTTTTACCTCATTTCTCTAACTTGCTAGTTAGAGCTCACTGCTCATGAGTCTGTAAATAGACAAGAAATAATAAACATCAGAGTCTGAACACGGACTTCGACTCCCGTGTATTAATCCTGATCCTGGCAGGGAAAAAGAAGCCAGAACCATCACACATATTAGGGCTACAGGTGTGCTGCCTACACAACAGAGGGAAAACTCACTCCTTTCCTCTCCTTTGAATTGCTGCTATTGCTTGTACCATGCAAGTGTTTTCCTCCTGTCACCACTTCTCCCCAGAAGTTTGCATCCCTCCTGACATGTAGAGGCTATGTACCAGCTCTCTCCAAAATGCTAAGGTGAGCTAAACTGACTCTCCTGTTGTTGAGTTAACAATTGAATAAAAAATTACAAGACTTTCTTGGAAATATACTTGCATTTCCTGCTTTCAGTCTTGGCTGCAATCTAGAAAAACAGAGATGTATAAGAAAATAAAAAAAATGTCACCATGTTTAGGGAGAAGGAAGGATTGCTTTTCTGTATCTTAAAAAAAAAAAAATCTTTATTCTCATATTTCACTTTCTTTTCAAAATTTTATAGAGTTATTTATAGGGAGTTAATTTGTTTTTCTCAGGACATGACACACACCAGGAGCAATGAGATTTGGAGCACCACACTACTTAGAAGCCACAGTCTCAAGCCAGCATCCATTTACACCAGGTAGTGTAGAAACATTTTCAACAGGCCTCACCCCAAGAGCTAAGGACCAGCAAGAAGTAATGCGGCCAGCCCAATTTCAACTGCTATTTTAGCCACTCCACAGACTAACACAATAAAACTCTTTGAAAGTAATTACCAGATTTTAATAATTTTAATGGCTGTAAAGGAGACCTACTGTGACAAACTCATGCCCTGTCTGTGCTGCAAAGATGAACACCCATGTGCAGAGCCATTCCCTGTGTCTGTCCCATGGCACAGACTATGAACTACAAGAGGCGGCATTAAGTCATGGAAATCAATGGATAGCCAGAGTTATTAAATTCAACTACAAATTTTCTGTTTTGATTTACCCCACACAAATTTAGTGGTGAACCATCATCTTTGATAGGAGCTTTTTTCTTCATTTTGAGCATCTGATAATTTGTAATAGGTGTAATAGGTGGCCAACTACATTATTTATCAGTCCTCGACCTCAGAGTTGAAGAGAATGCGAAGAGAGCAGAGCAGAAGACAAAGCAGACAATCTAAACATTCTCTTGTGCTTGCGACACTTGTGTCAATGATCAGAGAAACTTCTTGGCATCACTTAAAATCAGGGAGAGAAAGACAAATTGGGCTCTGTTGAAGATTCATGTAAAGGTAAATATGCCAGAAAAAGAAGTCCTGCCAAACAATTTGTAAATTACAGTAATTTTATTTACTATTTTTAGTCCAATGGTCTGTGTCATCACTATTAAAGCTTCTTCTTTTGCAACTAAATTTATTGTCTCTTTACTAACGGAACTTTAAACATTTCTTCAGTCACATTGTTTTCCTTTTGCAGACCTGCCTTAAAGAAACTATTTCACCTTGGTGTCAGGAGAATCTGCAGATTCGCTCATTTAATATCTTGTAGCAGCAGCAGCTTTTCTGTCATTTTTGTAATTCCTTCATTTCTCATTAGCACCTACAGTACTGCTGCATATTTCCAATAGTATTCATACTTTCTTTTACTGTATATATTCTTCTTTAACATCCCTTACTCTATAATTTTTTTAATATAAAAAATATAGTAGAGCCCACTGGATATTTCTTTTTCCTGCGAGAGTCTGCTCTTTTTGGTAAACTGATGTTGAATAAGGACAAGAGGAAACATTAAGTGCTTAAACTTAGTCCCAAATAACACATTATGGAATTCACTGTGGCACTTATACTGGAGAAGGTTTTTTTACTACATAATAGGTCTCATTATTCCTCCAGAAATTCAGTGTTCTTTGTTACAGTAAGAAGAACAAGGTGCACAGAAATTAACAGGAACCATCAAAGAAACAACAAAACAAATATAGAGAAAAAATTCTTTTTCCTCTAAAATTAAGATGAGAGCCTTACCTTGCCAAAGCACTATAGTCTTTGAGAAGCACAGGTCTCAGAGGGAGCAGAGCAATTAATGATACAGGTAACTCAAAACATGATTGTTTGAAAAATGTTTGTTAATATTATTAGATTTAAAGCCTACAAAAACTGTTGTGATTATCAAATCTGGCACTTGCATATCAGGAGAACAGATCTTCTAATTTCTGCAGCAGCTCCACAGTGTCTGGATAAAAGCAATTATTAAAAAAGCACATTTTCATAACTTAAAAGTAAACCTACTGATAGATAATCTTTCACGATTTACACAGTATTAGCCCTTTGTTTACTTATTCTTACTGTTAATATTTGCAGTTCATTTCTTATTTATATATCAATCTTTTAATTTTAGGGAAGTTTTCTTATATTTAGCTTTCTTTGCATCACTGTGATTAGATCATGCCATTTTTATGGTTGAATTTCACCTTCCTCATGAAAATGCAATAAGATCATTTCTACCCCTTCTTTTGCAGGTGGAGGTCTCATAGACATTATGAGATGGAGGATCATAACTGTATTTTTTCCATCATTCCATCATTCCTATAATCTCCTTTATAAAGCATAGATGTCCAAATGGGACTCAGAATTACAACCCAGTAACTCAGATGTTACTTATTGTATTTGCAGAATGCCATTCCCTGTTCCTGCACAGCTTTCTCCAGTTTTATCCAGAGAATTTTATTTTTATGGTAGATTCATGGTAAAATCAGCCAGGTCTTTAGACAAGTCTTGCAGATATTTCTTACCTTCCAGAGCATTGCCTGACACACTGTAAACTTGACTGTGGTTTTCCTTTCCAGATGTGCGATGTTTTATTTGGCAGTATCAAAAAAAAATATTTTCAAGTTTTTAGCCAAATAATTCACACTGATCTGTGTTATTTATTTACCCTATTAATAACTTCTCTAGTAGTCTTTGTGATAGAAGTCATACCAGCATTTATTTTACACTTTCTTTTATATTGCTGACTGAAGTATTAAATAATATTTAACCTAGAAATGCATCACAGGATGATGAATTCCCATGCATAACACTTGGAGATCTATCAGTAAACCAGTTCTTTATTTAACTTAGAACACTATATTATGATAATCATTCTTCTCTGCTTGACAGTTTCCATGCTTCTGTGTATTGTCTACATCATTTTTCCTTCTTTTGTGGTTGGACAAATCTATAAATAATTTCTGTTTGAAAGCCGTGAGTTTAAAAATAGAGTGGAATGAAGCTGAATACTTTAGGACACAATGCACATTGTTCTTTTGCTAAACAGGTGGGGAGGGGGAACTTATATCTAACATGTATTTGAATGTTTTCTCAAAACTTTGTTATTTAAATGAAAAAGCTCTAAAGGCCTGTGAAATATCCAGATGTCCAATATACTTAACATAAGATTACAGTTTGTGTCTAGTAACCCCTACTTTTTACAGTGTATTCATAGTTATTTCACAGAAGGTACCTATGAAGGAGGGGAGATCCAACCTAATTCCAGGTAGATTTCTCTCTTGAACCAGCATATCTAGACTAAAAGTTTTCCAGGCTCCCTGTGCAGGCTCCTTCAAACCACTTTAACCAAATTCAATAACAGCTTTAGAAAGGGATTGTGTTCTGAAGGCAACTATTTCTCTCTGTAGAAGCCTAAATTAATAGTTTGTATTAAACAATTAATTGTTTGTAAAAGTTGAGATGGATACTGATGTGGGCACTTAAATGTTGACAGGTGATTCCAGCTAGAGCCTTACAAGGGACACCTCCTCCTTCCACTGCTACACAGAGAAAATCCATGGGTGCTCACAGTCTTCAACAAGATCTTCACTAAGCATATGCACAAGTGAGATACCTGCATTAGACATATTATTTTTATCAAGTATTCTTGCAATTTCAAATTCAACATGTCCTATTTTTCATTAAAATCTTACTAATTCCATCATTTTTACAATCACTTACTTTCCAGATAGGCCCTTACACCAGTTTTGCCAAAGAGCAGTGACATTTCTTTCATTACCAATTAGCAGTCATGTTTGACTGATTTCTGAAGGATTTTTTAAGTTCCTCAGTGCTGCAAGATCTGCAAGTAGGTAAAAGAAATTCAATCTCCTGATTCTGACTCCTTTGGCACTCGAGGGTGCCAGTCCTGTTGATTTCAGAAAAATATTTAACTTCCACTGTTTAAGTTTGTGGTCCTCCTTATCTTCTAGCTCAATAGAAAGTATTTCCTTAATACTTTATCATAAAAATACATCATCCTGCTTTTCTTCAGGAACAGATCAAAAAAAATATTTGTTGTACACTTCCTTTTCTATGTTAGGATTACTACCCTTATCTCATGTCATACTGATACAGTTGTTGAACTGTTGTTTGTTCCTGGCACACTTAAGATATTCTTTTCTGAAATTCCGATTAGTTTTCTGCTTTTCCAACAATGGCTATTTATATTCATTAATATCAGCTTAAACATCCTTTCATAACTTGTCCTGAAAAGTAGAATATTATGATTTGTGTGATCCAAGTATCTTAATGCACTTTTCCTTTTCTTTTGGCCATGAGTGCAACATATCAGAGTTGCCTTTCAATTCAAAGTACTGAATCACAAGTTTGCAAAGCTGTTTGTTTCTCTTAAAGCAGATTTTGCTGTTAAAACAAGCTGGAAGCACAGTCAGTCAGCAGCTCTGCATCTCAGTTTGCTCCTTTCAGTTTACCCCAGCTGCTCACATGTCAATCAAAACCATTTGTTATGAATAGATTTGATGCCTGCAGAGATTAACAAATTGAGACTCCATGATGCAATCCTGAGACACAAGTGGAAGGATGCAACATATGGAAGCCAGGTTCTGGTGAACCATAATAGCTCTGCCTACTCTGTCCAGATGTTTGCAGGGCCCCAGATATGTCAAACTCCCCTCAACATACCACACTGTCAAACAGAAAAATCAAAACACTGTGAGAAAGACTATTCCCATTTGCCTGCAACCATGCTGATGCCAGTTAAAGACAAGAATACACAGGTTTGCAGCCAATTTTCTTATTAAAACACAAAAGGTTCTGACATTCTTTATATTCTGTAGGACTACATGAGAGTCTGACTTTCATATTCCAAAGGCAAAAGAAATGTGCATGTATTCTTATAGGACTAACTTATAAAGAGCTTCTAACCCCAACTAAAAAGTTGCTTGTCCTGCTAACACCTTTACTCCCACATAAAAATCATGTGATGTTTTGGAAACTTTCATAGGGAATCAAAGTGAGGGCAAGGAATACCAGCTTGACCTCTGTTGCCCAATTGTATGTCTCAGACTAACAGAGCAGTTACAGGATTTTTATATCAGATTGCCTATTCTACCTCGTATATGCCTGCTCTGCATATATGTCTGCTGACAGGGTCTTTAATTGCATGATTTCGTAACTTATTTTCCACTCAGTGGGTGAATCAGCAGTGTAAGTGAAGCAATATTTTCTTTTTCCTCTCAGCATTCATGGTGCAGTTTTAAGCCCCGTTTACTGGGAATCATCCAAACCTTACCCAGAAAATAGAGTCACTTATTATCTTATGGGTGTTTCTGTGGGCATGCCAGTGCCTTACAGTGAAGGGTGGTGTTGAGGCTCTTTGGAGAGTGCTGCCTGGGCCAGCTCTTGAAGCAGAAGCCGTGTTGCCACATCAGCAGGGTGCTGCAACTGAACTAATAACCTTCTTTGGAGCCAGAGCTCACTTTTATGGGTGCAGTATTGTACCAGCACATCTCTTTTACTTTTGATACCCGCATGGTTATGGACTAGGTTATTATTAATCTCATGGCTAGCTGGAGCCATAGTGTAAATATTCCCATGATACTCATCACCACAACACCAAGATTTAAACACGCACAGGGGCAAAGCACTTTCATGCCTGCATTGAGTGCATTGAGCCAATTCACCACTCTTTAACCTCAGTTTTAGAAACGCTGGCTAATTCTTTGCATTTTCTCTTTCCCACAAATGAACCTAAAAGCACTTCTCTTCAGAAAACTGAAATTACTTTAGAAAGTCTAACTCACACCATTCTGAAGACCAAAGAGCAAGTTCAAAGCATTTTCAGAACTGATCAAGCAAATTTTCAAGACATGATGCTTTCACTGAAACTTTTTTTTTCCTGTGAGATGGGTTTGACTTTCAAAAATTTTATTAATGTTATTTTCTTTCTTAAAGAAGTTGAGGTTCTGAGGATTGTGGTGATTGGTGCTAATTTGATTTATCACTACTCTATAACTTATAAGGAACCCACATAAATAGGTATAAACCCAGGTGAATATATGAAGATGTCAATCATTAGAGTGAATGCCTGTATTTTGGAATATATATTTTTATGTCAGACAAAATGTGAGTGATTGGCTGTGCCCATTCCACTACCAAAACACATTCAAGCTTTTCTATAAGAGACACAAATTAGTCATGAGCCAGCAGGTTTGAGAAACACAAAGAGGTAAATTACAAAGCAATGTGCAGGGATTTAGCTGCATGACTCCTATTAACATCAATGGGATTTAACTGTGTGACTCCCTGTGCACCACTTTGCAAATTTCCCCTAACCTGACTAGCGTGGTAATTCCTAGACAGCATGCAATGGGGAAGTGACTGCTTCTGTAAACACAAGGGACTGTTGATTCTCAAACATCTCCATGCTGCACTCAACAAAGAACAAGCATTCAAAGAAATATTTTGTTCTCTGCATCACGGAGGATAGGAAATAAAGACACAAGCTCAGAACTCCATAGGGGACTCCAGTTCCAGAAATGTCATTTAGGGAAAATAAAACTCTCTTAATGAGTCTTGATACTGTCAGATTCCTAATCTTCTGAGCCAAAACAATATGATCCTTTAGTACCACATAGGTACTGAAGCACCAAAAGAGGGTAATTCCTTAGTTTGTGTACTAAAATGGCCTGAGAAAACATAATCATAGACTGATAAAAATATTTGGATTGGAGGGGACTTAAAGATCATATCGTTCATTTCAGTATTCTCTTCCATACTGTTCCTCCTAAAAAATTGATCACAAAGAATTTTATTTGTTCTCTGCTAAAAGAAGGTTTATTCATTTGCTTCCCTCTGTTCTCATAAAACTTCTCTTATTCTAACATTATTATGTAGCTAAAGGTTTCATTATTAGGTGCTTAAATCTAGCTCACCTTTTATTACCTTTACATATGAGCTGGAACAGTTGTATTCCTGGCTGAATAAAAGAGTATAGGCCTCGTTTGCATTGTGTATTTCCCAAAGCAGAGCACACAATTTCAATAAAGGCAAGAAACACAGTATGTGGGACAGCAGAATATTAGCATGCAGGTGGTTTGTAATTTGAGGGGGATGGAGATAGTCAATGAAAAATTTTTGAAGAAATGTTAAAAGTCAAGTCAGAAATAAAAATTGTGTACTTCTAATAATATCTTCTAACTGAGATATTATTTTTAGATTTTCAGAGCTACCTGTAGTTTTCTGTCCTACAAAACCAAACCACTGCTCCTCAATAGGTATCAATCTGAGAAAAGTCAATTTGGAGATAGTACTGCTTCCTGGAAAGGCAGTATAATGTTGCAAACCTGTTGTATAAATGCAACAGCAAAGGCAATTAAAGAGGAGCAAAGCAAAGCTCTTCTGGTTGCTTTATTCTTTCTGTCAAGTTCTTGTTATATTGCTATTTATATTATGCCGGTTTCCAAGAGCCTCAGTAAGAATCTGGCATATCTCTTAGGTGCAAAATTAAGACAGGTGAAGCCTAAAACCCCAAGAGAAGAGGGTTGAATGGTGGGATAAAACACACAGATGTAAAAAGCCACAGACACTCAGACACATACAAGCTACATCTAAGCATGCATGCTTCATTACTACCTGTTTCACTTCTCTGTGCAATAAACTAATTTTGCATCAGAGGGTCCAAACTTTCCCTTATAATAGATGTACTAGTTCTTCTATATTCTCAGAATTAAAATATGGAGTTCAGGTCTACTGAAATGAATGAAAAGATCTGATAAAGGACAGTCCTATATGGTATTGGAATCCTTCCATACTCTTCATTCAGTCCCTTTTTTGAGCCAGGGGGAAGATCAGCAGGTATCTATTTCCATCCTGTATTATCTAAGGATTCTCATTTTCATCTTCCCATTTGAGGAGTAAGTAATACTTCTGTATCACTTAGCTCCTCTATTAGCACTGAATCTCCTGAGCCTCTTTAAAGTGGATTCTCAGATTAAAATCAGCTATCCTCACAGTCTCTTCATTCAAAATGCACTGAAAAGCACTGAGAGGGAACTGTATGTTGGATAATTATCCTGATATCTCAGCACAGTGAAAGGATACACACATCCCTTTCATGTCTGTGTTATTCTAAGGGGTTAGCAGTTCAGATCTGCTCACTCTGACTCAGAAACTAAAAGTAAACCTATCCCTGACTTGCTGCTTTTCAAACATACTAAAAAAAATCAGTGTATTTTTAGAATAGCATCTGTGAGAAATAAACATGTAGAAATAAAAATAATTCACCCCCACTCAAAGTATTACCCCTGTTAAAAGAATACTCCTTTTTATCCAAGAATATTCCTTTCCCAGTGAAAATAGTCAAGCTGTTGCTGGATTGGCCAGTAAAACCCTCTGCAGTCATTTCTGCTGCTGAACAGTTAGGGATGTGTGCAAGTGTGCATACTCAGGCACTTCAATGTCCCTTGCAGTTCTGAATTTTATGGTGTTAGAATTAATATTGTGGATATTAAGACACTCTCAAGGTTTTCTATTTCAGCAAACCTCTCAAGGTTTTCTATTTCAGCAAACCTATCTACTGCCCCTCATCTGGTCCACAGTCCACAGCCAAATTCATTGTTATCTTTTTTACTTAGAGGCTCATTCTTGGCTTCATGGAGTTACAGGAGGTATTCTGCTGTATTTCCTTATTTTTTCTGTCTTCATACAAAGAACAATTAGCAGGAAAAACCTGAAAACCCAATTCCATGAGGTTGAAAAACAAAAATATAAAAATCACCTACTTAGTCGAGAGTAGTTTTTGAAATGTGGTAACTAGTTCCTATACCTAAACAATTAGGTTGTTATATTGAAAGAGTGATTCTTCAGCCACCCCATGATCTCTTGAGAATTTTACCTCTGACTACTGACCACTTGGGGCTACAGAATGTGTAGAAAACTCTGTGAAAAGTGACATTGATTGGAATATCTTGTGTTTAACTGTCTGCAACCAAGAGGACTCCTGAATTTCAGCTGTGCTCAGCTTTGTAACTGATGAACAAAGTCTACACTCATTTCAAATATCTCTTCTCTCCTTCCATGTGTAAGAAACACGCCCAGCTAAACCTGGTCACAGAAGAATGTCACACACAAAAATCAGTCTACTGTACCATCAGACTGATGCTTTGTTTCATGTGGTGGAGAACTCATGCTGGTTGCCCTGGGGTGAGGGACAGATAATGAATACTTTCTCTCTACCTGATCAGCAGCAAGTATGGGAGAAACAGGCTCCCTGCCAGTTTCTTCTTCTTCATTTCCTCCCTCCTTCCCCATTTTCTCCTCACTGTCTACTGTCAAAAGGAATTGAGTAGTTTCCAAAAAACACCCTCAGCAGTGTCCAGCAGGAACTGAATTCAAGCATGGACAAGAGCCTGATCTGCCAAGGACACACGGATTTGCAGCTCCTCTGCAGCAGAGGATGTGGGGACCTTACCTGGATCAGCAGCAGACTGCCCAGCCACTTGGTGCCTGGCTTGAAATGTGGTGGTACAACAGCTTTGTGACTCATAGAAATACAAACTGAGTATGTAGTTAACTGTTCAATGAGCTGGGGTTAGCAATATATTGGCATACATTCTGAAGCACCACTGATCCTAGATCCCCAGACCAAAGGCCTATTTCTCTGTCAAAACCATTGGCAGTTAGAAACTACAAATTCTTTTTAAATATAATTTGGAAAGCAGGATGGAATGTCTGCATCCAGCAAGAAAACACATACAGTCTTGCATAAACCCATTCTTGAATTCTTAATCTATTAAATTTGCCGAATTCTTCACATGGTATATCTGGTTTCAAAAGTGAAGTGTTCAGTCAGTTATGAAGCTATGAAACTATCTTATTTTTCTCTGGTAGGGCTAACAAATAGTATCGTACACCATGTGTGGCAATTGTTTTGAGACATAGAGACTTGTTGAATAGAAATTCAAGTAAAATGTTTTAAATTCACCAATGGATAAATTTCAGATAAGAACAAGAATTAAGAAACAAGTGTCGCTATTATCAATAGATTCAAATCTTCTACCATGGTTTTGTGTATCCTTTTGTTATAGCTATGCTGATCCCTCAGCAAGGACTTAGAAAATCTCTTTCTTTTCTGTTCCTGGAGGCCTTCAGTAACGTAATGAAAACTCCAAAACAAGGACTTCTGTATCTACTTTGTAAAAAGTTATTTGGCAAGCATCTTTCAGTAGCAGGAAATAACTGTGAACTGATAGCACATAATCAAAATGTCTAGTGTTCTTGTCACAGAAATTACTATGGTATTCATCAGGTAGGAGAAAAAGAACTCATTTGTGTTAGTAACTATGCCAAAAAGAGTTGATACTGTAAAGTCTGATGGAGCACACACTATATGCATAGCTTTTATTTTCCTGGAAAAGTTACAATCAGATAAAACATATTCATTGGCTTTAAAGCTCACAGAAAGCTATCCAAGACATTCATTGTAAATCTATCATTCAGTGATGTCTGCTGTATTTTACTGACTCTTTGATTTTCATTTCTAAATACAGCTTCAGGTGGAGACATTTTGGCTGGTGTTACTGTGATAACATTAATAGGCTTCTTGCACCATTTTTGACTGCCTAACAAAATAATTTATTGCTTACTTTCAGGAAGTTACAACACAGAGAACAAACTTGTAGGTTGCCATCCATTAAATCTTTGTACAGGCATTTTGATTTCTCAAAATAATGGGCTGAATATCCAAAGCAAAATAAAAAGACAACAACCTAGCTGCTTGAAACAAGAGAACTTTTATTATTGGTGGGGTTGAAATATCCAGCACTGACATCACAGATCTCTCTTCATGTATTCAATTCAAAAAACTAACAAAAAGGGCATGGTAGGAACATAAACCAGGAAGGAACTTGTCCAACTGACACCCCTGGTAATAAAATGATAAACAGTAATACTCTAAGAATGTTGACAGATACTTGTAATATTCAGTGCCCTGTATGCTACCTTCAGCATAAAAATGGGTCAAAAGCAATGAGGCACAGTGTATTGGTATCCAAGTCTTTATGTCCTGTGCTATTGGTGGAACTTTTGAGCTGCCTCCACTGCTTGGAGACAAGCTTTGACAGATGCAAGCCACAGCTGTACACAGAACTGCTACTTCAGAGCTGGGAATTCTTTTCTAGCACAAATTCTGCCCGCTTCAAAAAAACAAAGTTCATTTATAGGGAAAGCAAGCCATCTGTGCTGTTTACCAAAGTGGGACTGGTAAAGTTTCCTTCCATCAGCTGCCTCAGTACTCTACAAGTCATAAACCAGTCTCTAGAAAGACCAACTGCCTTGCCAGGGCTACATCTCCAAGATTTATAAAAGAACAGAGAACTGTCATGTTTCACAGTTGCTGATTTATGACTCTCCTGGGTATTTTGTAGCAATTCTTCCATCTCACATTTGCCTAACTTAGCAGTCTACTCCCTGTTGGAGTTATGCCTGAGAAAAGAGGCCTGAGTAGGTCCCAGCAGGGAAAAAGCACCCAGTAATAAGGTAAATTCCACTACAGATAGTAAGGCTACATTCCTTCCACACTAAATCAGCTGAAAACTACTGCAGTATGCATTGCACTTGAGGGGGTTTCATGTTTGAACTTGAAAAGTGGCCTGGCAGTGGTCAGAAATATGTTTTGAGACATCAGCTTTATGAAGTAACAGAAATTATGTGAAATTATGGCTGGAACTGTACAGCAGATAAGAATGCCCTTGAACTTGGCTAACTTCTGAAATAGTTATTCATTCAAAAATACCTTATAAGGTTTTACTGCTCCTGAACCATTATAAAAGGTACAGTTTGAAAAGTCTTCCATTAGGGGAAAATTTGAATTAGGCTTTTGCATTTCAAGAAGTTTTATCTTCTAGTGATTCTTCTGCCCTCCCGTATGAATAAATCCTCAGCATATTTATATCTAACAGAAAAGATAATCATAAAATTGCCAAATTCTAAGTTAATTTTTAGTCAACACTTTTCAAAGCACATTTTTACTAGGACACAATTTTTTAAAAAATCAAAAGAAATCCAAAGAAAACTAATTGTATTTTAATTAACTTAGTTCTTCCTTTTCAAGACAGCTATAGTGTAGATAAAAGTTATGGAATTATTTTATCATTATAAGATTGAAGACAGAATTTTTGTCAATTCTGCAGAAATATTGAAAAATTTAAGGAAACAGAATTTCAGTGAAATAGTCACTGTTCATTTTACCTTTATAACTCAACAGGTTACAAGGTGATGACAAACAAAGCCTCTGCCAAAAAAAAAAATCATAAAAGCCACAGGGTCACATTTCAAATCTAGCAGTGTCCTTTGCAGGAAATGGCTCCTGCCGTAGTCTCTAACATCAGCATTTGGCACAGGCTGTAACACTGTGCAGTGGCTTATTTTAAACAATGTTGAATGAAAAGACAGCACTCTCAGACTCCCTGACTCTGAGTGATTACTTTTGGGCTCAGGTTAAAGCTGTCTGATTCTATAATAACTACCAAAAGTTTACCAAGGGCTAGAAAATTATTTATCACAGGTCTTGTACCATAAACTACATCTCAGGATATGAGTAAGATGGTAATATCAAAGCAAAATGAAGTTGGGTAAGATGGATCATGTGGAAGAAAAAGTCCTGGAGGAACTAAGACAAATCAATATTTGAACTAAAGTTTAAATTTTGTTGCCATCTAAATCAAATCCTCAGAGCAAAAGACTCACCAGAACATTGATATAAAGTAGAAGCAAGCTTAGAACAAGCTCACAGTCTATTGCTATATTAGTCTTTTATATATTTAGAAATTAAATGAGGAAAACCCTAAAACCCATGAGTCCCCCTTAAAAGATAACATATGGAGAGCATATAAAGCCCCTGATTTCCATACATACAGTCAGAGTTGGTTGCAGTGTTACAAGTGTAAGAGAAATATTTGGTTTAGATTTTACTAGGTTGTGAGTCTTTTTCCCAAATACTAACAGCAGGTGACTGCAGAACTGGCTAGCAGGAGAGACGTGTGGGCTTTTTTCACATACTCGGTCCGTTCTTACTTTTATTTACCTGTTTTTCCAGTATATTTACTAAGAAGCCTTTTGAAGCAGCCTTTTTATTCTTATAAAACCTAAGAAATGTGAAAGATGTCCATTCAAGCTTTCTTCAAGACTTCATCTCTTTTCCTTGTCTTCCTTAATTTAAAATACATATTTATCATGAGACAAGGTAAAGAAGGTATATTGCAGCTCATGCAACAGGTTTGAACTTCACAGCAAATGCTTTTTATCACAGGATGAAAGGTACTGGTTACAGATTAAGGAAGTAAATTACATCTGTGCTGGACCCCTGTAGAAGACATCCCTCAAAGGACCAGAAGGCAGATGACCACCAATCCAACTGTTTATGACAGATCCTAACTATTCTAGGAGAGAAGATAAAAAAATCTCTTCCTTCAAAAACTGCACCCAGGAAAAAAAATGTCTATTGTCTTCAGACAGGAAGAAAGATTTGGTTTAAGATAGTCAAAATGCTGTCTATTACTCTCACAAGGAACAGTGACTGTTCAAAACCACCTACATGTCTACAGTCACTATCTACATAGTATCAAATGATGCAACATTAATTTTTTACAAGTTCTTTTCTCAGGGAAGCAAGAAGTCTGACTCTGTAAATTGCTATTCAATTAAATCAGTCATAATTACAATCACTGTGTGTTAAATGAAAGCTGGCTAGGATCTTCTCCATATCTTGCCTTTCCTTACAATTTCCACTGTCACCCTTTTCATTCTTGTAAAAAAGCTGATGAGAATGAAGCCCCACCTAAATTCATATTTTTGCATGCTTATCTTTTCTAAGGAACAGGTTTAAAGCAAACTTTCCCCATCACCATGGCTTCAATCCTCCCAACCTTTCTGAGGACGGACAATGCACAGGAAGGTAGAGACTGAGCTGGCTGCAAGCCCACCCTGCCTGGCTGGGGAGGGGCAGAAATGTTAAGCAAACATATGACCTGCAGTGATGAACAGGAATACACAGTTTGAAGATAGCTCAGTCAGTCAGGTATGCAGACACTTGGGATTGCAGGATTTATTCAGCTGGGGTCAGAATCCTGGTCTTGTCCAAAAGTACCCAAATGTCAATCCACTAAAAACAGGCTAATAAATGGCACCAGAAAATTATCTCTGCCTGTGAGAAGACAAAATTGTAGAATTTTGTAGGCATGGAGACAAGTTATTTTTAAAAACAGAAGTATTATGATTACCTGTCAAACCATGCAAATCTTTCCTTTCTTATGTGATCTAACAGCTTTCCAACCATACAGAATGAGCCATTTTAAATAATGCTTCCGGGAACTGTTGGAGATCCACAGTACCAGGTATTGATCCATCTGTCCTCTGGCATTATAAAGCATCAGTTGCCTGAGCTTATATCCTCTACTTTTTGTCCCAAACCAGCAGTATTACTGTGGCTCCTTGTAATTCTCTTCTATCAATAGCAAGCAGGTGAAGACAGCAAGTATCCAAACAGTAAGACCATAAAGGGAATATTTATTTAGTGATTCTAATGTGCAAATCTTGAACACATCACAAATTTATACCACTTGCTCTGTCGTGACTGACCCCATGTGCATTCTTAAAAAAGAGAAACCAGTGAGGTTTACATTAGGTCCCAGCATGTTTTACTCAACTAAATCATCTGACATATGCTGAAACTTTTGACTGCGCAGACTGTTTAGGCAGCAGCATCCTCACCTGATATATTAGAGTCAATATAAACCTTACAACCTTAACACCTTTGATCTGGATCATCTTCTGAAGAAAGCTGTTCTCTCACAGTATTTAACATTGTACATACTATGGGCTTTGTAGTGACATGTTTAATGATGGCAATTGGGTTTCTTATTCCCCAAAATTCATTAAGCCAAAGCGTGGAGCAATATCCTGTTAGGTAGCAAAGTGCAACAGAATCTTACTCACCTCATTTTAAATCTGCTTCAAAGCCATTTTAAAAGAGACTGATTGGCTGTGGTATGGTAGGTGATAGTTTTTACGCTGATGAACATCAGCCACTACTGTTTCTGTGTTACTGGCTCTCACCATAAGCTGCAGAAAACCAACCGTGCTGTTAGCTGATACTCATCAAGCAGCAGCCTGACCTTTTGTGCTTTCTTGCTCTCCCGTGGAGCATCCTGTGCCCCCACGCAATGAAACACAGGAGCCCCAAGGACACAAATAACAAAACATCCTTATTGACCACGGAAGAGCAGACATCACCTCACACAGTGATCTCCTCAGTTTGATCAGAGCTTCATGCACCACTTACAGATGCCTTAAGCCAGAGTGTCTCTGACCCTCATACCTCTCCTCAATTACTCAGCTGCACGCAGTTCTAACCTGCAGTGGTCAAGAGGACAACATGTGTTTGCCCATTTTCCCTGGCTTCAGCATCTGCCTTTATTGATTATGATCAGCTGTAAAGTCTGTGAATTCTGGGTGCTCGAGGGGTTTTCTTGACAGCTAACTAAGCCTGAGGCAAATACAGACTCATGCAGCTCCAAACAATCCTACCTGGGTTTCTTCCTCCTCCCCCTTCACCATGCACTGCATTTAACAGTAATTGTTTATGATAAGGAGATTGTAATTAGGAACATGCACTAGCATAAGTGTCCAGTATTTCATATGCCAAGCATGTGCCACCAGCACAGTCAAAATGCCTCCAAAGATTTCTTTAATTTTTTATTATTTTCTTAGAGTAGCTAAGGCACCCCTCCCCCACTATGCACATATAACATTTATGCAGCTGAACTCCACTTTCCTGTGACAGCTGATTCAAACACAGACCAAGTTACTAACGCTGCACAAACGAAGTTGTTGGTTCTTTCTCAGTAAGTAGGAGACAAATGTCACAGAAACCAGTAGAGTGAACTTTTAAAATGGCAGTCAAGCAGAGAAATTTAGGGCTAAGCATATTGACGAACAGCTAGCCAATGTCTCATTCCCAGTCCCATTCCCAGTGTTCATCCAAGAGGGAGGCAGTGTGTTGATCCTTGCTTCCAATTCCTACTTGTGTTGCATAGGTTACTAAAGGATTTCAGAATATATATAATAAAAGACTATAAGGAAAAGGTAAGTAGATGGCAGCGTTCCCTTGCAAGCACACACAACTCCATGCAGATACAGAGACAACACTCCTGTGAGAAGTGGAGTTTCTGGCTTGTAAAAGGTAGCAGTGGGAATGGTAATTTGAGTCTTACGTTAACACTTTTTCTTTAAAAGTTGCTTATTCATTCAAGCTATCAACACGTTGACTCATTTCTGTTTGGCTAGAGGTAATAGCTGCACTCTCCCATGCATTCAAGTTTCAACCAAATTAGAGTACAAGTTAGGATTCTTCGCCCCTGGCTGACAGTCTTACAGAGCTGTCAAGAGAGCAGAAGGCTTTCTCCAGGTAAATAAGATCTGCATTGCCATGGCACAGTTCTTGCTAAATCCTTTTATCTGATGCTGCCTTTAGTGAGACCCACCAAGGAAGAAATACATGCCATGCCCACAATTATGCATACTCCTCTAATTGAATTTCCTTGCAAAACAAAAAGCTTCTGGGAAAAAAAAAAAGCTTTATCCAACTGATAGAATTAATGCCTCAGTCTTTTGGATTTCATTGCAAATATAAAGAACAAAACCACTCCAGTTATATATTTTATAGGATTTAAAGAAGAAAAAGGCCTTTTTGTGAACTAGAGGCACTTGTATAAGCATTTTTTCAGTTTAGATTTTTCTGAAAGATGGCTATTCCTCTTGATTAAATAGAGATGTAATCATCATTTAGAAGAAGGATTTCACAGCAAATTATCAGGCAGTTAAGACCATAAAGTTTTTATTGTTCTGCCTAACTGAATAGAGCTCAGCAAATAGGTTGTCCAAGAACCTCAAAGGCAGACTGTGCATTTCTGAGCCTTTATCCACCAACCTACTCCATGTCACATAGAACAGCCTAATCAAGAGTATAGAAATTCAAAGAAGCCCTTTAAGATCAAGAGGTTTGTTGCATTTCAGGTCCACAGCATATAAAGTAGGAGCCAGTAAGGTTTCTGGACTGTAGTGCACAGTCTTCATGGCAATGTCTGAAACAGCCAGTGAGAACACTTCTATACATTATCATCTTCCCAACTCTATAACAGCTCTACCCATTCAGCTCTTACAGCTTTTTTTTTATCCGGTCAGTCAATACAGGTTTACCTTCATTAGGAAAAAAAAAAAGTCAGTCTTGACTGTTATGAGAAGTAATATCTAAGGCAAGGTAAACAGCATTATGTAATAGAAGCGACCTTAATGTTTAGGTTGCTCTTCAATTATGAAAGATTATGACCTTTTCCTGAGATACCTTTGCAATAGAAGCCTTTGCTGCAGACCTTAGAAATTCAGCAGAGAAAGCCCTTGAGCTAAAAAAGTGATTTCCCCTTGTTTTATGAAATTCCATTCAATTTTAGCTGCAATCTCAACCGTAAAAAAAAATTTAAATCACATTTCCTTTCTCTCCCTTGCACGCTCCAGAATATAAGAACAGCTGCACTAAGTCAGACTAAAGGTTGATCTAGCTCAGTTCCCTGCCCCTCTGACAGTGGCCAGTAGCATATGTTAGGGAGAACACGTAAAATATAGGGCAGACACACCATGATATTCCCTGCTCCCAGCTTCTGTCAGAGGTTTAGGGACTGCTTGAGTCTAACTTAAATCCTACCAAACTGCATATACAATTAGATGGTATATTGCCCCCATGCATTACTTTGCATCTATCAACATGAATTTTTTTCTGCCCAGCCATTCAGTATCATCAGATAATCCTGCAGATTATCTTTTTTTTATGACTCTGAAAAAATTTGTATCATTGTCAGTCCTTGTCAAGTCATACTTCATCCCTTTCCCACACTATTTAGTGTGGCAAATTATGCTACCTTAAGTAGCATAATTTCTGGAACAAGTTTCTGTGACATTCAAACACTAATCTCATGCCATTCTAAAAAATCATTTATACTTCTTAACTTTTTTGATACTATTCCTCCCATGATAGCTTTATTTCATTTAGAAGTTTTGATAAGGACTGCTGAAAAAGTTAGGATTTTTTAATCTGTGTACACAATATCAGCAGGGCAACCCTATCCACATGATACTTTACTGCATCAAACCACTCGAATGGATTTAAGGGGAGATATTTAATTTTCCAAAAGCGGTGATGGCTGTCCTTCCCACTGAATTGGTGTGTGTGCTCATTTGCAGTTTTATTTTTGTTTACACCAGATTTCCTAGTACAAAAATCAGACAATTAATCAAAACTCTCTGGAATTAATTTTAGACATTAGTGTCATGCTTCATTCTTTATGTGAGGTCCTTTTGAGGTTGTGGGTAAACAACTATGACAATTTGCTACCACTCTTTGCTACCACTCTTTTCACTATGGAACAGTGTTCCATAATGAAACATCTCCTGTTAACACAAAATTTTCAACCATTTTTTCCAAGTCATCCTGCATGAAAGATCTCCCTTCCATGTGATCAGTCTCCTGTCCTCCTGGAGCCCACAGTGAGTGAGTCCTGGGCTGCCCACACGCCTCCACCTGAGGATTTCTCAAAGCAGAATCAAGCAGTGACTAGGTTGTGCCCTGTGAACTTCTATGATCTATTGCACTTCCAAAGTTACCACCGGGGACCAATTTAGGAGCACTAAGCTCTGAAGGATATTAAAAAGCTGTTTAATGTCATTCTGAGATACACACTGTGTGATTTTAAAGTCAATTGCAAATTAAACACAACTTTTTTCAAATTCTGTCTAATTAGGGGATCAAAAACCAGGGATTTCAGTTCTCTAAGCTGCAAATAATGTTCCTAAACCAGCAGCTGCTATTTATACCCTTTTCACATTGCAAAATGGCTCCAGCTATTTGATTCACGAAATACCTGCAGAACTGTTTTGTGTTTGAAAGCAGCTGGAGGGTGAAAACATCTTTGGTTTGAGCATGGCTGACCTGTTTAATTCTGCTGCCTGAACTGTAAAGTACTACCAATTCATGGTTTTTCACTGATACAGCCTCTGGACACTCATAATAAGGCATATACCAAACAAAAGGACTCCCTTTGGCATTTCTTGCAGGGGACACAAGACTTGAGTGTAAGAAATAAAGGGGATATTTTATTCAAACTACTGAGCAGAGGCACTACCTACACTTCTCCTTGGTTCTTTCATTTCTAGACCAAACAACACAGACTACACTGTACTAGTTAGCTGATGCTTGCTTTTCACTTTAATGCGTCAGCTTTTCAAAACTGAATTCATGAACATGGATGACCCCTCAACCAGCAAAGAAAAAATAAATTATTATTTAGAACCTCATGTCAACGAATCCCATTAAAATTCTTACTCTATGATTTAATATTTTCAGCTTACTATATACCCTCATGTTGAAAATTATGCTTGTAGGCAAAAATTGTCTAGGCAGAGCTGATTGTTTTAAAAAGTCGATAGAGATATGAAGCAGCTGAAACTCTTGATTTAAGGAGCATATGATTATTTTTGGCAACTAAATAATAAATGAAGCTTTTAGGCAGAAATAGGGGCAGCTGTGACACGCTTTAAATTAAGAAGAGAAACACCCATATGTGCTACACCTCACATGTACAACACATTGAATTACTATGAGAAATCCGCTAAAGTAAGTAACTATTGAATCTATAAAGTCTGAAAGTTCAAAATAGGAATCAGACACCTATTTATTAGACTGTCAGCAGGGTGGATAACACAGTACTTCAGCACCTTCAACCTGCAAGCGCTCTGAAAACTACATCAGTCCTTGGAACATTAAGCTCTGAGTACACACAGTTTTCAGCTAAGTCCTGGGTTTTGCTCAGCTAACATGTCTATCCCAGATCCTCAGTCTTTGATCACACCTATCAGATCCAGACTTTGTACAGTAAACACAGAGGTAGTTATGAATTTTTATTCCACACCAGTGTTATTAGGGCATTCTGCGGAAAACGGTAACGTCAATCTGGTCCTTGTTTTAAACCAGATAAAACTTCAAAAACTTCTATCCCTTTACAGGTGAAGGATGGTGGCAGTGCTTAGACATAGATGGGCAAGAGAAGAGCCTCTATTTTGTTGTTGAGAAGTAGCCCTTAAATTCACCAGAGAGATGGAGATAGATAAAATTGTAATCTGACAAGGACATCACAAAAATCTCCACAGATTCTGAAAGATTCTTGGAAGATAATTAGCACATTGTGAATAGTTACTATTACTCTTAGCTATGAGATATTATTTGGGTGTTTCAGTTCAGTAGTTTTACCTGGCTATGAAAAAAAATCTAAATTACCTAATTCTACATCCATGATCTCTGAGATGGACACATAGCACAAATAATTTTTCCTGTCTAACCCCAGCTGTGTGCAAAAATAAAAAAGGGCTAAACAACAAATACTGCATCATTTCTGAACCTGGTTCATGTGAGGAACAAAAAATAAGCTTTTGCACCTAAAATCTAAAACATTTTGTTTCTCAAAATATTAATTAATTAAATACAATTACTTAAGTTAGTTGCTGATGTTCCTAAACTTTTATCAGCATTATAAATGTCCCTGAGTGTACAGTATAAAAATAATGGTCACAATGTTCTTACTCCAAGTGATGATCTGCTCTGAAATTGTTATGTTTATATATTAGAAGCTGCAACTGTCAAAATACTGGGTTGCTGGAAGTTTTGACAGAAGTTTTGCAGGTATTGATGCTACCATTCACTGTGCTTAGCTATTTGAGAAACAGATTCAGCAACAAAAAATCAGAGAGGAGTCCACGAGCAGTTAACCCATGCAATATATCCTGCTCATTTGAGAAACAGTCCATGGACTTTATGTAGCAAACACACGTATGAGTTTTCCCAATACTTCTGAGGGTCCAGCCCTTGCAGAGAAGTGGCAAAAATCAATTAGCGAGATGGCATGATCGAGTGTGTCTTGAAAAATCAAAAAGGTTTTAATAAAGAAAAAAAATTATGCAAAAACAAAGGCAAAGCCGAACACAGTATAGATACAAGTCTCCTACTTGCTACAGCACCTCAAAAAGCCTGGAACTCTTCTTCTTTCTCTTTAGTACTCAATAGTTCAGGTGGGCTATTTGGCTCTTGGTCCAATGAGAGCGGCAACAGGTTTGAGTTACACTCTCAGAGCCCAATTCATGCTCTTGTGCTGGCACTGAGCCAATTACAATGAGAAAGGCACAGGATTTTCTAGTTAAAGTTCCTAAAATGTCTAAAGGTAAACTGAAACCCTTTCTCTATTTGGAAACACCTGCTGGGGGTGTGGTGTGCTTTACCACACACACGCCCAGCCCATTTGTGTGCCTGCCCCTGTATGGGACAGCCACCAGCGGATCAGCCACAGTGATGGCAAACACCCAAGGAAGCTTTGCACTGCCACCCACCTCCCTGTCCCAGGATCCTGGGCTCCATCACTGCTAACGCAGCTCCTGCTGCCTTCCAGCCCCACCAGCACTGCCCACACTGCTGCAGGCAGAAGCCAGCTGACATATGGATGCTCTGCCCGTGTATCTGCCTTCAGCATCTTCAAAGGGCTACCTTAGGCAATTCTCACCCCCTGTAAGTCCCACACTGGGTCTCACACTCCCCTTGGACAGGCATGGGTGTGTATATGGGGGATGGAGGAGCTCATTAGAAGCTGGAATTCACACAGCACAGCAACAGACCCATTACAGGATTTCCCAAGCTTACAAATGTAACTTAATCTCAAAATTTTAGGGTAATTTTATCAGGCTTTAGATGTCACATCTCCTTGATATTAAATATCCAATTTGATTACGTAGTAGCTCAAACAGGTGGCACAGCACAACTGCACAGCTCTTCAAAATAACTTTGCAGCACAAATGTTAGAACAGATTCCACTCAACTCCACTTACCTTTTTCAGTGAAGCGCAGCAAATTCAAGGGAGCTGCAACATGCATTTACGTGTACTCAATACATTGACCTTCCTTTAAACTTAGCCATTTAAAAATAAATACATGAGAATTATTTACATTGCAATTTTTTTAAGATCAGTGAAGAGGAAAAACTAAATATTCATACATTCCATCTCCATTTTTCATGGAATACTACCAATCTTCATTTTCACTACTTCTTTAATGTTGGAAAGGAGAAATTAATTGCATTAATTCCTTAATTTTTCTATGAGGAATCTAACTTTGATTTTTAAGATATGGCAGTTTCCTAATTGATTTTATTTGAGGACTTTCTTCCCTGAAAACAAACTTCAGGCAAGGTTATATGTAAGTACATATTTTGCCTTGGTTTGAAATCCTTACACCACTAAATTTTTTAGCACTTTCAAAATAATTAACGAAGTCAAAAAGTCTCTCATGACATCACATTACAGCCATGCTAAAGCCTTCTTCTTTAATCTCCACTCTCTGGCACTGAAGTGGCACTTAGCTTACCTAAGTGAAATAAATTAGCACAGGGAAAATTTGATCCATGATGTATTTCATTCTGTATACCCACTTTCTGGAAACTTCATGCCAGTAGTGTACCTCTCCCAAGATAAATGTAACTATACTCTATATAACTGCATAAATGTTAAAATAAAGTCAGGCAGTAAAACCTGGCTTTTTGCCATTTTAAAAAGGCAGAGAAATCTGTTATTCTCATCCACTCCAGGTTTACAAATTTTGCTGTGAGCAAAACACATTTTTGCTGCATCCTTCCCTAAGTAATTTTCCCAGGGTAGAATATGATTCTTCCTTGAAGAATTTTGCTTTGCAAAAAGAAACTGCTAGAACTTTTTTCTTATTAAAAGCAGTTTTCTGGAGTACCTTACAATGAAACACCTCTCCTAGCCACCTAATTATTCCAGCATCTATAGAAATCAGAGACAGGTAGTGGCAAAATAACAGTTCTAAATTCTTCCCTAAAGGTTTCTTTTCTGTGCACTTCCCCAGCCTACTGGAGCTCATGTTAGCCAAGCTGCTCAGACATTCACCTGAGGATGCCAGGAAATTCTTCATTTTGGATTAGAACTGAGTGAAAAAAAATAATTCTTTTTTGGAGAGATTTAATAATTCTCAAACCATCTTTCTCAAGGAAAAGGTATTTATTAGGATTGTGCAGACTGAGCTATTGTGTTATGCTTTAGCAACAATTAATCAAGATGCATCTGGCAAAAAAAAAGAAATAAGAACCCCTCTATCTCAACTGCTAATTCAGTGCAATAGGGGCACCTCCTGGAGCAGGCCAGTTGTCTGCCATTCCTTATACAACATTATGAGCAGGTGCTTTTCCCAATCCTAAGCGAATGACATAAGCCCATCCTTCATGCTGCTGAGGATCATCTACACTCCAGGTTGTGTAGTTGTCTTCAAGATTCCTAGTTAATATGATCCCAGAAGCACTGGTATAGCAGCATAGAGCACAACATGGGCAACAAAAGGCTGTGAAATAGAAACATGAAGAAATAAAATAAATATTCAATAATTAGCCCAGAGTTCTTTAGCTGCTATGGCCAAAGTGCTACTGACCCTTAGTCTAAATTGTTTAAAGCTGCTAAGGAATGTCTCATAGTCCACGTCCTTAGCATTCCTCAAAAGCTCTTTTTCCTTTCTGTTCCACACTGACTGGATGCTGATCCAACAGGACACTGCTGATTTATTTGTTGGATGAAGCTGGCAAAACCATGTATATCCAGTGGCTTGATTCATCTATGGCTCTTTCATTCCAAGCCAAAGAGGAAGATTTTTTTATTCCCTGACTGACATGCTGTAAGGTTTCCTTTCTTTGTTTTTTTTTTTTTTGTTTAGATTATGCAAATTAGATGCACTCAGATCTCATGATTGTTATCTAAATTGCTCACCAATATATCATATTTTGCTGAGTATAATGCACTTTACACATGCAGAAAGAGCAGAGGGTGGAAGGGCTCACATTCATATATTATAGCTGTTAAGGAGGCTGAACTTGGTAAACCAGCAGTTTAAGCTTTATATTAAATAAGACACTTTTGTATGCAGTTTCTATAACATAACATGTCAGAGGTAAATATAATGCAAAAACAGTTCTCAGCAGAGCCAAGATGATAAGTTCAGTGGATTAAAAAAAATTAAATCAGTTACTTTTTCCCAAGTGGTCACTGAAAAACAGTACATGTCAAAGCATGTCATCAAATGAATAAACATAAGTATAGTTAAAAGAAGATTTGAGGGCCAGGGCTCAAAGCTAACATTGACTCCTGGTTGTCACAAAAACAGTCAGTGCTGGTACAGGAGGGTAGAAGTGCTAGAAGAAAGTTGAAAGCTGAGCTATATTTTCTGTTTAGGCGCTGGTCTTGTGGCCTCTAGACTGTGAGTTTGAGCTTTTTAGTGTCCTCTTTGTGAGTTTTGGATCTTCTAAAGGTTATTTTACTTATTTCTACCTCCAACACATTATTTCAAAGGCTTGACCTCAGGCCAACAGCTAAATGTGTCTGTACACTCATGAATACGGTGGCTCTTTATCAAATTTAACCTGAGGCCACCAGAACAACAGGCACACATCTGTACAGCTAGACTGGCAAGGTTATGAGGTACAGATCATAACCATTTCACACACTGAAGAGGCAGAGTGAGATATTTAAGCTGTGTTCATTGGTGGGTTGCACAAACCCCATTGACTCCAGCCTAATTTTGCACTTACCTAGGAGGCCCCAAACAAGCATGAAATAGCAGCAGAGCTAAAGTGTAAAACTGGTGGTGGACAAAGACTTTTTTTCTTTTATATAATGGGACACCAGACATGTCTCACATGCAAAGTGAATGCCAGAAGAAAATCCTTTAAGACAACTATGCTGAAAATTTCAGTCAAATATACTTTGGCAAACTAGATACTCTATACATTCTCTATGAACTTTCCCCTGCTGAAAAAAGGTCATGCCTTCCAGCTATTTCAGAAAATACCCCACACAGGTTATATTAAAACATGCAAAAATATATAAAATATATACACAGTCAAATGCAAAGTCTACAGTCAAATGTAGCATTGAGGTTGCTCAATCAACCACACAGGTCAGGAAATTCCAAAAGTTAATGGTCCATGGTCTTCTCTTGTATAACTCCACTGAAACTATTTTGCATTCCAAAAACTCACTGACATAGAAACATATGAAGAATTTCCATTCATTTTAGTTTATTAATGTTTGTTACTTAATTCATTGTGGAGACTAGTAGAAGATTCTATCTGAAAACATTAGCATTATGATAAAATTGAGTTAATTTCAATCTGAGTGTATAATCATTGCATGAGAAATCTGAAGTCAAGAACAAGTGGTCCAAAGACCAATTAAGTACTTAACAGCTCAGGAGGTAATTTCCTATCTCTCTTACAGATTCCCAAGTGACCTTTGGTAAATCACCTAAATCTCCATGCAATACTAATTCATTCCTATATTAGAATATTTAATATAGAATAACTTCATTTTAGCTTGATCTATTTTATTTTCTTCTGCAAGAACAATGAAATAATCCAGTTTTGAAGCTGACATCAGTCATATTTTTTATTCATTAGAACATTTATTTTGAAGTCGTATCAAAAGGAGAATATCTTTCCCACACTGTCATAACATAAGTGGCCCTTATAATGCTTTATGAAAATTCAAAACAGACTCACTAGTCATGGAAAACATCAATATGAAAAGACTTTTAGAGAGGCAAGACTGACTTAAATAGCATTAGAACAGAAGCTTGAGCATATGAAAGAAATTTGGACAATTATCCCATTGAATTTCCCATTGTCAGAATGTCACTTAACACTTGTATCATGCTAGCTGTCGCTGCTACGTTGCACATTCTTCTGGAAGAAATGCACATAAGTTTCCTGAAAATATCAAAAAATTTCATTATTTCATTGATTTCTTTTCAGAAAATAAAATATGAAGAAAGCCTTTCTCTTCTAGTTAAGTTCCTACCACTTGGTTCTCTCACAGTTAGTCCAAGGTTGAGTGAGGAATGCTTCATGGTTTTAAAAACTTTTTCTTTAAATTTGAAATATATTTTAAAGTAATAATATATATTATATGTTTTTATGTATTTGTAAGTAAAATACCTTTTGCTTTTCCCTTAACCTAGTTTGTTAGTGAAAAAAAAGCAGATCATTTCTATTTAAACAAGTCATTGTCTGAATTACTAAGAAATACTTCCCTGAAATTTCAAATTTCTAGTGTTTGCTTAGAGAAATTAAGCTGAAACACACTGGCAGCACTAAAATACTATAAGCATTGTTGATTTATATCATAAATTGTCCTTGCATTTTTTATTATTATGTTGCTCTGTCTTGTTGATTAAATATTTGATATACCTTCAAATATTTCTTTACCTCTTTTAGAAGGTAAAATATACATGTGGAATTCTTCTAGTAGACTCTTATTTTTCTAAAATGCAGAATATACTTGCTGTATCTAAAGATCTCATGATACCTTTCATGTGTACTTACGGCTTCATTAAGTTGTATGGAAATATTATGAAATGGATGAATTTGCTACTGGGGGTGGTTTCACAGGTGTTTAAAAATATGCCATCTGACTGTCCTCTAAAATAAGGCAAAACTTTGATATCATAATAACATTATATACTGAGATAGCCCAAATAGACATTGACATTCCTCTTTGGGAAGTATCTGAGATCTAGTTATAGATGCTCAGTTTTCTTTTTCTGAGTATATTTCAATTTAGGTGTAAACATAGAATTAAAAATTATATTAAAGAAATGGAAAAAAACTCATTGAAATTTCTTGGCCTTGAAGTGTGAAGTTTTAGAGATGTTAGATTTTACATTCTGTTTGTTCTCAAAGATATATTTTTGTCTTTAGAATTGCTAACATATGGCTAAATAAATGTGAAAATCATTTGCAAGGCTGTCACATTAAAAATAATATCTAGTTAACTTCTGTTTTGCATAAAAATCACTGGTGAAAAACTCCCCCAATATATCAATAAAATAGGACTGATTTGCCTGGAAATTTCATGTATGCTCTGAAATTCAGAAAAAAAAATCAAGAATGAAAACTGGTGCTCTGCTCAAACAAATGCCCCAAGACAATGCTACAAATTCAAAGAATGCTCCTGCATGCTACATTTTTTACACCAATATCTCATTTAGCAGACAAATGTGAAAAAGCAAATGTAGCTGGGAAACTTCCTAACTACAATACGGGGGGATGGGAAAGAGCACACATGTTTTAAGTGAGGCCAGTATTCATTTACACTCAAAATTAAAAACTATACTCAAGAAAATAAATGTTTATCACTAACTAAATAAACTTTGTAAGAGTCAACCCCTTCTTCATCTGTAAAAAATTAGCCATAAGTATTATCATTACTAAGTTTTAGAATCATCTGTTGTGAAAAACAATTTTACCTTGATCTTTTATTCTCTATTTCTTGGTAGGAACTTGTGCTATCCCTTGGGTTTGGTAAAGATGTCCTCAGACTCTCCCACTCAGAAGTACCACTGCTAACAGGAGTTTGCTGTTGCTGCTTCGGCAAAGAGTGGCAGCCAGGATGGAACCAAAATCTCCTGGTCCCCAAGCCCACGGCTGTCCACAAGTTCTCCCTCCACAAGTTGGAGTGGACTGAGAAAAGATTAAACTGCAAAGTCACTCACACTGTTGGGAACAAGGACCCGAAGTTCAGATATCTTCTTTCCCAAGAAAGTGATGGCCTGAGTGACAGAGAAGTCAGTAGTCATTGCACACAAACCTCAGTGCAATGCAGGGATGCAGGGTCCCTGGAAATTCCTTAAACCAGAGGGATGTAATTGCTCATGTGATGTGTAAATCACAAATGAGAAATCTCCAAATTGCTTGGAGGTTGGAAAAGTGACAAGTAGCCAGGCCATTCCTGGATTCATCTATATCTGTGCTAGAAAATGTTTCAACTTCCCAGATTTTCTCAGCTAAAACTAAAATCAAAACAGAAATGAAAATGCATAGTTGCCAAGATGACAGTTATTTAGACCCCAAAACTGACTTCCTTTGAATTAAAAATTATTTTTGAGAAATAATAGTCCTAACTCTTGTTTTAATTTAAAAATAACAGCATTCAAAAAATAAAAAATATTGCATTCTTTTAGTCTTGCTTTTCATTTGATAATTTTTGTGTTTCCTTAATTATGAAATACATGGCAGACTCTTGAATTTTCCCAAGAGGTTATAACATCTCTTAGAAACAAATACTTTAATTGGCTACATAATTCTGGCTTTTACAAGATGTCTAATCAGCTCCTAAGGCAGATGAATTCAGGTTTGTGTACCACATGCTTGAGTAAAAATATGAATGTTTTAGTGAAAGGTATTTATAAAGGCCATCCTTGGCCTCAGGAGTTAGCTTCCTTATGCAATATCTCCTACTTTGAAATACCCTCTGCTGGAGCTTCTCTTGCTACCAAGCACAGGGACAGTTTCAGACCAAAAAAAAGGCTAAATTAGCCATCGTGAACACCCCACTTCTAAACATGCAGAATTTTTTCATTAAGAGATCCAAGTGCTGGTAGATTATAAATTTTCATATGCTCACAGATTAATGTCTTTATGCTGTCTCCAAACCCTTCTGCAGCTTGTGCTTCTCTCACTCATATCAGTGCAACTCTCCACAAAACCTGTGTATCACTAAGTTCTGGCTGGATCCATACCCCAGCAAAAGCCCAGCAAAAGGTTTCTTGAAGCCTACAGGATTTACAAATACTCCAAAACTAAAGTAAACTATAGAAAATTAAATGCACAGTGCACAGCTCCAGTGAGTACTCCAAGAGATCACTCCCAGGTGTAGAGGGTGAACAGACTCAGACCAGCTTCTCACGATGTGATGGAAATGTTCAAGCATTCACATTATGCAAGTATTCCATAGTGAGAGCTATGTTCTCTGAAGCATGAATATAAAATAAAGAAGTTTTCAGTGGAAAATATGTATGCTTTCATCAGTATTTTCCATTCAAGTGTTCTTGCATGCTAATCAGAGCCATCATTTAGAACACAAACTCACGCTTCTCTCGGATCTCAGTTCATTAACTGCTGCACAGAAAGGGCTATGGATTCCAGAAGAAGCATCAGTCCAGAAGTTGCTCCACATGTGAAAAACTCTGACCTTCTGTTTGGCTTCCAGAGAAATTAAGGGAGTTTCATAACGATGGGCATCTCAAAATTTATGGGTGATGAAATCTGAAAGGAAGACCAATATTTAGGTTAGCAGATAACTCTCCAGACTCAGCCAGCCAGCCCCACTAGAAAGCAGCTTCACATCAAATGAAGAGCAGTTGATCTTACAAACACAAAGGGAATGAACTTAGTCTAGGAGCCATCCAAAGCAATACACAAATGCATTCTTGAGAGACAACAGGAATTTCTGTATGAACATAAACCACAATACATTCTGCCAGAAGTATGACATCTCAGGATAGGAAGAGACATATGCAAGAGTCCAGACCTCATTTACGAAGTTCGAAAATGTAAAAGCCACAAATTCTTTTGTAACATCACAATTCCCTTATTTTTGTGATGTAAGCCAATATTATCTGCAGCAAAATTGCTAAAAATCAACTTGTCTCATTCAACATCTGTTGATTTTCACACGATAAAGTCATCTCAGTCCACATATTTTTCAAGTAACTGGATAAGGCACACTCAATTTTCTCTAGCACATCAGTACTGCCTAGAAGAGGGAAAATATTTATTTTAGGATCTTTTAGAAAGTTCGTAAGAGTAGAAGTATATCATGCTGCCTTCTAATTTCTGTGAAGAGGATTAAGAAAAAAGAAGATTGCCCAGAAATGCCCAGACATACAAGGCAATCTGGCAGCCTTACTCACAGGCTACCCATGGAGTAAAGCACAACTTAACACAAGTACAGTTTGTAGCTTCCAGATTTACAAAGCTGATGAAAAATTGGGTCCTTTTATTTGCCGTTTCTGAAATGTAAGAGCAATAAATAGTAGAAGAAAAGATTTCAAGAACATTTTTGTTTGTTTGTTTCACATTATTAAATAACACCAGATGTTAATTCTCTATATTTTGTTTTTAAAGACCGTGGAGTCCTAGGCTCCTATGAGCTATGACTTCTGGCTAAGCTTGATTAACTTTCCAATTTCTACTACGTTCATTCTTGCTGTCATATTGAAATCCAATTTTCAAGGGGATGCCAAGACCTTGATGAAAACAGTCTTTTATTATATCCTAACCAATGGATTAGAATTAGATTGGGCTCATATGGGAATAATCAATCACAGTTTACATTTAGGCCATTCAGCACATTTAATATGCACTTACACATACAATACATAAAAAGATATATACTATTAAAAGCATTGTTTTGACACAATTGAAGAACATGCAGATTCAAAGTATTCTAGGTCATTTGGACACATATTTCTTCCATTAATTTTAATGGAAAAGATGGACCAGGTTCATGCTTGGCTTTCAGTAAAACAATTTCACAGAAGTCAGTTGGACAATATTGATTCGCTTTTGCTAAGAATAAGGGTGTAGATCTCCCAAAAGAGAATCAATGTGTGAAAAAAAATGATACTGTGCCAGAAAAATTCAAAAGTATTCTCATTTGGCAAAGATATATTGATTAAAACCCCTGAGCTCCATCTTTTCTTTCAAATATTTCATTCTTACTGATTTTAACATGTATGAACACAAAATACTTATGTCCTTTTAGACATTAAAAAAGTTTCATAAATAAGGGCTCCTAGATAATTAATTTGCTGGTGAACCTCTTAAAAAATTTCTGAGAATACCAGTGTCCTCAGAAAATGCTACTGGACTTTCTCAGAAATGTGTTAATTTTGGTCATATTTTGTTTCGGTAAAATATCCAAGCAAATATGGTTCAGTTATGTCAAACCATGGCAACACTGTAAGAATGCTACATGAATTTTTTTTACCTTCCATTTAGCACATTATAAAATACTCTATAGCATAAAAGAAAACAGAAAATCAAGACAAAAAAAAATCCTAAGATACATTTTAATGCATTTTTTCATATACATAAACGTACTGCAGCATAAGGTATTTCTTAAGAGATATAGTTCTCAACATGATTAGTTGGAATTGATTTCAAATTATTTCACCATGAAAGGTTTAGATTGACTAAATACATAGATAATGCATTTTACTGTCCTACACAAACATAATACAAAAGTATTAATTAATGTAAGTATAATTTTATGAGATGATGCAAGCTATCAACAAATCTGTGTTCTATTTATTTTCTGTAAATATTTGTCTTCAGAGAAGATGATTTTAACTACAAGCAAATATATGGTGAATCCAATCTAAATGACAATATAACAGTCCACTTTTGTCATCTTTTTTCTTTTTTATTCTTAAATAACGTGCTTTTTAATTTTTTTTTTTTTTTAATCAGACTTTCTTGTCAGGAGAGTTTCTCAAATTACATGATTCTCCAAGAGTGAATTACAGGGATACAACCCAATAAATTTTTTATAACTCCTTCTTCACCATATCAGAATCATGATGAGAAGGTTTCTGAGTAAAGGAGAAAAATACTTACTTTCTGTTAGATCTGGGTTGTGGGAGACACTGAATTAATCCTCCCATGATGTCATATAGGCACAGTTCAATAAGAAAAACCACAAATAACTGTATATTAAAAATACTGTACAACTTAAAACCAGAAAAAAACCCTCCATTTCTCTGGAAAACCAACCATCAGTTCCTCATTACCACTCTGTGCTCTCTGATTCTTGGCTTTGACTTTCACACTCCCACCCAATCAGGATTATTTCAAGTCCAATATTGGCTTTTAGTTTCACTGAGGGACAATAATTTTCCAGTGGAAGTTATTTTGAGCACCACTGAATGTATCTTTGCCAGGCCTTTATACAGCTCAGTTTTCTGCTTTTACGCTTGTGAACTGGCTATTGGATTGATACATAAAGTGTCTCTGGTCATGTTATAGTTTTAAGTCCATGATACTAATATACACATATGTTAATATATTAATGACAGGCTATACCTGTTTTTTAACTTGCTGCAAGATTAAATTACTATTCTGGAATACCTTGTATATTATTTCCTGCCTATGAAGGTGAACTCATAAAAATACACCAAAGATTTCAATGTCTTCATACAATGGCATTACGGTGGTTCATTTTGAGTGCTAATGGCAAGATGGTATTGCTGTTTTACAAAAATAATTTGCAGGCCAATACACAATTATAGAACAATTAATTTCAAAAATTACCTTAAAAGGCCATTGGGTCTAATTCCTGCTGAAAATAGGGCCCACTGTAAATGCCTTCTACAGAGCAGAGTCCTATTGAACAGCTTGCTATTCCTATTTAGCTAGAGAAAATTCTTACAAAATTCTACAGGCCCCGGACATTGATGATCTATTAGACAATTCACCTGTTCAGAAAGGATTCTTGTGAGCATGAAGGGTGCAGCATCAGTTAAAGGACTTAACAATAACTGAAGTGGTCACCACCATGGCCCACATTTCAGTCTTAAGAGTGGTCACTCTTACGTATTTGACGTTTTGTGGATTGTTAAAAATCTACAGACATCTGAGTGCTGACATGTTACAGGTTTCAAAAATGTTTAATGTGTGGAACTGTTGATTTGTTGTGGTTTTTAACGAATTTTGTTGCTGTGCTTCTAGCAACAGTGGAGGGATAATCTTTCAGGAATATTGATTCTGATTGTATTGAGTAAAGGCTGAATTTTATCAAATAAAAGTATAAATATAAAGCTGTGTGTAGGCTAATCTGGAGACAAGAAGTATTATTTAATTGGTTTGTGCTGATAGCTTGGTATTTTTTATATTTAAATAAAACATCATAGCACAGTTGTGACTTTTCATCTCTTTAGTGAAGTGGAAAATATCACATGCTTTAACAAACAGATTTTTTTTACTTACAAATCTATGCAAGAATTTTCAGACAACACAGTAAGATATTCTACCTCCTAATAGCAAGATGTAAAGCTTTGTAATTTGTAAAAAGGAGGGGGAAAGTAAAACACAATACAAAACAAAACTGCAGGGTCCCTCAAAATGGGTTGTTCAGTCTATAGTGCAACCTTTTTATTTTCCCTTTCCCTCCTACTCCAGAGCTGTATGTTCTGGTCATATGCAGTGACTGACTTCTGCAATGGCCAGAGCAATGTATTTCTCTCCTCCAGAGGACCTTTATTTCCTCTGCATTTTAAAGAAGACCCATCTGGAGAAAAGGGCATTGAGAGGTGATGAATTTGGTATGGAAAAGACATCATAGAGCAAAGTTGCAATATTAGGATACTGCTAGAATGCTCATTAATGTCATCTCATTATAACTGCTACGATATTCCATATGCACCCAGCCTTGCAGTCGTTTCCTGGACTATTTGCTTTTAACACCTTGCCCCTTTCTGTGCGTACCTCCAATACTTTTTATCTCATCAGCCATGAACTCCTCACCTTTTCCTTCAACAGCCCACTCCTGCTAGCTCACAAGGACTAGCAAAATGTTGCCCATATCTTAATTTGACACACATTTTCATATTGCAAGACCCTGACAGTGTCTAGGCAGCTAGTGGCCTGAGATCTCAGCCACACATGCAGCTCTGCATTGTGTTGCAGTTTCTTTGTGCTTCCTCCAGTTGCAATGGACTCAGCAGTTGTGTCTGTCTTGTCCTGACAAGCTGTGAGTTGTATAATGAAGGATTTTCTTCCTTCTGAGTTTTTTCAGACCATGTAGTTCAGCCCGGTCAGTGAACATTGCTAGTGCAACAGTAACATACACTCAAAGGGTAATAGAAAAATATTTGCTCACAAGAAGCTATCAAAAGTAATACATTTTGCTACCCTCTTTGATAAAAACAATGAAAAGTTTTTAAGACAATAATGCTCAGTATGAATAGTTGCTAACAATTTAAAAATTGACAGGGCTGTCTTTTAAATGCTAACTTGCTCTGAATCGAAAATTACTTTTTATCAACATTATGGTAAAGCTAGCCAATTTATAGGGTTGTCCAGCTCTTAATTGATTTATGTATGGAAATGCTTAAAAAAAAGAAAAATATTTGCAGAAATATTGTCTACAAAGCCTACAGTGAAACATTATGTCATGTATGGGAATGTGTAGTATACTCTGGTACTCGGTGATTGATTGTTTCCCATTTAAATGACACTTGCTGAATTCTGAGGGACTTTCATTTGACATATAACATTTCTTTTCTACTCCTTAAATACATGCACATTCACACATACAACCACATTGAACAAGACAGATGTATTAACATTTGTTAGCAGGTCAAACTAAAACATTTTCAAGGACGCAGTGTTCTCTTTGACCTGCTAACACTTAAGCAAGCTGCAATAGCCCTGTATAATTCAGATTGTAATATGCTTTACTTAACCTTTGTTAACTAACACATGAAGGAACAGCTTTCCCTTTTAGTGAGGACAAAGCATGGTATTTCAAAAGGGCTTATGTGAGTTGAGAGTATGGCTCTGTACACAATTAAATCCTACATTTGACTGCTGAACCCATTCTTTCCCCTTCCCACCCAAATCCACATGGAAACAACAGAATAGGAAAAAAATTGTAGAATTGAAAATACTTGCAAATACTTTGAATTGTTTTCCATACAAAAATCAAAAAATAAATATGTTATTTTCCATTTGTACATGATGCTCCCTTGTAGACAACATGAAACATCTAAAGGTACTTGTCAGGAACAATCCAAGGAAATGAAGGATTAGGTTCATGAATATGCTGCAAAATAAGATACACTGGTTTATCCTCCAACTTAATCACTGGTGCACATCCTATAACCTCCAAACTACAGTCCTTGCTTTTACTTCTGGGATTTGAGATCAGAGGTTTTGACAGTCCTCAGCAGAGCATGCCCTCACAAGAGTGCTGTCGACTACTCCAGGCTAGTTCTCAGAGTAGTTGGAGACCCAGGTAAACATCTTCATCACTGCTGGAGTTTCTGAAGTGCTGACTTACTGGAGGGTAACTATTCTCCTGATTCTTTTTCAGGGATCATTTAAGCACATTACAAACTTTTCAGCAGCTTCTGTCTCAGGGATAGTAGGAGCTCTACCCCACAAGAACAATGTCATCTGTTTAGAGGAAAATACTTCATTCAGACACTCTCTTTGCCTAACTCAGATCTCCTATCTGGATCCAGTAGCCCAGTCACCACATTTTTAACATCTTCTAAGCCTTTTGAGCCACCTAAGCCTTTTCACTGTGGTCTGTGATTACACTTGACCTTTGTATAGGAAACACAGGGTAAGGGAACGAAAGGGTCCTGCCAGACACAGGCTGTCCTTAACAAAAATATTCTGTCTCAGTAAACAGACTGACTCCCTGCAGGTGGAAAACATTGTTGTGGTGAGTCTAGCAAATTTTGGGGAACATCAGAGATAAAAAGCTATTATCACTGAGCTCTGGCTCCCCTTGTCTGTAGGGTTATCTGGGAAATGTTCTTCCATCCCCTCACTGCAGTCACACACTATATAGAGTGAAAATGTGACTCTTAGTTCAATTCCACAGCCTATCAATTTTCCGAAACCCTCCCTTCTGACACATGAAGGTAAATGTTTCCTCTCTTATGCTGTTTATCCAGATGCCTGTGTGTAGAAAAAATAAGTTTCCATAGGGTAAAATTTTGAAAGGTAAAATGAAGATTGGAGAGTTCAAATGCTCTCACTTGAATGATCTAATCCCAGTAATCCACTTGAAGTAATTTTTAAAAAACAAAATCCCAAATTTCTTTTTAATTTCAAACATAGTTAATTGCAGGATTGTCAGTTCTGAATAGCTCATGGCACTGGATAAGAGGAATATTGAAGATACAGCTGTCTTGGATCATATCTTGGATCTTCATATCTAGTCTTGGACCGTTCTGGGACCTCACACAAGCTTGGAGACTGGGACAATGATTTCAGAAATAACTGATACTACAACCTAGACTAGGGTAAAACTAATCCAGCCTTGTAGGCAAATTTAATTTTCCACTGTCAGTGCAATGAATTCTGCCAGGGAGGACCTCAGAGAAGCAGTGAGATTTCTGTTGGAATTCTCTGAACAGAAACATTGGGATTTTAGGAGGTAGATGGGAATGAGTGTCTAGGAGGAGATCCTGCAGTTTATAGGGTCTCAGGAAGCTGCAGCCATGGCCTTTCCCTTTTCCCACTTCTCATTGCTTCCCTATCATTTTCTGTCCATATACAGTCAAACCACTGAAAAGATAATATCATTCCAATGTGGATCAGAATTGTGAAATAATATGAAAAACCACCATCTTCTGTTTATTTTCTTTTCCTTTCCACCATTAATCCCCAGGAGAGATACAGAACAATCTGACTTTGTGATGCAACCTGTCAGTGGCTTAAAAAACAGCCAAAGCAAGGAAAGAGATGGAGTAAGAATTGCAAAAACTAAGAGTTCTCAAGACCCTCCCTTGGAGGCCCTGGAAGATGTTAACATAAGGTCTCCTAGTGGCTAAGAGCAGTTTTGGAGGCACATCAGGAAAAATAAAATTTTAGAATAACAAAAGCTGAGAGAGCTTCTGTAACTCAGCATGTCCCCATTTTTAAAAGCATTAGGGTGACAGGACTACTAAGTAAAGGCCTTCAGTTTTCTTATTTAAATAAATGAATTACAAAAATACATCAATATCAAAGGGATACATGCTATATTGCCCCAAAGCAACACTTTTTCTGAAGTGAGTACAGACATTGGGGAATACATGTTATTGTTCTACATGTGAAAATTCAGGTTCATGGAGGGCTTTAAACACTCTCCAACACAGCTATTGCTTCCTTCCTCAGAGTGTTCAGAACAATGGTGAGATTGCTTGAGATTGCTTTCAATACTTGTGCTCACAGAGTAAAGTTTCCTTGGTGCCTACTATCTTTTGTTACCAGTTCCCTGGGCTTACTAAGGAAATAATTGAAAAAAACTAAGCTAAACAAGGAAGACTGCCAGAAGAAGACAGACCACCCAAAAATACAAAAAAACTCTGGAATAGTTTTTACAGGTAAAGGCTGAAATCACTGACAGATCTCTGATATGCAGTCAGAATTTCCTGCCTTGGCTTTCAGCTGTTCTTCAACATATATGATGACTTACCAAATAATGTTAAACAAATTGCTCAATTTCTTGGTTAGAGCTCCTCATATGTGACATGAGGAGAGTACCAACACCTATTATTGTCTATGTGTTCCTGGTGTTCTGTGTTTCCACATCTGTAAATATTTAGTCATCACTGTACAAAATACATTCTAAATTTATGTAAAGTTTTTCTTTGTTTTGTCAGGAATTACCATGCCTGAAGAAAAATACATCTACTAAAAAACATTAATTTAAAAAATCTTGCAGGCAAATATATCATAATGTTTGTCCCAATAAAAGGCAACAATTTGTTCTTCTGTTGCTGTGTTGCTATAGCTATTTTCTTTTCCCTATTTTAAGTACAAATTGCAATTCTTTTGTGAGGTTAGGAAATATCACATTTATGTTTTCAACCCAAATAATTAGTAAAAAATATTTTGTACATTAATACTCATAAGATTGATAAGTTTGTTTGGCGCTCTAGTTCATAGGTTCTTTGGTGTCACTCTATCATGTTAATAAGTATTTAGCACCTGAAACCTTTTTAAAGTATTATATTATCCCTAATTGCCTTTGTGCCAGCTTCATCAAGGCTAAAAACACAGTAATCACTACACACTAGTGAGCATTTTATATTACAACTATATCTCACAGTCTGCATCTGCCTACTCAAACACAAAAATATCAGCTCGGTCTCCACAATACATTGGAGGAGAACACAAAGGAAGTGGGAAAGTTTCTTTCTAATATTCCCACCTTCCACCTTCTCAAATGCATGAATAAGCATTTCTGCTTTTAAGATGTGTGCTGTGAACCATGGCTTAGCAAATCTATCCCAGGACAGACAGGCTGAGCTCAAGCACTCCAATACCATTAATAGTCCAATCCAACATGTTCAGTCCCAGCTCTCCTGTTTCCCCTCTCTGTGCAGTGAAGGAGCCAAAGTGGTGGTGTGCACATTTCTTACACAACTTCACCTGTCATGGGTTTGGCACCAACAGCTGCAACTCCATTCTCATTGCTCCAACTCATTTCTGAACCTAAGGCTTTCCAGTTGAAAATGCACATGCCAATAACACTTCCCTATGAGAAGATAAACAATGTTTTCCTATTAAAGTTAGATTATTGCAGAATTTTGATTACACTGTGTCAGTTTAAATCAACTGCTTCACTCTGATATTGCTTAAGGAAAAAAATAGAAGGAATAGCATTTTCTCCTCAAATCTGTCATCAAGCGCACCAACTACCATCTTATCTTAAAAACTTTTGTTCAAAATACAAGTTTTGCCAATCTCAAAGGCTGTCATCTCTGAGGTACATTGAACTAATTAGCAATTTAGCAGGAGTAGAGGGAAAGAAGTTCACTTCAGGCACTTTGGTAGACAAAGAACAAAGTTCCTTTATCTATATTAATACCTTAAAAAATAGGATTAATGTCCTGCAGCAAAAACAGTACCTGGAATAATTTTGTGGAGACAGTGCTTAATTTGAAAATATTCACAACTGAAAATATTTAATGAAACTTATTAGGAACCAAATTGCTTTCCTTTTAACAAAAGGAAAACAATACTAGTAAACAAATAATGCATGTATTATAACAAAGTCAGACTCACCGGGATCCCAGAGAAAGGATAAAGCATGGCAATGTCTGCCTTCCACCAGTGAAATGGTGATTCACACTGGAATGTGTCATGGCCAAATCTGCCTCCATCCCCACCCCAACTCCAGGCAGCCACAGGATTTGCCCCAAACTCTATTTCACTATTCTGTTTCCCTTGTTGCTTTTCTTATTGATGGGAGTTCTGTGTATTTTCCTAGGCAAACTGGATGATCCCACCATCAGAATATTTTGTTTTCAAATGCACAACACAGGTCCGTCCCATTTCCAAAGCCAGGGTGGAAAATCCTTTGTGTGGCCAAACAGAATCAACTATTTCAGGTATATTCAAGCAAAAAAGCCACCCACCTCCCAAGTCAGCCCATGGCTAGTAGCCCTGACATGTGACAATCTGTTCTCTCTAAGTCAAAGCTGTACCAAGTTAAGCATCTGTACCCAGCCCAGAATGGTACAACAGACTGCTCTTTCCCAGCAGGCTCCTAGTCCGCCTGGTTTAAATGCCTTGCATCCAATAGCCCAGTTGCATTGGAAGCAGGGTTTTTGCTATTGCAATAATTGTGCACAATTTTTAGAACAAGATTTATACATACAAGAATAAATTAAATATAAAAAAATTAGTATCTGGCTGGTCATTATTGCCTATAACGCATTACACCTAATGCATAAAGCCAAAGGAATAAACTGAAAGGTTTTTATAGGTGATTAAAAAGAAGAGAAAAGTATCCCAAGAGTGATTAAATGTGCTCTATTGACCTTTATTTTCTTATGTTTAACCTTTTAAACAGCAGTTTGCATGATGAGAGCTTTCAAATCTTCTGCAAAATCCTAGTGAATTAGGAAATTATGCAGTGAACTGATATCAACTGTCTGGGTTTTGGGACTCTAAGTCAGTTAGTTTAATTTCCTTTAATCACAATGCAAGATATTTTTTAGTAGAATGAAGTAATAAGTATTGGTTCTGTGGTGACAGTGAACAAGTTGGTATTACAGGTGAATATTTGCATTACTTAATCTTTTCTTCTTTTATCTACCAAAACCAAACATAAAACCACTGCACAATTCCCCTAATCATAACTACAGTTCACTTGCTATTTTTAAGGGGGTTTTGCTCACTTTGGTGCCATAACCCTGTTGTTTTCTATTGTAGGACCAAAAATTTCAATGATAAATTGTTTATAAATGCAGTGAAAGGATTTCATAGCTTTTTTAATATGTATATGAGATTAATCTCAATTCCGTGGGAAGCAAACTACTGTGTATAGATGTCCTTATCTGACAGATGGATGTAGAAATTTAGTAGTAAGAATGGTATTTTTACTCCTCAGATAATTTTTTACCACATAGTCAAAGTATAAGGCATTCTAGGCCTAATTGCCTGAAGTACAATTAGACAGTGCAAAATATGAAATAAAGGAAAGAAAAACGATGTACTCAGTGTCAAACCTTTTCACGCTTGCTGAAGCTGGGCACTCCTCTGACTCACAGAGCCTTGTGACACCTGTAACCCTGCTGCAAGAGATAATGACCACATAAAGAGGAAGGACCAAGTGAGTTTTTGCAAAAGTATCTAAATTCCTAAACGCATTTTGTAAAACTTTTGTGTCAAGTGACTTGTCTAAATTGACACAGACACTTCAGAAGAAGAGGGGGTCCTCCGAGTCCCAGAAAAGTGGGTTAATTACCTCAGCCTTCTACCTCAGCAGGAGTTATAAGGCAATAGAATAATTACATAATAACACTGCCTAAAAGCTCAACATTTAAACCATGCAAAGTGAACTGAAGAGTTGTAAACTGACATTTGGAAAGGTGACCTGAATGGAAAGCAGATATTTTTTTCAGTTACTTATTCTCTGAGCTGCAAAATTTGAATTCTAAACTACAGTTAAATGTAACCACTGGCAATTATTATTTTTAAATACCTTTAAAAAGGATGAATAAATGAAATTTCTGCTGTCTGAGGATACTATTACTAAAATGGTATGGTGTAATTTAAAAACATTCTGAAACAAGCAAAGTCTTATCCTATTTCAGTTTCTTAATTTTACTTGTAGATTTTCACCAACATGCCATAAGTAAACTGCTTGCAGCATACTTTAATGATTTGCCAGACATAATCAAATAAGTGAGATTTCTGGGTAGGCCATTTGTCTTGGATTTGAATCCAAATGACAGAATTATTTGGATATAGCACAATTAAGTCTGTCCAGTTATGATGGCCATTTAATGAGCTTCAGCAAGGCAGAAGGGAGTTGGCTCTACCTGTCTAACCAGAGTTTTAATATGCCATAAAGCTAACATAATAAATAATTTAAGTGTCGAAACATTACAAAGCTAAGACTTTCCCAGTGACTCAGTAATATGGATTGTCACACATGGAGACAGCCATTAGGAATCCAACCAAAAACAAAGTGAAAAAAAGTAGATCACAATATTTGACTGCTAAATATTACAAATGTGCTGTCTCTCTTCATAGGAACACGTTATGGTTTGAGATAGTTGTAGCTTTCACTTGACAGGAATTTTGTGGCTCTGCCTATAGGTCTGCTCTCAGGTGTCATGTTGCTAGAAGGCACAGTCCTGGGGAAGACTGAGTGGGTGAATGAAGGAAGACAGGGAGCACCTCATAGAGTTGTATCAGAAATCATACACTGCCCTATTTTAAACAGAAAACCTAAATGATTTCTATCAGACACTAAATTAACCCAGCAGGGATTTCTGACTGTTCCAGGCAGAAAACTACTTTATTCATGAGAATAATTGGGTATTCGAGAGACCATCATGTTTTGTGCCATGAGTCGTAAATGTTGGCTCATCCATAAAGGATTATCATGGGGTCTGTGCCTCTTTACCAAGGCAATTATACAGTTGGTTAAGTTCAGCAATGCCCTGAAACCTAGCTTTAGGACAGAGTCAAGGTCCTAAGCCAACAGGAGTTGGCCTTTTCAGTGACAAGCAGGAATGAAGTTGGCAGCATTGCCCTAGGAGCCTCCTCTGTCACTTATTACATGAACCAGCTGAAAGGAAATGGAAATTATGCTGGAAATGGAGAAATTCATGGAGGTGAGGGGGATAAGAGGACTGTCCACCATTAAGGAGGAAATGTGAAAATTACCCTTAGTTATGGTCCTCCAGGAACAAAAGGAGAATATGATTTTTACATCTGCTAAATTTTCCAAATCCTCTCTTCTTTTTGGTGACAAAAATACATAATTCAAAGACAAAACATTTTTTCACCACCATAAAAAGTTCACAAGTTAGGAGGTAATTGCATTAGCACGCTGAGAAAAGAGAGGAGAATGCAAGAAATCCTGATTGGCGTTTCTCTGTTTAAAAGGAATTATTTTCCAATACCTGAGCATGCCCAGAGGAGCTAGTCTCTGAGCAGCTGTGAAACAGAACCTTTTCACTTCAGGGTTAGTGCAGGGAGCTCATTAGCACAGCCTCAACCCTCAGCTAAACAGCCTTGTTTGCATATTGAAGCAATAGAATGTGAAGGTGTTAAAAAGGAAGAATTGCAGCCGCTACTCCTGACTGACATGTCTATCTGGGCTCTTGTGTTTACAAGAGAATAACGAAGCTGCCCCAAAGTCCCTACTGGGCCTGATTATTATGCAGAGGCTTCTTAGATTATGTATAATTGATATCCATTTTCCCTCCAGCTAACCAATGGCAGCTCTCAGGAGTAATGCTCACTCTCCTGCATCTTACCAAGCAAGCAAACACTGGAAATTGCTATCTTTTGCCAGGCTTAATAATTTTTAAAGACCAAAAATTGACATTTACATTTTTCAGAAGCACAGATTACTGCACTCTTGGTGGGGTTTTCCTGCTAATAGCAATCAAACAGTGGAGATACTGTATTTAAGGGTGATTATGATCTGGGGCTATGTTTGTCTATAATTTCTGTATATTTATGTACACATAAGTTTAATGGACTGTGTATATAATGTGTGTGAAAGCCTCAGTTTTTCCATACAATAACATTATAGCAAGAAAAAGCAAGGGCAAGTTCTGAAAGCTTACTTTCTGCTGGTTTCTGTGAAAGATTTGCAAGGTGAGTTATGCAGGCAAGGACATTCCTTCAATTACATTTACTGGTCCCCTTTCTGTACTTACAATAGTTATCTTCATCCTTACAATTTAGGCCAAATGTTCAATTCCTAAAATTGACACAGGCATGAAATTAAGTAGTGCAGTGCTCTTTTTTTATTGCTCAGATATTTCTCTACTCTTCTAGGAGGAAAACCCATTGAAGTTCTTCCTCAAAAATGAGATATTACATTTAGCCTTTCAATTAGAAAGAAGCTATGAGATATAAGAAAGGGGAGGTTTTTATTTCATTGACCAATTTTTTGGGTTTGGGTTTGTCCTTTTTGCCTGATTCAGAGCTTTTGAAAATACGTTTGTGTGGGAGGATTGGGCACAATAATTCTTAAAGTTTTTCCAGTAAAGAGTTGATCTTGAAAATGAAATGCTAATAGCTTGAGATAAACACGCAAAGTCTGTATAACCCTCTCAATATGCTGCACTTCAATCCTGACCTTCAGCCTTTTTGCTGTTTTGGTCCTGGATATCTCTTCAGCACAAGCTGTCAGTTGCATAGAGAATTTTTTATCCATACAAATAGTTTCCAGAATAAGGATGTGTCCAGTCCAATCATTTTCATGTCACCTTTCTCTCTAGAGGTGAAGACCTAGCTCACTAATCCTTTCTGCTACCTAACCTTGGCAGAATTTTAATTTTAATCTGCTCTCTGAGGAGATGCACAAGAAAATGAAAGGAATATTAATACATGGGCTGGACTAGGTTGAATGTGCAAAGGTGAAGTTTCTTTCAGTCACCTGGATATATACCTATATAAAAGCATAGCCATTATGAGTGCACTAAACCTCATCTCTTCACAAAGCAAAGCAAATCAGCAGAAAGGAAGATTGTGAATTAATTTAACCATTTATACCTTTTGATTTCCTACCAAAAATCTACATACTTCTTCCATGCACTGAATATCTGAGCAAAACTAGACAATAATAAGCAAGGAGCATACAGACTTTACATAGCTGATTTTTGTTCCAGTAACTTTTCAGAAACCAGAGAGCAGTCAAAAAAACTGAACAGCTTGCAGCTGCCCTTACCTTAGCATACCTGCCTTTATGTTACAGAAACATAAATAGACAGAAACCAACTGTAGCAAAAAAAAATCTGCCAGAGAAAAGTCAGGAACAGTCCCAACAGGCAATCATTCATATAATGATCTCCTGACCTGTATTTAACAAAAACTGCACACTAGTTCTAAGAAAGAGTGAAGTCAAATAGTCATTTCAGAGTTACACCTTTGGCCAGTGGACCACAGGACTGCAGTCTGCACTGTCACACAAGGATTTCAGGCCACATAATTACATTCCAAGCGGTGTTAGTCCTACATTGACCACATAATAGGTCTTTTTTATAATGTAAGCTTCTGCTTTTTACATAAGCCTCTGCAAAGTGGTTGCTGCAGTTCTACAGAGAGCTTCCTGGTCACATACGTCTGTCTTTCCACCTCCTTTCAGGTGCTAACTTCCATTAAAAGAAGCTTTAATTAAATATTAATTTATTACTTATTTATTACATAGTACTTTTCCATGCCACGAACTGCTGAGCTTGCCATACAGCTCCTATTTGATCTCTGGGAGGAAAGGAAGAAGGCTGTGTGTCCATGGATGGGAGGGGGCATGATCTGTATTGAGATGCAGTCCACACTATGAAAGATTTAGGTCACATCCAACACTTATAAATCTCAGGAGTGACTCTATTACAAGGCCTGTTTGTGTTGTTCCCACCCTCAGTATGATTTTGAGGTGCTCCTCAAAATTATTTGTAGTATTCTGCCATCACCTCTCCTCGGTAAAAGAAGTTAGCAGAAAGACAGTCTCACCTTTTCTTTTGCCTTTTCTTTAAAAACGCTGAAGCACAAGCCTTCTTGGACCTCCACCAGGGTCCAAAAGAGGACATGATGCTTTCCTTTTCTTCAGAAATATGGAACCACGTCACTGCTCTCAGTTTGGGGTCCTTCTGCAGGACTCTCTCATGAAGAGCAAGCACGTTTGGCCTGATTTTCTATGTATTTGTAGAAGTTATCAGTAGAGATAGGGGTTGATTTTAACAGTATAAAATTTGAACTGTTACAGTGACATAACTCTTTTCCTTCTATCTTTGGCTCTGTAAGTCTAAAATAAGGACACAAAGCCGTCCTTCTGAGGACTAGACTCTGTTTCTCAGTATTCTTTCCCTGAGAAGAGATATAACAAAAAATGAATGTTTTTCTTTTATAATGGAGAATATTTTCCAAAGTCCATTTACCATCATCACAGGCAGAATATTTGTGCTGACTGTCTGAAAAAGATCATAATCAGTAATTATGCCAGGTGACGTACGGACTAGAGTTTTGGTCCAATTAATACAATCAATTAACATCAATTAAGAAATATTCAATATTTGGTCCATTAAAGAATTTAAGTATTAACTTACATATTAAGACAAGTTTAAGAGGTTGACTGAAAACCTCATAAGAAGTTTTCCTCTTTCTTTATATTTGATTTTAGATTACACCAGATTTTTCTCATCCCAGGCTGGCAATTTCCCAGGGCCAGGGGAAACCAAGGCACACAGCCATACCTGAAAATCTACATTTTAAATCAGGCAGTACATCTTTTCTATTTATTCCCTGCTTATAATTTTGTTTGATAGTAACAGGGGTGTTTTGAGTCACACACCCTGATGGCACATGGCCCACAGATGAAGCCATAGCACGAAAACAACTGCAGGACTTGGTTTTAAGAATAATTGAAGTCCCAGGAACCTATAATCCAGAATAAGTTTTAGCTTGCCATTCAGTGTACTCTCCATCCATTACTATTCAGTGGGAATGCCATACACACAAACAATAAGAAGTTTATTCTTGGTCCTGGAATTCTAACCTGAAAGAAGGCAAAACAGTCTAAAGTGGAGAAAAAATAATTTCTGGAATGAATATTTAATGACTTCTTCAAGAGGTTATCACAGGAAGGGAGGAGAACAAAGTTTGCCCTTCAAAGACTGCTCTTGTATAAGGTCAGTGAAATTTGTATTACAACTCTACTGAAATAAATATCAATCCCCTCTTAATTAAATTGTCCTTTCTTTGTTGCTGCTCTTAGACACACTCTGAAAAACCTGAAACTTTCTGTATCCTAAAAAAACAGGCTATATTTTAATGTAAATACAGAAATAATTATAATCTCTTTTGTAGTCAAAACTCTTATTGTTCCATATTGTTGCCTACTTCAACAAAGGAATTTAACACAATCCATTTGCACGAGCCAATGTCCAGGAGCTACTTCAACTTTTCATTTCCTCCATACATTGCTGGGCTATAGCTACTGTAGGTTATATGAGATATCTGAATCTCACTGACCTGAGTGCCTTACAAAATGCTATTGTCTCAGAATTTACATAATTTTGTGTGCAGGAATCACAGAGAAAATATGACAAATTAAAGCAGTGCTCTTTGAAGAGACATTAAAAGTACCACTGTGTAAGATAGTCACCCCTCCCAACACAATGAGCTAAACTTTCAAGTCATAAGAATCTGTTTATGTCCAGAAAAACATAGGTCCTAAAGTTTTCAAGACACTATGAAGAACAGCCACTTACTTATTTTCAAGACTGTTAGCTTTTCTATCCTTCATATATATCACTGCATTTCTCTTCATTTCCTGCCAGACCAGCTACAGGGGTAGAATACCACAGAGACAAAAGAAAACTTCCACAGTCAACTGCTACTTGTTTGGGCTGCTTTGTTCCTCAGAAGCCTTTTTTCAGGCAGCACCTCATTGCTGCAACAAATTAATCACCAAAGCCCAGGTCTGGTAATGAAGTGCTATGGATTTGCAAAAGTTTGAAAGCCATTACATCTATTACCTGAAAGAAAAATGAGGTGAGTGCTCAGCCTGAGAAAATTAGCACAGCAGCTCTATCAGAGGCCAGTCATCCTCTGGAGCAGTTATTAGTGAAGTTAGCTAAGTCTCCAAACACTGTGGTTCATTTTTGGCCTGTGCCAAAAAGTCATGTCCACAGTTGCACTTGAAATCTAGAATTACATGGATCTTGGGTTGCCATTTACCACAGGTTTGGTGAAACAAAGTATCCTGAGTTACTGGCATCAGCCAAATCTTTGTTAGCACTCACAGAGGCTGAGATTCAAATACAGGCTACTCATTAGTTTATTTTCATCCTTCCCCTTTCTAAGCCTGTCATAACTTTTATCATGTTCTGAAGGAATAATTGTGATGTTTACCCCATCATTCAAGTGGCTAAATTAATTATATTCTATCTCAAAATGGTTTTGCATTTTGCTGCTGTAAAATAAGACAACACTTTTGGGAGATAGGATGGACAGATGTCTTTGGCTTCAAGCTAAAACAAGAGGATGGGGAAAGCACATAAATGCATAAATATGTCACTTCCTGAGTCCCACTGAAAGAGCCTGCATAAACATTCAGTATATGTCTCCTGTGACACTTGAGACTCAGTCCAAGACTGCTAGTGCAATCAGTCTCTTAATGCTCCACTGAGCTTGCTCCACTCAAGCTCCACAGCTCCCTGGAGAGGAGTCAGCAGGTCCTCTGCAAAGTGGGGTTGGTCCAAGCTCCTTCTCCTGAACCCATATGGATCAAGTGCAAGAAATCATCCACCACCAAAGAGACCAGCTCACTTCTTGCAGAATGGATACTTTGAGACTGAGATGGAGCTTAGCTGCTTGCAGAGTAGGCCCTGCTGCAGGAGCTCAGTCATGACAATTTTGCTCTGAATCCACCAAAGTTACTGTATTTTTCTTTCAGTTACTATTACCGCAGCTGAAAGCAGAATCAGTGCCCAGTCGATTGTGTTGCTGACACAGCAATCGGGAGCTCAACAGAAAAAAATGCACCCCCTACGCTTTTATTGGAAATTTATCTCCCAGCAATAAAGAAGAGAGAAAATGAAGAGTATATGGTGAGGTTTCCTATTGAAGCATCACCAAATATGTCAAGTGCTGAACACATAGTGCATAAACATATCAATCTTTGCCTCTCAGCTTTTTCCAAATCAAGACATTCTCCTATCTCTCCAGGTATTACATTTACTTACTTTCAGGACAGTGGAATTGCCTAGAGTTCGTGGCCTTTTTCAGGATCATAATATGAGCCATTAAGCAAAACATATCCATTCAAGATTCTGTATTTTTAAAAAAAAATCTAACAATATCATAACCATGTCTCTGCATTATTCCAGGATATTACTTAACAATTTTTTGCAGAGTAAGCAAGGAATGCGTTTCATTTGGTTTCCCTTACATTTCAGACACCTGTAAATATACATATAAAGAAAGCATAGAACATAAACATTTTTGTAATCAAGGATACTGTGGGAATTCATCTCATCCACTTAAAAACAGAGACTCTCAAGTTAAAGTAGTTCAAAAGAAAGCACATGTCCTCCTATAACAGGTGTCTAAGGCAAGTGTAACAAAGTTGAGTTGGCTCAGCCTAGAGGTCTAACATTAAGATGCCTGAAATTAGAGAAGATGAAGACCCACTGCTGTGTGGCAGACCAAGACAAAGGATTTGGCCCAATGTGGAAGGACTGGGACCACCTGCATGTACTAGCTTTTGTTGCAAACTTCTGAAGATATATAATACTCCTTGTTATTCTTGGAGAATTAGGTTCCCTGATGACAGGTAACAAAAGGGATTTGTCAGAAAAGAACATATTGTCATCCACTTAGTGAAGCAATTTATTTAAGAGATCACGTACAGTGCTCCAGTGTGCAAATTCCTTCTGTGACAAATAAGCTAGTGTATGAAATTTAGAAATTAATATCTATCTATATCTACAGTGCAGGACAATTTGTAGGCGTGCAGGGCAGTGGCAAACTTTCAGTAATAAACTGATCCCATACCCTAAGCATGAGAATTTTTCTTAACCAAAATTACTGCTGCATATACAGCTTTATCCAAACCTCACCACACTGACCTTATCAGTATCTCTCATTTAGAATTTATTCTTGTGTGTTACATCAGAAATCTATAGATTTTTTTGATACTAAGAAGGCTGAGATGGACTTTCCCCAAGACTTTTAGGTGCTGATATTGAGAGAAATAGCTATAATGATTAAACAGGTAGGACAGACACTTAAAAAAATACAACACAGTGCCCATTTTTACATTGATTGTCAGAAAAATTTATATATTTTTAAAAACACAAATTTCATCAGAAGAGGAAATGGGATGGGGTATGTGGGGGCAGGAAGAGCTCAGACTCTCTTCCAGGAATGAAGAATCTGGGAATGGCCACCAATCTGCTAGTTGTGGAAAACCCTACACCATGAGAACTAACAAGCAGTCTAAATAAAGAAACTAGTATAGATAGTCAGGTCCCCCCTGAATTCAAGGTAACAAAACACCTTTATGTAGGCAACAATCCTTTTAACCATCAGTCATCAGTTAATTCATAGTTGCCATAGCAGAAAGCAACTGAAGTATTTCAAAGAATGTCGTTTCAGAATTGTGCCAGAAATTGGAGATGAAGGCTTATCAGCATGGAAAACACAAATTTGGCACAGATCTCATGTAAACTAACAGTAGCAAGAAAAGTGAGAGGCTGAAGTTCAAATGTCCTTTTTTGTTCCGTTCCACCCTGCTCTGATATTGTAATTTCTAAGTTTAAATCACTGGAACACACTGGTCCTTTTCTTAGTTAATGTTTGTCAGGCATCTACCAAAATGGCTTGGCCTGTCCTTCCACTTTCCAGGCATTACAATACAGATGTGTAAACAGTAAACATAATCATTCATTGAGTTGATATTCTTTCTATTCATTGAGTTGATACTCTTTCTATTAATCTCTATTATTAAAATTTTTCTATATCTGCTAGCTAGGGACTTCATTAGAAATACAAAATCTATGAGGAAGACTAAATAATAATGTGAATAAACAAATATTTCCATTAATATCTTGCTTAATAAAAAAAATATTCAACAACCAGCTCCAACAGGAAGCTTCAGTTGACAAAACCTGTTCTTGCAACACAAAAAAATGGAAGCATCTTCTCCATGTTAAAAGTCAGCTAGAGAAGCTATGATAGTGAGATTAAGATGGTCTACAGATAGAAGCGTGGCAAATTGTGTAGCGGAAGATGATGTTCTGCCATGACACTGATTTTTATAATTAGAAAAAAACAGACGAGTTTTCCCACACACAAACTTCAGAATGCAGTGTTATTCTTTGTAGCTACATATGATATTGCATTATCAACTTCTGTTCTTAGTTACTTCTACAGGGCATAAATATTTATTTCACTGACCATTCCAACTCCCTAGAATGAATGCCATATACCATGTTAAAATTTTGTTTATAGACTAGGCTTTGCTTCTACCAGCACAAAGTCTTTTTATATCTCTATTAATATAGATATATTATTTTTCTGTACTGCTGTTGGCTAATGAAACCCTTCCCAAAATTGTGCCATGCACTTTAAAACCACAGCAGGAAGCATTCTTACATTAAAAGCTTTGTTATCTAAATAAAGAAAATAAGAGGAGAATGAAAAAGAGGGCATGTTACAGCTGGGGAACTGAGACACAGACTGATTTGCTCAAAAGTATTTTCCAAAGACATACAATAAATCAGTGGCAAAAGGACTGATTCCTTATTCCCTATTCAGTCTCAAACTTTCCTTTTTTTATTATTTCCTCTTCTACGTGAATATTACTTACCCATACACATGAGCCAGATAACTATCACAACTCTTATGTTATGCTATTCTATAGCACTAAGGGTGAATAAAAATGCAGGCTATGGAGTGTTTCAGTTTTATGCTGTGCTTTCGAATGTCACAGATCTCCACCCATAACTGCTCTGCATCACTGTTTCCATAGAAACAAGATAACATGAGAGGCTTTGGTGTATGTTACTGTTTCTGAAAGAGTCAGCCTCAAGATGAGAATAACATATTGGACTTTGTAAATGAATTCTGATTTGTGCTTTTCATGCAAAATATATCCCTGAATGATGTACCAACTTGAACAGAGAAGTTATTCAATTTGGTGATAGTAGAAATTATAGATAGAAAAGAAAACAGTTTTTAATGTGTAATGTGAGCTGAAAATGCTTTTCCTTTTAGATAACAGGACCTATAAGGCAACAGATTCCCATGTCAAATTAAAAATGTTTATGGTAAATTGACAGGAAGGAATTATATATACTGGCATATAAGGACCAAAAAAACACTGTAGAGAATTTTTAATAGAGACTAGTCCCCCAAAATATAGCTGATGGCTGAGGAAAAGGTGTGATGTGAGACCACTCCATAGTACAGACATGATGGTAGCAACCCAGGGGTCTGCACATCCCAGTAGTTGAGATCTGGGAGATGACAGACAAGAGAAGTAAAAGGGCCCAATGAGAGGACAGCAAGCTACAGTGGGGCTGAGAAATAGCAGCAGGTACAATGGAAAAGGAGCTGATTTGTGTGATGTGGTGAAAAAACTGCTGGGAATATGTACATAGAGGCAGTAGGACAGAAGAGAGGCAATGGTACTGCACGGGTAAGTAAGAAAAAATCACATACAAGTTGTAGACAAATAACATTGAACTTCAGAAACCATTTTTACCACTCCCGAAAATTTGACCTAAGGTACAACAATACCAACAAACCTCATCCCACTGCTGAGCTCCAAAACCCACTACATAAGCTCACTTCCTGATCTTATTTTTGGAACATTTTTCAGGATATCAGTTGTTTCACAGAATAGTTTGAAGTGCAAAGTACATGTAATAGGTTGTAAAACATAGGAAATTTTCTGACTGGGCTCCCTGTGTGGCAGGAATGTGATTGAAATACTGTAATATGATGCATTCTTGTAATTCAATTACTTTTTTCATATATTCTGGCTGTTTGTATTTTTTGTCTATGTTTTGATGTCTAAAAGTTAAATTGATTCAGAAAGTCTATGGAGTTGGAAGAGCTTCCCTCTGACTTGCAGAGATGTGCATGGCTGGACTTGTATTCTCCTGCCATATGTATCTCTTTTAATGGTTCCGACTTCAAGGGGCTGACAGCATTTCTTCATCTGATCAATAGCCTGAGCAGTTGCTACGTGCTCTGGTGTGTACAATGGAAGGGGCCTGGCAGTGGTATCTCACTCAAAAAAAGCAGTAAGAAAAAGTCCCTTCTTTCCCCAGCATTCCTGCACGGCAGCTCTTCATCTGTGTTGAATGTCACTAAATCCAGAGGGCAGCTCCACACGGCCGTGCTGGGGAGCTCAGCAGCCACGGGAGAGCACCAAGGGGGCTTGCATCAGCCCAGAAGAAATTAAATTACCTCCCCTAAAACACTGGCCAACCCTCACTGCAAGGAAAGTCTTCAGTAAAATGTTCTTTTCTTCTCTCAAAACTTTGCTTCACATCATTTGTGAGAGGAGCATAGGGAAACCTTTGTAAAATCAGGAGAGCTGGGGATAGGCTTGTGTGAAAGTATGAAAGTGCAGCTGAATAGTCTACTGTGCAATAGTTTTCCACATAAAATAATCCATTCTCCTATTCCTGCTCCATTCAGGCTGGTAGGGACTCAAGTGGCTCTAATGAGACAAGAATGAGCAAAAGGCAGACACGTGGACTGTGAACTGAGTTTCAGAAGTAATGTTTCTCAGGGGCTGGTTATGCTCCTGAGTTTTAAACACTGTTCATTTATTGAAGGATGATAGCTGAAGTGAAGGTGAGTATAAACATGTATCTATATGTGAACAAAAGTGAGATTTGCACCAAGGCACCCAGTGATCTCACTCCTCTCCCAGTGAACCAGTCCTCTGACCTGCCCCATGAAAGCTTTTCTTCTTCCTCCCTCACTGACAGCTCTGAGCATCCTTTTCATCCAGAGGTCTCTGCCATTTCAGATCACCTGCTCTACAGCTGACTTTTGCTCTAGCCCTGCTCAGGTTTCTAGGGAGTTCAGAAATGACCTTATGTTTTACAGAATTCATTCAACCTTTCAGACACAGTAAGGAATTTCAGAATCTATTGTATGCAGTGTCTATCCATAATATGGCACACCACAAAACTTCCTGCCCTACCTGCAGATTATAGAGCTGAAATGTATTTAACCTGCAGTACATGCAAGAGCAAGAAACAGCTAGAACTTTGCCTCACAGATGAGAAATATGAAAATCTGGTAAATTAATAAGAAAAAAGTTTTCAGTAGAAAAGTGATATTATAGTAATGCTGATAAATTGATTATCATAGGTGTTAGGATTTACTATGGAACTATTTACCCTTTCCCTTGCAATGGAACTTGCTAGGAGATACAGTCTTAAGCTGAGCCAAGGGAAATATAGGTTGGATGCTAGGAAAAAGTTTTTTATGGAAAGAGAAATAAGGTACTGGAACTGTCTGCCCAGGGAGGTGGTAGAGTCACCATCCCTGGATGTATTTAAGGAAAGATTGGATGTGGCACTTGGTGCCATGGTTTAGTTGAGGTGTTAGGGCTGGGTTGGACTCAATGATCTTGAAGGTTTCTTCAAATCTTGTGATTCTGAGTCTGTGATACCAACAGGACTCCAGTCTCTAACCCTAAGCTTGATTTATTCCCACAACAGCAAACTGTAATGGCATTCTTTAAAAGGAGATTACTCAGATTTGCTGGGCGAGATAAGTAAAGCAAAACTTTTGGAAGCTGCTTCACTCCTTCACAGAGAGAGTTTGAAGGGGATGCTTTTGTAGTGTTTTGTTTTACTGAGGTTTTTTTTTGACAGTCTTCATTTCCAAGCCAGCAAGTTGCAGTGACTTCCCAGATTACATTGGCCCTATCTCATTTGGTCTCCAAACAATTATTCTTCTGTTCGTCACTTCTAAATGCTAATTTTGAATATGATCCTTGCTGCAGATCATACCCTGCACTACTGTCCCAGCTGCCTGCTTCCTTATTACCTGTGTTTCATCCCTTTCTATTAGGGAACAGTGTAATTTTTATTTTCTTCCCAATTGCTCCAGAAGCACGCAGGACAATACAAAGTCACTTTCCTTTTTACTATTACAGTACACAGAATGTGCACAACAAACTGAAGCAAACAAACTAAGTGGCTGTAGATTTCTTTCATCAGGATGCTCACCTGTGACCTGACATTGTCTATGAACCCGGGATGGAGCGTGTATTGTCAGATGTCTGCAATGCAGTGGTGCAGGATGGATACCAAAAGGTTTTCTTAATAACAAGCTAGAAGGAAATGGACATTTAAGGGTGAAATTAATTTTAAAAATTTGAAATGTTTGGTTTAGCTGAGATGTACAAAATCTTACTTTTAAGGGTTAAGTCTTTGGGGGCTGTTTAAGAGCACAATATTAATTTGATTTCTCCAAAGGAATCCAGACATAAGTGGATCAAAAGTGGAAAATAAATGGCAGATATTTACTTCTAGAAGACTTACAAAACTGGGGGGTTAGTTCTCCTGTTGATCATGGCAGGGTTGTATTAATTGCCCAGATGGTTTAAGATACAGTTCTCTGTAAGGAATAACACCATGTAATGAAAAATAACATCAGTAAGTGAAGAATGCACTGGGGAACACATTGAGAGAATGGGATAAGTATTTTAGAACATATTTTAAACTCTGCTAGTAATGGAAAACAAAATACTTATAATCTCTATATGCTTCATGGGTTGGTTTTTTGGTTTTTGTTTTGTTTTGTTTTTATTCTTCTATAGTATCATGTCCTCTTATAATCAGAAAAAGCAAAAAACATCCAACTAAAGCCAACTGTAAATTCACCACCCAGATCTTTTTCTTTAATCTCCCTGAAACTACAGGTCATTGCTTTGGACAGGTGAGAACTTCCCATTCACTAAGGGTAGTTTCATGGAAGTAGTTTCATGGAAGTAATCCTCTAACAAAATTTGAATAATTTCTCATTAAGATTATGCTAATTCTCAGGTTACAGAAGAAGCCACATGCTTATTTTCCTGCAAGTCTACTGGAAATTAGTACTATCAATCTTAAGAGTGGGTTCTTTGAACAAGAAATAGTAGGGAAACTTTTGTATTGGTTTTCTTGGAAGTTTCATATTTGTATTTCATAAGCTTCTGTAGTTCTCCTGGTACTGTCTAGGATCTTCCTAACTCATTCTGTACCACACAGAAAGTTGTCATAGGCTTGAAGTTGTTAATATCATAATATAATAATAAACTGAAAATTGAGACATATAAAGACATATGGATACTCATCCCATATTCCTGGTCCTCTTGTCTAAAAAGTATCAACTTCAAAAACTTTAATTTCAGAGAAAGTCTCAAGCATGGTCTGCTTTTCTGTGTTGGTTAGGAAATTTAGACTTACACTTAACCAACTCTTCAACCAGGAGAAAGAGAGAGGAAAGTAACATTGTACATCCTCCATGGGCTGTATATTGTCAGTTACCCTAGAGGGTTAGACACCCAGTATTCTGCCCTAGAAAAGTTTCCTGTGGTTGTTTTGCTAAGAGCAGGGTTTCTCTTTAGGTATTATAAATTAATTGCTTCAATAGCTCTTCAGCCCCAATTCCTGTAGACTCAGTTTTCCTTAATGCCTGCTGCATTCATGGATTTCCTGTCTCCTTTCCAAAGACAGGCCTGCACAATATTGGTAGGTGCAGTCTGTGCTAGCTCCTTCTCCTGTTGTCCCATCACACTGCCCCAGGAAACTGCTGCTTTGTGACTCAGTTTTCATCACAGTGTGTAGGGGAGAACAGAGGGTCACAAATAGCACAGGGGGTGCTTAGGGAAAGAGTACAGAAACAGATACAGTACAGGACTAATATTTTGTGATGTGCCTGCAGCATCTTCCAAGCAGAGGTTTAGACAATTCCCCTACTAAAGACTGAATCAGGCTAATCATATCTAGAGATATAGATAGATATAGATATAGATATAGATATAGATATAGATGATATAGATATAGATATAGATATAGATAGATGATATAGATATAGATATATATTTGTGTGTCAGTGTGTGTGTGCATGTCCATGTGGGTGCACATATATATGCATAAAAACCTCAAAATACACTCATATTTTTGTCTTCATAACACTTTGTGTGAAAAAGTTCCAGGTATTGTTTTTCTGGCTTCTTGCTAAATGGTAATTTTCAGCTCTTGTATTGAAAAAAAATGATAAATTATTCTCCATCCCCTTCTCTAATTGTGATTTTATAGCCCTCTTGCATATTCCTACTGTCTGTATTTCAATGTGTCTTATCTGAAATAAAAGGTCTTAATTCATTTAGTATATGTTCACACAGAGATCTGTTTCACATTTATTGCCAAACTTCTTGCTCTTCTCCCTAAATATCCATGCTGGTTTATACGTTTTTGTCAGGGGGAATATCAAAACTTTTGATAGTTTTTAATGTGTGAGTTCACCCCTGATTTACAAAAAAGATCCCCATACATCTGTGTTCTGATCTTCTGGTCTCTGCCTCCTCCCTGACAGCATGAAATCCTCACAAAACCTGCAAAGCATGCTGAGGAGGATCTGCTCAAAGCTGGCTGGTAGGAAATGCTCAGAGCAAGGAAATGCAACCACTAAATCCCACCCTTCTCAGGGTTTTCATGACCTCCAGATCAGGAGTAAAAAAATCTTCTCATGAGGAACACTCCATGGCATCATATACAAAATACTAAATATATTTACACTATACTATTATACTGTATACAGAGCACTCACTGGATCTGGGAGAACTCTGGTCCAATTTCTCCCTTTCTGTGGTTGATGACTCCCAACCATCCTTCTCAGCCCCATAGGAGCACCCAAAAAGTGAACCTACAGGTGCATCCCCTCCCGAGTGACACCTGGAGTGGTGGGGAAAGCATCCAACCCCCCTCAATGTGTCCCAGAGGGTATTTTGTGAGCTTTAAAGGAAGGGATAGAAAGTGTCTAGAGGACTAACAGGGCACTCTCCAAAGGGAAGAAACCTGGATTTAAATCCACAGAATTTAGGAACTAATTGAGGTTTTCTGCATGCTGGTCAAAAGCTCCAACTTGTGAGCTGCTATACAAAGGGCAAAGAGTGTTTATCCTTTCCAGCTTTGTTAAAGGAGGGGGTGGGCATCAGAAGCTTTTCTTTACTCTTAAATTCCCAATGTAAAAGCTTAATTTTTGTAAATTTGTATGAATAAACATGGACAATTGTACACTATGTAGTGACACTCTTTCAAGAACAGAAGAGCATAAGATTGTTTCCTATTTTTCCATGCATACACAAGCTTCAGAACTGTGATTTCTAACCCAGTATAGCAGCACAAAAATGGGGAAGTTTTGCCAACAAGTTGCAGAATCTAGCAACAGGGAAAGACTGGAATTTTTTTCCTTTTTTTTCCCTTGCTTTGTTGGTAAATTTTTCCTCTAGATATTGGAAATGAACAGAGCAAAAGGAAAGGTGGGCTTGAATTCAGAAGAACTGAAGCTTTGATCTCAAAAAAGTTAAAAGTCAGAGCACAGAGAGTACACATATCACTAGGTCAGGGGAAGTGATGTCACGCTCATAATGAGCAACAACAATGCTTCTGAAAAAAACAACTTCAAAAAATGCCCCCTAGATATTACATCAAGGGGTATGTTTGCATGTTAACTGCCTCCAAGCAATCTTTGATATTAAACTACTTTATGTGCAAGACTTCCAGATCGTTTACAGGGCAAGTGCTTAGGAAAGTAGGGGCTTTCCAAGCGCCTGAAAAGATTGTCTGACTGATTGTCTGTCTACAGGTTTTCTTTTAAAGCTATTTTAAGTATATGATTCCATCCCAGCTATTTAACTCAGGAACCTGCCAATCACGTACTGCCTAATTGAACTCTCGGATACTGTAGGATTGCAAGACACAAAGCATATGAACAAAAATGTGAATAAAGGGGTTTTGGCTGTTATTCCATTCTTCAAACCCAATTTGAAAAGGTCAAATTTCATATTGCACAGCCCCATTGAGACTCAGGGATTAAACTGGGACAATCAAAAAAAAATTAAAAAGCTAACGTTTTTCTTCCATTTTTGAAAAGCAAGAGGAGGTCTTTAATACTAGTTACTTGCTGGGGCTGATAGCAAGGTCTTAGGGTGGGGAAAGGACAATGAAAACTGAAAAAGGGAGACGTGAGTCAGTTTTTGTACTGCCGAGCTGCTAAATGATGACTGACTGACTGTGTGACATCCCCTTCAGACACTTGTAATCCTGCTTTGTCTTGTTTGATTTTTTTCCTTCAAAGAAAAAATATGGGAAAACAAACAGAATTACGGTCTAAATAAGGGAAAATACTTCTGGAATATATTCTACAAAAGGCTAGAAATAAACTGTATTTCGCAACAGTTGGACTGTGGTTCTAAGACAAAGCCCCCTGAGGTTAAGTGAAAATCTCCTTGATTTCAACATGTCAGAGCCTAAACCTCAGTGTTTTACAGAAATGAGAGTGGCAGTATTTATCTTGGCATGTATTAAACAAATTTAAACTACTTATTTAATCAACACAAATGTATTATCATTGTTTCCATGTTTATTGATTGACTGCATAAACACGTGTGACCTCAACTGGCATAAAACCTTAGGACTCCACCAACTTCAGTCGAGTAGTGAGAGTTAATGTCAGCAGAGAGATCTGAACAATAAAGGAGAAGGGACTTTACACAGTCATGGCCATCCATGCTCCTAAATGGAATATTACTCAGTAAGCTCATTAATACTGGCTGAAGAGCAGTTACTCTAAGGAACAAAAGCATCTGACCACATGTGCACATGCGGCAGGTTGTTTGCAATGGTGATCACCCCCAAATGTTGTCAGCAGTATGTCTTTGATATTTAAGGGGTAAATGGGTGTTAATTCTATTGACCTTATTTGCAGGACTTCCATCCTGTGACCATTAGTGACTGTCAGGCTGCACACTTCACATAGCTGTCTACTGGATGTTTCACTTGTAGAGATTTTTTTTTTCACCTGAGGCACTTCAGTCATGTAACTTCAGCAATCAATTTTGGCCCAAAGCAGCACAGGCCTCAGCCACAGAGAAGCAAGTATTTGCATGCAAGCCTGCTATTAAAGCACCAGGGAGAAGAGTGAGTACACAAAAGCTTAAGAAATTGGAATCTGAGTTGAATCATCACACAGTCAGTTAAATTACTAGCCCTGTAATTAGCCTTTTTGGAGGTCTCTTAATTGTTAAACCCTTTGCTGGTTATAATTGCTTTATTGAATCTAAATTAATCCAATTTTTAAGAAATAATCATGCAATTCTAATGGCTACATAAAATTAAAAATATGGAAACTACTTTGAGAACTAATTTAGATTAGGCTCTGTTGAAAAAATTAGTCTTGGGAATGGTTTGTTTGCAGGAACATTGAGTTGCAAGAATGAGAGGGGTTAATATTTCATTTACACAGTGTATGCAAAATAGTTGTATTTAAAAATTCACTAGATTGGGAGTATCCACTGCATATGGAGAGCAAGTCAGTGCCAAATCTGAACTGGATCCATGCCAAGGAAAGAGAGGCAGGGGTTAGACATCTGTAAAGTATTGGATGGGATGAAGACAAAGGTAAAACACTTTGGTTCATCACACATCTAGGCTATTTCCTAGCCACTTGTGTAGATCAACTTTTCCAGACCAAGACCACCATATCTAAAGATGGACATTTGCATATTTTTCAGTACACAGGAATTTTATTGGGTCCCATAAGGACTGGCTTAACCTGAACATATACCACTGAAATACCCAAGGTCTTATCTGACCCAGCCTGAGATAGAAAAAAAAATATCTTTTCCAGGTGTCTGGGACTTCCAACACTACCAGGAATTACCTCATTATCCCACAGCACTATTCTTTATTCCTCATCAGATAAAGAGTATGGGGGGAAGGACATGGGAACATGAGAAGGAGAACAGATAAAAGGAAACTAGGAAGAAGAAAAACATGTTGAGTCTTAATTGAGCTTGGAGAGGAAGCAGGAGGAGAAAAACACAGTTGGCTGGTTTATGATTTATTCTCTTTAGTGATCTATGTTTGCAGTAGATTGAAACGTGCTCTTGTTCCTAATATATATTTTATTCCTTGTTTATCAAGTGTGAAGTCAAGGATGAACAAGTTTAAATTATGGGCAAAGTATGATGCTTCTTTAGAGCCAATCTCATGAGGAATTATATTGTAAAGCCCAGCGAGCATGTGAACATTTACACATCATTCTACCCTGACCCTCAGCTCAAGGAATACATTGGTTTAGTGTACTACAATAAACATTTAAATGTATTAAACTTTATATAATGCTTTATATGCATAATGTGAAATCTTGATGTCCAGTGCTTCACCAAGAAATGATCACTGACTGAGCACAAGAAAAGAAATTGAGGCTAAATTTGGAAAGAGAAAGGGGAAAGGAAGAGCAGAGCCAGATACACATACCAATGGAAATACAATCCTCTTTCTCTTTCTCCATTCACATATAAAAAAAAGGAAAGATGACCAAGTTTGGAGAGGCAGCAGGGGAGAACCAGCACAATGAACACAGGTCACTGGTAAGATGCCTCCAAGGTTCCATAAGTAATTATAACTGTTGAACCAGACTTTGCACTTTGATTCCTGTTTGTGGACTGTTTCACTGGCTTTAAGAGAATTTCTATGGATTCTATGTTTACATGGGCATTCAAAATTCCATATTCATATGCACAGATATGTATCATCTTTTATACAAATTACTTTGTGGAGAACTGAGGCTCCAGCAGGCTCCTGCAGTATATGTGAGTATTTGGGATTGCACCACAATTAGCTCTGATAAAAATTAAATGAGTTTGAAACTAGCCCAATATACCTAAATGTTCAGTTGCCCTTCGAAAGTGAGCATGTAATAAAATGTTATCTTTAAAATAGAGCTCTCTATCTCCTACACACAGCTGAAAAACAGCCATTTCAGCAATGAAGCTTGACAGCTGCTCAGAAGAATTCTGTGTCTCTAGATCCTGTTCACTTGGTTATGATGCCATCAGTAACTCTGCATTGATGGAACTTTTATCTAAACATATTTTTAATTCTGCACAGAGGAGGATTTTACAAGACACAGATATGAAATTATCCATTGTTGTAACACTTTTTTGTCCCATGATCACAAATTTCATATTTCTATTGACAAAAAATCTGTGTCATCTGGGGGTATGTCCTAAAGTCCACATATGTATTTAATGCTATTAACATATTGAGGCAAATTTTTTAGTCCTTCTTCCTGTTTCATATAGAAGTGAAAGAAAGCCAAATAAAACCTATAGAATCAATAAGTTGCTTATAGACAACTCCAGGTACTTGGCAATACTTTTTTCTATTATTTTAGTATTACTTTACAGAGAACCAAAATTAAATACATTAAAAGAGAAACCATCAACATGCTTCTTATTTCTTATTACAAAATACCAGCCCTCTTGTCTCATTTGCTTTTTTGAACTGCAAGTACTTCTTGCCTTCTTACCTTTTGCTTTAGTTGAGGAAATCAACCAGTACAGTAGGTATAGCAACATCTGTTCAATGCCAGTTAATTCTGTCTAGAGGACACATACAGTGTGTTCTAGAGCACTGGCCTGGCCTGATCATGCATTCCTCAATGATCCAATACCCAGGAAAGACATACAAAAAGATGCATAATCAAATTAACTATGGAAATAGCACAAATTACTCAATGCCAGCAGAAAAGGATGGCAGAAATTCATAGGAGAAATACTTCCATGAGCTCAGGAGCATGTCTGTGACGGAATTTGAAAGGGAGAAAACACATCATGAGAAGAAGGCACTTTTAAGTGCCTTATTAAGAAGAGAAGGTAATAGACAATAACAAAATACAGTTAATTACTGGCAAATAGGCTAAAGTCTTGACTCAGAGAGGATTACAGGAGTGAAGTTATACCTTTTAATAAACTGACTAATTTAGTATAAAAAAACAAAAGTCTCTTCAGGAACACAAACCCCATTACAGAGGCAAATGCTTGTCCATTTTCCAGCTATATCAATTGGGTTAATGGGAGAAATTGTTTTTTCTCCACACCTGTTCCTTGCTTATACTCTTAGACTATCCTACTTAGGGCATTATCACTTTATTGAAAGCATTATATGATCTTTTTCCTTTAGCCTTCATTAAGATCAGTTACAATGTCAGAGCCAACCCCACTAAACCCCATTAAAATCATAAATAGAAGAGTGAAAATCAGGTTAAAAAATAAAAAAAAATTAGACCCTACATCGATAAAGTAGTTGTTTTCAAGTTGATTGGGTCTGTTGCAACTCTGTTCTGAGAACATTGAAAATATTTTATTAGCCATAGGCAATTGTTTTTAGCAACTTGAGGGACACAGATTCCAGAAGTCTAGAAAGGGCAAACACTTACTTTTGAAGTGTCAAAAGGGATAAGAGAGCTTAACTTCAACAACCAGAAAAATACCAGAACAAATAATGAAAAGGTCTATTTGTAAGAATCTTGAATATAAACAGGATGTAAGAGACAAATTAATTTCTAATAACTAAATCATGTAAGAACAAATTTACTTCTCTCTACAGTAGATAACAAGTTTTATGGACATAAAAGAAAAAACACTGTCATGCTTTTGGCTTTTGACACCTCACAGGACATTTGCATAGACAAGCAGATTTGAGGTAGGTACTTACTTGGGAAATGTTATTCACAGAATTAGTTACCAATAGTTATGAGTGATTCATTTTTAAGTAACTAAGATGCATCAGGTCGGGTTCTGCAAGAATCTGCATGACATGTTCATTATTGAACTGGTAGATGATTAAGATGCTTTTTGCATCTGCAAATTACACTAAGCTAAAAAGACTTCAAACCCATCAGAGTGCAGAATGTACAATTGAAATTGTCTTGGTGCACAGCAGAAATCTGAATGCAGCTAAGCAATTAAGTGAATTCACATGTACCTATACAAATAAAATTACCTGCACAAAAACAAAAAGGAGAATGACTAAACACAGTGCAAAAAAGAATCTGGCAACTAGAATGGATTACAAACAAGCAATAAAATTGTACAATTGCCTAAGAAGCAATCATGCTGCGTTAGATAAAAGTAGTACATTTTATGTTAAACACACAAAACATTCCTTCCTTTTTACTCAGAGCTGGTAATTCTTTACCTGAATCCCTGTGACCACTGCAGGTAATCACATGTCAATACAATACATGAACCAGCTGGAGAAAGCCACAGAACCTGAAATAAGAATGAACTTTTCTAGTATAAGACTTTGCAAGAACTGAGCTTGCAAGGCTTAATCCAGGAGGGGAAAGACTAGGAGGAGGTTTGATAGCAGTTCCCAAATTTTCAGAAAGATTTTTTGTGAAAGCAGACAATGAATTGTTTTCAATAATCTCTGAAAAACAGAAAAGATGGCAATAAGGGAGAATTAGGTTAGAGGTGAGAGAAATAATAGTGTGAAAGGCCAACTAAGCAGTGAGTAATAGACCTACAGAGGTTTTTCCTGATTGCTAGAAATTTTAAGGAGGAGCAAGCCAAGCAACAGTGAGGACTGGTTTTCTGTATCGTTCCTCTTTCAGAGTACACTTTTTATTTAGTTGATCTCATAAATATTGCACAAAAATATTATTATTATGAAAGAGTATACAACTTTCTACCCTTGCTCTATTGTATAGATTGTGGTGCTAAACATATATCTCTATTAAGAGCATTATAGTGTAAGCTGAATACACAAAATGAAAGTAAAATGAATGCCTTAAACAAGGAATAAAATCTCTTTAACAAGGCAGCATGCTAATGACTGCAGCAGAGGAACTGAAACTGGAGATACACAGGTTTCTCACAGATTTTTCACAGTAGGCCACTGCTTTCTGTCCAAATATTTAATTGATCCAAAAAGATTAAAATTTAGTTATTAATTACACCCACAAAATTGAATGCCTTTGTGAGTAGTGCATATTGCACTGGCTTCTAAGGTTACTGCATTCTCAACAGTTGTCTGTTTCTTCATATTAAAAAGTAAATAAAATAAAATCAATTTCTCTGTCCTATACCTCTGACATGTCCATTATTTCAGAAATACCGATTCTTATCTTTCTTTCCCACTCTGAACTTTTCAGTAGGTAGCTATGTAATACAGTGGATGATATTGACATCATAGAAGCATGATCACTGACTAATCTAAAGGTTTGATATATGTGTCAGTATACCATACAGAGGCAAATCTTTTAAGCAGTCTGGATGACACTCCTCTAAATTTCTCAGACAGATCAAATAATGAAAATTACACCTTGGGGGACTGTTAAGAGGGAAGGTGGTCCCCGTCTGGCCTGACATAACTGGATTCAAATATTCTCTACTTGGTTGTAGCCTCCAAGCCTTTATCCCTTCTTACCTTAATATTTCTGAGAGAAATAACATATGAATGTTTAATTAAGCCTGTGATATGTTCCATTTCCAGCCCTTTATAGTGCTTTAACAGCACTCATGAACTGTTAAACAGACCTCTTCATCTAGGTGGAAAAGTACCACTGAACCCAAGAGAAATTCTGCACACAAAGCTGGAGAGTACAAAGTCCAAGAATGGAGAGAAGACAGTGTGCTGAGCTTACCCTTACCACATCTGAAAGTCCTTCTCCTTCATAAAACATATTTCCTAGTCTTAAAAAATAACAGGAAATAGCAAAGAACAGCAGCTGCTAAAAGCAGCAAATGCTCCTGTTGCTGTGCACTCACAAAGCACAAGTCTTTCACACAACTTTTCTCAAAATGGTAAATATATGCTAGAAAAAATGTTCACAAGATCACACTTGCCAGTATGGATCCTTGTATTTAGAACAAATCTATGTATGCACATATTTCCTAATAAAAGTGAGCTACTAGAAACTCCTCATAAAATACAGCACTATGAAAAAAGACTATTTCAGAAAGTTTCTTTACTTCATCAGCAGGATTTCTCAAAAAATCAATGTCATCAGAAATAGTATTTGAGAGAAGTTTTAAAGTTATTTTTCAAAGCAAATACATGTACTTTCTGACAGGAATGAGAAATCTAATGGAAAGCTATACAAAACCACAACCTACTGCTGCTCTAACCATTATTCCCAGTTCCCAGTCATTGCTCTACATGCCAAAGCAGCTAAGATGACAAAGTCCAGGCATAATTGTGTTGGAGCTTTAGAGCCACCTCTGGATCTGTGACACTGCTGGACTGTCTCTTTGTTGCTAGTCTTCCTCATCCTCCAGAAGGCCATTTCCTTTCCTTTCAGCATTTTTTTCCCATAGTTTTTCTGGTTTTTATCCATTCATGAGCAACATTCCACTCAAACCCTTTATATATCCTGCAATACACAAGATGTGTTTAGAGGACCTTCAGGCTGTGAGTGCAAGTTTTGCTCAGGTGGGCAGATGGATTTAGGAAGCACATGCCTGCTGACATGGAAAATGCATACCTGGAGCCTGCCTGCTGAAACACAGCCTGAACACTGTCTGAAGCCTTCACAAATACATACCACACCCCCTTAGTCAAGTACCTGTTTCCTATTACAATGTTGGGTTCCTTTCCTGACTAGATCCTGCTTCAATGTGGAAAACGCAGACTTGGTGCTATATTTTCATGTGTCCTGTTCAAGTCAAGAAACTTGAGTGTGCTGTCTGTGAGCAGCTTAAGGACAGAGCTGGATTTGGTCTGAATTTTGTATTCCACCACTGAGATAAAAACAGAACTTTTACTTTTTAGGGGGTGCTTAGACAACACTCAGACAGAAAACTCCTGAGAGCATCCAGAATGTGTGTCAAAAACTAAAAGTGTTTGAGTCACTTGCAGCATCTTATAGCTGTACCTCCCACAAGAATGCACAGAGAAAATCCTGGGGTGCAGGTTCTGTGGTGTGCAATAAGTCATCTATCATTCATCCTCCCACTTTTCCACACTGTGTAGATGTTCTGAGCCCAGCATGCAACCCTACAGAAGACACAGGGTCTCAGAAAATGGCTAGGAGGGACAGGAAGAAACCAGGGTCACAGCCAGGTGCAGGCCCCACGGTGTCTGCCCTCCCCACAATTTCCCAAGTGTTGACATTGTCTGAACTTGCAAACAGAGGCTGTGCCTGTACTTGGAGTAAGGCTAACAGGGCACAGAGATGCTCATTAGCACAAGGACCCCTTATTAGACAAACTGTGGAGATGTCACCACTACCACCTTAAGTACTGAGGGTCTGCAAGCCTGAAGCTGGGTGCAGCCCTGTGTACAGCAGCAAAGCAGCCCTTGCTCCTACAGGGCACACCTGAGACACAGTCAGGGGTGCATCCTCCCCTCACAGGGGATGCTCAGTGCTCCTCAGAGGCTGCTGCAAGGTGTGGGAGGGTGGGCAGCCAGGGCACTTTGTCTCCATGATGCCTTCAACAGAGCCACAAGGCACAGGGCCTTTAGGTCCAGCTATCACACCAACTATCTTAATCACCCTGTTTGTAAACCACAGTTACAACATCCTGTACAAATAAGGACTTGTCAACAAGAATGAGATCCTTGAGGGCAAAACTGCAGCCAGTGCTTGCATGATATGCTACAAGCAAGTTGCTGGTCATCCTCCTCCTCCTCCTCCTCGTCCTGTTGTGCCTGTGACACAGTGCCCTGTCAAAAGAGTCATTGCTGCCCACCAGGGTACAGGCACCGTGTGCCACAGGGGAACATGCAGGGCACAGGAAGGAGAGGCTCTAACCTGTCTTCCTCCCTTCTTGGCCTCGGTTTTGATCCACGGACCACAATGTGATTGGTGAGCTACAGAGACAGGGAATGAGCCTGCATTCTCCTTTACTTGGACCCTGGACACATACCCAGCAGATCAAAGGGGAGGTATTACATCCTTAGCAAGCTCCATCCAAGTAGCTCCACACTATCAAATGCTAGCTTGTTCACAAGAACAGCCTTTCTCCAGTGACAAGACACATTTACACCATAAGATCCTTGAGGCTCAGTTTTTACATGAAGAACAAGCCTGTGCTTTTTAGGAATAACAGAAAATGCTATGTATGCATTGATGGATTGAAAAATATTAACAAATATTTTCACAAAAATATTAAAATGGACATTAGGAGCCATTATGAAAAGATGGTAATATTTCACAATATGGATTACATTCCCATCTCCAGAATATCCTGACCTGAATCTATCTTTATTCAACTTTTTCAGAAAAATGGAATAATCCCTGGGGATTTCACCAAGCACAAAGAGGCAAAGTGATGTGTCCACAGTAGGGAAAACAGTGATTCAGAAATATTCCACTTCAACCCATTATCTCTCAAGCAATATTTCTTCACCTTATTAACAGCTAAGAGATCATGAGAATTAATCACTGTGATTAATTGTTCCTCTAGATTAAATGTATATCACAGATTGTGTTTTATTATGTCTGGGGTTGAGGAGAAATCATACATTGCATCAAATTACTCTGTCAGTTCTGCTGCAAACTCAGTTCTTGCTTCTCAGCTATAAATAGTGCTCACAACATATGTGAAAACCATCACGCTCCATTCCGAGGTGGGAAATCACTGAAGAAAAGTGTTCTGGTAAACAAGCCCTTCCTGATGGCTCTCTGAATATCTGGCAGTGAGCACAACTTCTGGTTCATTCTGCTGACAAAATCTGCCTCACTCCTTCCTGCTAATAAAGCAAGGCTGCATGTCAGGGAAGGCTGAGACTACTGATACAGAGACAGAGGATTTTTGGTGTTAGCCTTAAAAAAACCCATCCAAAGCGGCACATTTTATGAAACCATCTCCTGAGTACAGCCCAGGTGTTCACTGCAGCTCAAATCTCAGCTGTTGATACCATCATCTCCCTGCCAGCCCTCACCACAGGCTGAGCAGTGCTCAGCCCCACATGGCAGACACAACAGATGTATTTTCCCAAGTTAGAGATTCTTGAGGACAACAACTTCACAGTCTGTAGGCAGCTTCTTTCAGTGCTACTCAGAAGCTCAGAAAGGTTTATGTCTCACTAGAGTCTTCTCTGCTGCAGTTAAGTACATTATTTCTTTCCTGTCCACCAAGAATATAGAGAAAAAACTATCCTCATTTGTACCCTCCTCAGTTTGGTTTTGAATGTCCTAGAGAAGGTCACTGTGACTGATAACAATATTTCACACAGTTCAGAACTGTTCAGTGCTCATACATTATCCTGTTCCAGAAAGTACATGGGATGCAGCAGGGCTGCTTCATGCAATCACTTGATGGAAAATATGTTTGAGGTATCACATGCTTCTGCTCTGTTCTGCAGTGTCACACCAGTTCTCCAGTACCTGGATGGCACAGCATTTAATGTCTGTTTTCCCACCTTACCCATCACATGCACAGTGTTGACTGCAACTGTGCCAAACATCCCATGTAGTACCCCTGCCAGGAAGCCTGGGAACGTTTTCCCTTTCATTCATTAAGCCATTCTTACACATGCATAAAATATGCCAGCTGACATTGCTATTACTAAACACACCACAAATCAGACATACTGTTTCTCCAATGTATTTAGTCTGCAAGCAGTCACAATGGGATGTATTCATACCATCCCTGTTGAAAGTTTGCACAAGTCATCCTTAACATCTGCCCACCCCTTTCCAGTGACTCTATGAGGAACACAGGCTCCTGACTTTTGGTGCACCAAATCACATCTTAGTCTGATATCTAAATAAACTGGACAGTGAGTCAATCTTGCATCACCACTGACATGTGTGGTTATCTTAGCATAGGACTTTAGGCATATGCAATATTTGAGTGAAATCATGCAACAGACCTCCCATAAGCATTCAGGCTGGCAAAATGCAAAGGCTCAAATACTCCCAAAAGAAGCAGCCCAGTCCTGACTGAAATTAATTCTTTTCCAAATATAAGTGAAAGCACATTTTGCCGTCATCAGTCCAGCAGTGACAAGAGGCATCTAAAGAAGAAGTCTTCATTTTGAGTCACTGGTCATTGTACACACACCCACCCTTTAGGTAGTTAATACTGAGTTTCACAGTATGGATAACATGTTGCAAACTTCTCTGCATCTATCCAGATCTTCAGAGAGAGAATCCATCTAGTTAGCATTGACATTTAGAATATGTTCATTGTTTTCCTTCTCCTTTATTTTTGACAGGTACAGTTTATGAAGAGACTTTGATATAGCCCAAGACATGCCTGAGGGTATTTTTAAAAAGCAGTTTGGGGGAAGAGGAAGAGAATGAATACATGAAAATAAAGCCTGATCTAAATTAGTAATTTACATGTTCCCAAATGTTTCCTTCTTGAAATCGTGCATAGAGCAACCATATCAAATCACCTGTAGTTTAAGGTTTTCAGTTTGTGTTTTCCAGAGTAATGTTGTTTTCACTTCACATCATCTGAACAAACAAATGAAGTATTCCTTCCCCCACAAACACCAGCACATGCTCATGCATGCTTCTCTCTTTGGTCTGCACAAGGTAGCTTGGCACCAAAAAAATATGTGATTAAGTTTTAACAAGTGTCAAAACCAAGAGGCTCGCAGACACTTACCTGAAGATCAGAATGAAGTTTAGGTGCTTTCTGAAATTCAAATTAGCAAGTGTCATTCTTCCTGCCTTCTACTACACGTCAGGGAATGTTTGATCTGCAGAGAGAGAATGAGACACAGAAAATGAGCAACTGAGAAACCTCCAGGATCCAGAGGCTCAGACTTCCCACTCCCCAGCATTACCAGTGTCTCTAGGAGCATGTGAATAATTGTGGTTACTCTTGCTTACATGGTCCTATTGCAGGGCACTAATGTAGAGCACTGTAGAACTGAATTGCTCATAAATATTTAGGTCAAGGATTTCAGCACAGAACAACAGTACAATTAACAATTCAAAATGCTGCCACTGAAAGTTATTTTTGACATCATCAGCTGGAAGTCAGCAGACATGCCTTTGTTAACTTACACTCTAATCTATCATTTGTAATACAATATCAATGAAAAAATGTCGAAGAGAATTGATCAGAAAATTAATAATCTTTTGTTTGTTTGTTTGCTAAAGCACATATTTTATAAAGGCTCTTGTGATCTCATGTTACTGCCATGTTGCTCAGAAATAAAAGACATTTCAAGGAAAGGAAGGAGATCTAACATTTCATGACCTACATGGGTTCTTTTTTGTTAAAAATGCTAAATTTATGTAGTTTCTGTATCAGGGGAAACAATTACACTGATTAGAATAGAGAAAGTATATTTTATACATCAATTTCAATACAAATTTTACACTGTATGTAGTGGTCTGTATTCAGGTATTAATGCTTACCTATACCTACCCTTCATACCTCTGTAAAACACTATTACACAAGTGCTTGAAAAAATATGCCAACAACCAGAAAAATAGTTGCAATAGCAAATAGAGATATAAGAGCAATAGTGATCTCCTTTCATTTTTAACTGAAAACTATTAAGTCCAGTGAACTGTAAGACCTGCATCCTTTGTCCACCTGACTATCCCATGAAGTTGGAGCTGGCATATTGCAAAGGGAAGGAAAGAAAAAAATTAATAAGAAACCAAATATCAGGAAAATAGGAACTGTCCAAGAAGCAGGTTTTATCTTCTTGCTTGTGCTCAGTCAGTCCAGTACCAGCAGTCTTCCACCTTCACTTCTGCAAGCAAGCTTCTGTTTGCATGCCCAAATCTGAACAGTGCATCATCCAATCTTACACTGAGCCAGAGGCTGAGTTTTAATGAGTTTTAACTGTATAGACATTTTACATACATTTTAAGTACTGACTCCCTTCTCCTGTCATAGGACAGGAAAAAAATGACATCTAGTTTATTATATTGGATCTTCTAATTTTATACTGGCTTGTTGAATTTGGGACTAACCTTTTCTTGAATTATTGATGCAATTTTTGGTATTGATACAAGCAATGCAAAAATTAAATGGGACAGGGGAAGAAGATGTACGATCAAGGCACCATGAAGTCTTTATCTCTTCTGTGTTTTTTTCCTGTAGTTTCATGGCTTTGCTTTCAATCCCTCATCAAATTGGAAGAGGACCTGTTACACCAAATTCTGACAAAGGAGGCAGTGGTGTGGTCATCCAACAGGCATATGGCACACTGCAGAGGAACCTCTTCCCCGACTCTTCCTGCTTGAAATATGGACTAAATGCAGCCCTGTCAAACCATGCTGCATCTAATTCCCAAGTGTCCTCTTTTTCCACTCACAGTGTAGTGCAAGGCAAGGACAAAGGGGAATTAATGCATTTGAAACCACATATGCCTCTTATTGTTAATAAGAGCTCACATATATATAAAAGAGGTACAACAGCTAAATCTTATTAACAAAGAATCAGTCTACTGTGACTGGCTAACCATTTTTATATGTACCCATCCCTGGAAGTGTTCAAGGCCAGCTTGGATGGGGCTCTGAGCAACCTGGTCTAGTGGAAGGCATCCCTGCCCATGGCAGGAGGGTTGGAACTGGATGATCTCTAAGGTCCTTTCCCAAGCCCAAGTCATTCTATGATTCTATGAGTACAGGGTGTATTGTGTACCTTAAAATCTTTGCAATGACCCTCTAACTTGTCTTTGAGTGTTGCTAATCTTTATATGGCTGTTTTTGGTAGACAGCAGAAAGATCAGAATGATTTCTGAAAAATACAAGAGGACTTAGAATAATGAAGGTTCCAGATCTGAAGACATTATTTTTTACTTTATTCTGAGCTTTTCTTTGGCATATCTGACAATCTACTCTTTTAGACTGATGCAATCATTCAGAAGAAGTGTCACAGCAGCAAGCTTGAGCTGCAGTGCAAAAAAGCAACAAAGAATCACTGTTTCTGCCTTGTCCTAAAGACTTTTTCCAAATATGTATATATACATGTAAATGTCTTTATTTTTATCTCTGTTGAGCTACAGAAGTGAAGAGAGAGAAAAGCACTGAATAATTCATCAAATTTTCTTCCTTTATTACATAGATCCAATTTTCCCACATAAACATGTAAAACCAAACTGAATTCTAACAAATTATTAATATTAAAGATGCAGCTAGACAATTTCATCCCAAAGAAAAATAGTCTTGTTAGTCAGCATTGGCAGAGTTTCTGTGACTTCAGCTAGAGACAGACATGCAGATCTGAGGCAGCCATCCCTGTCTCTGTGCCTAGCCAATGTAGGTGACAGAGTCCAGTGATTAAGAGGTGTCATCCTAAGGAGAGATGTAAAACAAACCATTTAACTAATAACATAACAAAAGTGTCTATTTTTCTCACTAAAAATAAGAGGAGCCCAAATAACTATCTCAGGTATGGATATGTACCCCATAGATACTTAAAGTCATGAGAGATTAAAATATTTGCTCCAGTCTCTGATAAACCAACTTACACAAGTTGAATTATGACCACAGGAACCGTGTCAGACAAATACATAACAACATTCAAGAATATGAGAAATATCCTGTTACCATCAAGCCACTGCAGGCAATTCCAGTTAAAATATAGTTAAAATATATCTCTGGGAATACCCAGCCAAACCCATTGTAAATTTTATATGTCAACAAAACGCTTTCCTATGACAGAAGAACTTTGACTTGACTGCAGAGAAATTGAGACTTATGCAGAGAACATCTTTGCTATAGTGTTTATTAATTTACCTTGCAAGGCTGTGTTTAGAGGGATATTAAGAATTAACCAGCATGTTCTCTATTTGTGAATTATGTGTGTAATTCCCCAATCTGAAAGAGGAGTATATATGTCTAAAAATAAAGCTCCACACACAGTTTCCCAGTAGACAATTGCTTACTCATTTAAAATGTATGTTTACTTAAAATTTTGTTCCCTGGAATGGCCTAATGAAATATACATTTCATTTTAGCAGGGATTCCCAAAGGAGTCAGCTGCCAGGCAGCTTTTTTCTAGCTCCTTCCGTGCAAACTATATAAAGCAGGACACCAAATCTGCACTAGCAGGAAACACTCAGGAATTAGAGTTTCAGCTCTGTTTATGCTGGCAGTGCCAGAGGAGTACCTGGATCTGAACAATTCTGTTAATACATTGATAATTCATTCATAGCAATTTGTTACCTGACATTAATTTCCTACAAAACCACAGTATCTAAACATGCTCCACATAAAATCACTTTTAGGAGTGTCAGAAGCTAAGAGGAAATGACTGAATGAAATTTCCCTAGTTATGAATGCTTTCAGTGTTTTGGCATCTCAAAGTCCTGCAAGACACACAGCTTAATTTTAGCTGCTTTTGTCTTAAACAATGGAGATATTAATTCTTCCAGCTAAAATTCTACCTTAAATCCTGTCCCACATTCTGAAACCATGAAGACAGATTGAAAAAACAGACTGAAGAAAGTTTAAAAGTATTGCATAAAGTTTATAATTATCAGAATTTATACAAAAGATTTAATACCATGTAATATATCAAATATGATCACACATACCATCTGCATTGCTAGAGTTAAATATCTATATGTCACGTGAAAGGATACAAGTATAAAGAAATATTTATTGTATAAGTTTTTCTTGTTCTGAATGTTTTATTAATTTTAAATATAAATTAGATTTTGTATACAGTATTAATTGTTTATAAGTGTATTATTTTTATTATATATTAATTATTTTATTTATATTCTTTATATTATATATCCTTCAAAATCAATGTCACAAACAATCAAAACAATAAAAGTACATTATAGGCCTTTGGCTGAAATAAAGGACATGGAAATAGTAGTATACTTCTTGGCAAGAATCCTGAAGACATTTATATCAGGAGCCATTTAAAGCTAAATCCAAAGGGATCCAGGCATCATTGGCTAAAAATAATACCAGCCAGTAAAACTAATCTCTATGACATGATACTGAAAAAAACATTTTTAAATGTACTCTTTTCCATCAAAGCCTTTCACAGAGTAAATATCTTGAAAGAGTTTGACTGAACATAAAGACAGATCTGAATCTCTCACTCAACAAATATAAATGAAGATGAAACTATAGCTGATTTCATGGAAGAAAATAGAGGTAAACTACAGAGACAACTGTGGTCTCTACAGAGGAGATAATTATACTTAGTTATGAAAACAGTTGGAAAATACCAAAGGACCAAAACTCTCTCAGAGCTTTTATCCAGCAACTAATAGCAGAGGTGAATGGCACTTACTACAGGGTGAGTGGAAAGTGGACTACTCACAATATTGTTGAATAGAGGATTGGGTTCTGCTCAGTTTTTCAGACTTGCCAGACTAGCTGCATAGCCATCTACATCAAAATGCATTGAAACTGTAGGATAAGACAACAGCATATTTTTTAGACTCTTCTAAATTGGGCAGGGGTCGTAACAAAGGAACTCCTAAAAAAAAATTAAACTAGGTGAATTACAAATAGGATAGGAAAACAGATAAGGAAGAAAATGGTAAGTAATTTTTTTTATTTATTTTAATTTCATACTCTTGCTCTATGTAGCCTAAGTAAGGTATTTATAGAAAACCCTAGAGTTCAGGACAATTTGGCATTGAAAGAGGAAATGAGCTGTTAGTTTTGAAAGAGAGCATCAAGAGGCAGCAGGGTCCATCATGAGAAAGTTATATGAAAATCATTTTGCAGATTTGAACATTAAAATACACAACAGCACCCTTCTGTTTAAAAGTGTTATAAAAAGCATTCTAACTCTTTTCCAGAACAGATTGCTGGAGCCATACTGCTCCCCAGCCTTGCCACGTGTCATATTCCATTCCCCTGCAGAGACACAGCAATACCAGCTATGCAGCTTTAGGCTAGGGAAGGAAACAATCTCTCTGGCTTCTCCAGCAGGTGATCAGATATCATACCAGCCTCCCCCAAGGTGTCAGCCATCAGCAGTCACATCTTTTCCCAGGACACCACACAGCAAAATCCATCTGTCTCTCAATCACAGTATCACCTCAGTAAAAAGATAAAGATATTTTGTTAGCAGAACTGTTACCCTCATGACTGAAAAAGGATTTGTAAGACTGTAATTGTTTCATAAATATATACAATTGTTCCTTACAACTGGAGCATCAGTGCCCAGATTTCTTAAATGAAGTCATTTATCTCCCTTTAGATGCAACAAGCCCATTACTTTTTTCTCTTCTGAGGCTGCAGATTGACAGTACTGAGGTGATACTGGTTATCTAAAAAAAATGAGACCTTAGCTTCTTGTCCTGGTTCCAGCTGGGATAGAGTTCATTTTCTTACTAATGCTGTGGGTTTGGTTTCACTATGAGAAAGATGGTGACAACACAGCAGTGGCTTAGTTGTTTCTCATAGTGCTTACTCAAAATCAAGGAACTTTCTCCTTCCCATGACCTGCAGTGAGGAGGGGGACAAGAAGCCAGGAGAGAGCATGGCCAGGGCAGCTGATCTGAGCTGGCCAAAGGTGTATTCTATACCATAGAACATCTTGCTCAGTATATCAGTTGGGAGGAGTTGGCTGGGAGAGGCCGATTGCTGCTCAGGGACAGACTGGGCTCCAGGCAGTGGGTGGTAAGGAATTGCATTGTGCATCACTCATCTCTCAGAAGTTTTATTTCTCTTTCTATTTTTGTTGTCTTGTTTTCATTATTGTTGTTGCTGATATTACATTTCATTTCAATTATTAAACTACTCATCACAAGCCACAGGTTTGATCTTTTTTCTGATTCTCCTCCCCATGCCAGTGGGGGCATGGGGTGAAAACTGAGCATCTGCATGGTACTTTGTTGCCAGCTGGGGCTAAACTATGACACTTCTTTTTCCCTTCCTGGAATTTTTTCCATCTCCATACCACCCCAGGCTGCACAAATGCTAAGACCACCTTTTTCTCCAAAGGATCAACTCTTCCATCCAATTTACCAAGCAGCTGCAGCAGGTCAGGGTGCAGAGTTAATGTGACCAGAGGTGGGGAGAGGGAGGCAGCCAGGACAGGGTGACTCTGGCAGCCAGGAGGGCTCAGATGCCTCACACACAACAGCTAAACACCAAAACCCCAAAACACTTCAGTTGGACGACAATGTCTCATAAGAAGCCAAAATAATTAGAGACCTGAGATTTTTAGCTGCAAATGTAATTGCTCTGTAGAAGAATCAGGTAACAAAGGCTGCTACAACAATTAATTCGTCAGTTTATTAGATTTGTAACTAAAATTGAATTGAAAGAGAAGATACAAGACAAAAAATAAAATAATTATACGAAATAAACACATCCATATCTACTGCAACTCTGTATCTACTCTTTACTGAAATTGCCATGGTACTATTACATTTTCTCTTTTATTACGAAAACAATAATAATAATCTGCCCTGATAGCATTTTTATTTATCTTAATAAATGTAAAAAAATCAGTTCAATTTCTGCATTAAATCAAAAATTTAAAAAAGCTTCTTCCTAAGTTTTACCCCTATTAAATTTTGCTGGATTGCTGTACTCTTCATTACTGTTGTCTCTCAAAATATCACCTTCACTTCAACTGTAAATAGCCCAAGAAAATAGTTCAAACCTTAAAGGAAAACTTCCAAAGGAAAGATTTTTTTTCCCTCATAACTGAGACCTTTCCCAAGGGAATAGGACACTTTTGGAGGTGTTAATGCTTCATGTTTGTAGCAATGGAAAAAAAAGTATATAGAAATAATGGGTTGGCTGAGTTTATTATGAAAAGGTTGCCCCTGTTAGGAGATTCAGGGCAAATAAGAGTCAAGATAAAACAAAGTTATGGTGGAAAGCTTGGAGAATTTGTACTAGTTTCAATATCTTTGCTTCCATCTTCTAAATTGCCAATTGTCAAATGTCATTACTGCTCAGGCTGTTAGCTGCTCATTTGATTACAGCACAGATCCCTCTCTGGTGCATGGCCCTGTCTGTGTGTGAAATCATAAAACGTGGTTGTGCAGGTGCAAAAGCTTGGGAGAGCATGAAGATGATATTTAAAGTATTTTGTTGCCTTTTAAATACATAGTTACATCTACAACAAAACACAGAAATACTAAGCTGTTTGCTTCTATTTGTCATTAAAGGATTTGTGGCTGGATGTACTTCAGTAGCCGCCAAGAGTTCTTGCACAGTTTTAATACTAATTTATGATGAAACATACCAAATGAACCACAAGTTATTTAAGAAAATGAAATAAGGAAACTTTTGAGGTTTTAGCAGGAAAAGAGACTGGAGTGTGAGTAGTCTGATGTAAATGAATAGATGGCTTCAATGAAAATGAAAGAGAAGAAAACTCCCTCCTGGGGTTTATTATGTCTCTTGAGCTGTTGGTAGTAAAGTTAATTTTTAAATGCTTTGAGGTGATTAAGAACTCAGGCATCACTCTAAATGTAAATAAGTTCTGTTTCATTTCCTTGCAGTTAGCTGATTGCAGCAGTCAACAACTACTTAGCTTGCTGATGTATTTGAATTCTGTAGTCTAGTTCATAATTAACCCTCTTCATATGAAGTGATAGTGTTAGCAAGCGTGTTGTTGAACATACATTACCAGGATGTGACATATTCACTCACTACAGAAAGAGAAGATTTATATTTGTAAATCATAAGGGCAGTATTTGAAGCAAAAATATCACAGAACAGAAACAAACACAGAAATGGACTTTGTTTCCATTTACACTGGATGCAGCTTAAAAATGCAACCAAAATATATGCAGTTTAGAACCTTCAGCATAAACAGACTAATTATTTATAATAAAATTAAGAAAACTATTAAATCTTTTCCTATTCCTCCTCATCACGTGTACTAAACAGAAAATTTCAATAATCTATAGAGGAATATCACAAATGAAAAGTCTCAGATGGTAATCCATTCTTGTAATACATATATACAAGCAATTAAGAATTAACACCAATAATCTTGTTCAAGGCAGTGACTGGGACCCTTGAAATCTGTATTCTCATTCCCATATCTGGAATTGCGATAGTTCCATGACTAGGGAAAACTTCAAAAGTGACTAGTTGTGTTCACCAGTTTGTAATTATCTAACCTAGGACATGCTAAGCTATAAGCAATGAAAATAGCTCTACTGCACACTGAAATAGTGAGGCACAAATACTCATGTCTGGGACAAGCTCCCTATGGCTTGGCCATGGACCCAAGCCTGTGGGTGTTCAGTAGGTGTTTGGACAATGCTCTTACATAGTCTAAGTTTTAGTTTGCCCTGGGTGGAGTCAGGACCTGGACATGATGATCCTCATGGATTCCTTCCAAGTCAGGATATTCTATGATTTGCTGAAGAGTAAAGACACAGGTTTTATATAATACAACACAGGTAATCCAGAAAACTTGGATTCAAATCCTAGCCCCAAACTCTAGTAGTGAAACATGTCTATCACCTGCCACCAGGTTTCTTTACCATCCATAAAGAGACCTGATATTTGCCCAAATATACTATAAATACTTAAATATTTCAAAGCAAAGGGAGACCTACACAGATTTCCACTTTAATGTCTACCTGCAAAGTCAGTCATTTCATATGTTTAATCAAATTAAACTTAAACCTTTTTTTTAAATTCAATTCCTTTTATTCACTTGAATACCAGAAGACTTACCAAAGGAAAATGTACACTAAATAGACATGAAATTTTCTTAGGTCTCATCTAACCCAAAAAGAAGAAAAATCTCACAGTTGTTAGGTACACCTCTGCCTTGCAGAGGAAGAGATTGTGCATCTAACCGTGGCAGAATCAACAAATAGGGAAAGGAAGACTCATCAGCAAGTAAACTAGAGAGAAACTGGTAATTTCCAAATAAATAGCAAAATGTTAAAATGATTATAATTAAGCTCTCCAAAAATGTAGTTGGTCTTTTCCTAGCACTGGTATTTAACCCTAAGTAGGTAAGTGAAAAAGGAAGAAATGTACTAAACTGATCAGGATTAAGACTTCCTAAAATTGCTGGCAGTCTGAGCTTAGCTAGAATCTGCCCCGCCAAGAATCCTATTTCTGCTCCAAGACTGTCACAAATTTCTTAGTAAATTTGCTGAACTAAAATTGACTACAATAATTTTGGAAATAAAGTCTTTCCTGTGAATTTTACTCCCATTTTCCATTCTCCCACTGAAAAGTTTAACTCTACTTTGTTTTCAGGTTAAATATTTTATTACAGTCTTACCTGACAAACATTTTCAATACAAATTAACAGCTGGATTGCTAATTCTTTCCTTCAAGAAATGACAACACAATATAGCAATATCCAGCTAATGAGTAATATTTCACTGCATTTTAACTATTATCTTTTACAAAAGTTACTAGAAGAGTTTTTCTTCTCTCCTGCTCTTCTCCAATTTCTGTATCAAATTACGGTTCGTGTTACTCATGTCTCTATACCTCACAGTTGTAGCTAGGAGAAGATAGGGAGGGAAAAGGGGTTGATCTAGTCATTTATTAATGTCAGGGAGCTTCAGGCTAGATCTATTCAGTGGGGGAGAAACAGTGTTATTGCTCTCAGTAAATTGAGGCAGGTCGCGTCAATCTTGCAAACAAAAATTCTCCAGTTGTTCGCATTTACTAAATAAAGCCTCTCTGGCCAGCTGCCTGCTGACAGCCACAGAACTACAGCAGCAAGAAACATTGCATATCTCTCAGGCACCCGCAGGGAAAACAATGTTACCCCATAAAAACATTCACAGAATTTCCAAGTAGCAAACAAAAAGGCACTGAGAAATCACTAGAAAGTACATTCGAAACAGGAGTCTGATTATATAGTTATACACACATTTTATTTGTTAGAAGTTGGCTGTAACATCTCCAGCAGGCAAGGTCTTTTCTTCACTTTTGTTCCATATCCTAAATATTATTGATTTCATAATTTATTTTTTAAATTATGCCAAGTTTGGAAGTTAGGCTTGAATATACCTGTTAATGGATATGTGCATTCAGTGGTTGTGAAGATTCAAATTAACCTATGATATCTAGATTATAACCAGAAATTAATCCTTGAAAATAACTCTCAAAGCAAGGTAACACCTGCCAGACAGCACACTTCGATATTCATTTTAGAAAGCACAGCAGCTATCTACTTCTGTGTTTGAAATTCAGGCCCTCTGCACTGTGCTTTAAAATCACTTCAGAATTCTACATCAATGTCCTTATTTGAATCACATTACTAGCAGGTGGACATTCTCTCAAAGGCCAGAGTCATAGCCCCTAACAATACCAATTAATAAATGTGGATTTAGAAAGGTGATTTCTGTTATATCCTGCTTACCAGGGATCTGATAAAAACTTCCAGTCACTGTAGTGCCCCATGAGAATGTATGCAGGCAATGAGCAGGTCATTTTGCTCCTTTACTCTGAATTTTTCATAGGGCTTCTCTTTTGTGTGCTAAATGAGGACAGATTCTTTGCATGGAAGTTCCTCACCCCTCAACTCTCGTCCACACATCATGAGAGACACGTTCCCACAGAGAACAGGTCACGTTCAGTGTTTTCCTCCACAGAATCATAAAATGGCTTAGGTTGGAAGGGTCCATGAAGATCATCCAGTTCCAAGCCCCTGCTGTGGGCAGGAATGCCTTTCAGTAGACTGGGTTGCTTCTCTCCGGGACTGTTCAGTCACAGGCAAAAGGGAAAGTAAAAACCTTCTCATCTCACTGACTGGCCACAGCAATGGTATATCCTGGCAGGCCTTTCCACCCATCCACCCATCAGCTTAATGCAGAAGCAGCCAGGAAGCCACACAGCAGTCGATGGACACAAGAAGAGTGGGGTTCTCTCTGTGCTGTGGACCAGGTGCCACAGTCTGGGGGTGTGTGCGCTGCCTGCCCACACAGCTGAACCCAGGACTCAGCACGTCCCCACTGGGAACAGGGTACTCTCCCCTCACCACTGCCTAAAAGCAGTCATCCCAAAAAACATATGGGTTTTCTAAGCCTTTAGATTTTTAAAGCAATCTTGTTTTTCATAGAGTTAAAAAAGATGTCTGACCAGTTTTGAAAGTTCATAAACAACAACCAGTATGAAGTGTACAAACCCACAGTACGTGCTGGCACCTTGGTGTAGTTGAAATGGTCAAGTATTCTTTCACAATACTTCGGTATGGGTTACAATTTCCTTCATTGTACCACTGCATTAATGGAATCTTTCCCATGCCCCACCTGTCTGGGATAACAACACGTGCTTGTCCAGAGTACTGCTGACATTTATTAATGAATTGCAGTAGGAATAAAATCCCTTTAGCAGGGCAGAAGCACACAGCCTTGATGTAGTGACCAAGTTTGGTTTCCCCAAGTGAAACTCTGAAGGATGCTCAGCCTCAGCAGCCCACAAGTGCAGAGCGTTAGCTGGTGCTCAGCATCTCTCACAGTATGAGCAAAACTGAGCAGCTCCAGCCCACACTGACTGCCTGGGTGAAGATTTTCTCATCTTATCATCAAATCTTTTCAAGCCCTGCTCCTTACAGAGGTCTTAGGAGATTTTTTAGTCTTCATACTTCTCAAACTCAATTTAATTTAGCTTCTCCTCTCAAATCAAGTCAAAGACTTAGAGGGATTTGAGGAGAAATACAATCTTCTTTCATTAAAAGCAGGGTCTTATCACAGATCTTAGTGATTTGTATTGTCCTGGCAATAGGGCAGATCATGTAACTGGGAGTGTTTATTTTCTATGAGGCAATTAAGTTTGAGAGATATGATTGTAATTCTATGTGCTTACTTGCAGAGCTATGTACTCACACCTGGGCTGGGCCTGGTCACTCTGGCACCAGTTGCTGCGGTTATTTGTCTGTGCACATATCAAGGGCTTTGCGAGGTCAAAGAAGACCATTCATTTGAGACTTAAAAAACCTTGTCAGTGTAAACAAAATTCTTATCAATTTGAAAAAAAAATTGATTTCTACATCCCATTACTCTTTTCCAATCAAATCTACAGAAATGAAGCATGAACAGAAATATGACAAAACAGAAAGTACATGATTACATACGAAGTGCTGTGCTCTTCAATTTAGAAAGATGAGGGGTTTTTCTCATGTTAAATAATTGTTTATCTGAATTCACATCCCCTTTCTTTCTGCACCCTGTTTTAATATCTCCTGAATACAAAACAAAACAAAACAAAACAAGACAAAAAACCACCCCAAAACCCTCCAACAATTAATTCAATTAATTTACAGGACAGAGAGAAGGTTGCCTGGACAAAGCTATGACTTGCTAAGAAAGGACAGCCACAACTGCTGATAATAAAAACACTGTTTTGACTGAGGACGAGCTTTTCCAGTAAAATATTATGCCAATTAGCATTTACTGTACATCAAAAAGACTGGTTCTTAACCTTTTGTGACACTAGAAAGAGCTGAGGACACTTCAGTTAGTCATATGATATACAGGTACTCAGTTAATCATAAAGCACAAACACCCTCCTCAGATAATCACACAAGAACTGCTAATTATGAAAATAATAGAGTCTACTGGAAAAAAAAAAAACCCAAACACTGATTCTAAAACTTTTCTCCTGGACAAGGTGATTTCTTTTCTTATACTGATGTTTATTACATTCAGTCTTTGCTCAAGGGATTTTCTTCCACCAGCTTCCTGCTCTCACCTACATCTAATCTTTCACCCCTGTTCAGATTCTTTAACCCTTAAAAATCTTTCACCTTGATACGTCTCTTAATTAGCTTCACTGCTTGTAACTGAAATCATATAACTAGGAAGAATTTGGTATGAAATTTGCTTCTTAATCATTTTAATTTATACACCCTAAAATATGATACAAATCAACCCATATTCCCCAGTCAGTGGCCAGTTCCTGCTTACCTGAGTTCTCCCTCTCTCAATAGTTTCTACCCAAAGACCAGCCAGATGTAACTGATCCCAGTGAAGTTTCTGGTGACAAAAAGAAACAAACTAATCAGTAGCATTTTTAGCCCTAGTGCATTCTCCTTATGACAGAGGACCTACACTATTGAATTAGGATTAATTAGTACTGACTTATATACTGGTGCTGAATTAGAATGTCATGAGTTCATCAGTGCCATTTAACAACATCTTCAACATAAGAAGAGTACTTAGTCCTGATCAATTGCAAATTGTCCTCAAGCTCAAATAGCAGTGTTGTCCTGCAGCATTAGAAATGCCCACATAATGTAAAAAACTTGCTCTACATCTTGCAGTATTTAACAAGAAATGCTGCATTATCTCAGATTTGTTTGCCAGATGCTACAATAACATCCCACATAACACTGAATATAACCAAAACAATGAAATACCATGTTCAAGGTAACTTATATCTAGAATACTGATTAAAACCAAAACTGTCATTTATTTGGCACATTGGGACTTCCACCACAAGAGTAAATTTTGAAGGCTACATAAGACCATAAGACTACATGATAAAACTCTCACAAACCTCACTACCTGCTGAAAACCTTGTTTTCCACACAGTTATATGTGTACATATGTACTTATTAAAAAAAAAAAATCTAAGATGCATTATTGCAAAAACTTCATCTTTTTTTTAGAAAAAATTAGGTAAAATGCAGCAGGTGTTACTTATGTTGGTTAATGTGACTGTGGAAGGCAGGATGCTGGGTGGTAGAAGGAAACATAGGATGCAAAAGTCTAAATGGAAATGAGTTTATAAGGGTCTGTCTCTAGAGACAAAGTGATTAGTCTGTCAAAATGATTATTCAAAAAGAGCAGGCTCTGACAGGGAAAAAATCAGATAGAATGAGGGTCATGGGGGGATAGTGTGCATTGTTCAAATATTGATAAATAAGCTGCACAGAAGGGAGTAGAGCCTGAGGTACCAGTCACAGCAATGGAATTGCCTATTTACCGGATGAAGAGAATTACCAAGGTGAAAATCCACTGGAAATGGATGAGGCACAAGTATTAAATTAGCCTCTCCTGTATTAATTACTCTTTTCATGCCAGAAAAATGGAGTTTGACTCTGCCCTCATGTTAACACCTGTTTTGAATTGACCTCATCTCACTGATGCCTTAAGTTTTAGTTTCCATCTTTTTAGATTCTGTATTGCCTTAGTGTGTGATTCTGAACTTCATATAAATTGTTAGCAAGTTCTCTTCACGAGGTAGTTAGAAAAACAATCCTTTTCCAGCTGAGAAATAAGGAGACCATTGCAGCTTAAGGCTCAAAAAGTACAAACAACAGCAAATTGAGGAGAGCAGACTGGGAGGATGGGACTTCATAACCTGAACCTGTAATTGGACAATTAACCCCAATATATAACTGGATCAAAATTTATAAAAGTGTGAAAATTCGTGACCAGTCATCCATCCTGCATCCGTCTTGCATCCATCTTGGGCAGAGCCCAAGGTTCTTGTACTGCCCAAGGTGCATCCTTTGAAGGCCTTTTAATAAATACCTATTTATTCCTTTAACTCTGTTCCAGGTAGCCTCTTTAGGCATCAGTTCTGGCACCCCAGATGGGACAGAAGGCATCTGGAAAACCCCTGGACCAGAGGAACACCCAGCATCATCACTGCCTATACGTGTGATCTGCCACTGCAAGTAGAAGACTGATCTGCTGTTTCAATTAACTTTTCAAGATACATATTTTCCTCCAAGTATTAATGGTATACAGAACCAAAAAAATTACAAAGTGATGTTTATATATAGAATGTCATATTTCAAAAGAATGAATGACTTAACCAATGTAAGCATAAGAATAAACTTCCACTATGCAGCAAAGGAATGCAGAGTATGAGGGAAGTTTCACATCCTTCACGCATATTTTTATGTACATAGTAATATGGGTGTGTATTGAAGTTGAAATTTATGTAAATAATAAAACAATTCTTATGATCAGAGGGAAGAAAGACAGAAAAAAAGTTCTATACAATATTTTTCCTCCATCCCCAACCTAATCTAATCCCAATAAAGAGACTAAGAGGGGATGGGTGGAGAATTTTATTTAAATATATTAGGATTCATACTTTTTTTAATATGGTTGACTCTTACTATAGAATTGCCATAAAACTTGTCAGTTGCACATATACCATATGTTATAAAATGTTCCCCTTTATAGTGACATCATTAATTTTATTTGGAGGATCTTTGCTGATGTCACCTTTAAATGAGACACATAGGAGTAGGTAGAAGGGAATGGTGAATACGGAAGACAGACAGTTGTGTTATTTTGTGTCTGCACAGCACAGTGGAGTCATTACCACAGCAAAATGTGAGCAGCCTGCAGGAGGTTTCTCTTTCCCCCTCACAGTAAAATGAAAGCAGATCTGCACCTCCAGATTACATCTTTCCATTGGAGAAGACAGTGAAAGTATTACTTAGCAATTATCTTTCTCAGAGTAGAGATACACAAAGGTAAGTCTAGAAAAACACTTTTTTCCATAGCACTTTTTTTAAAGACAGCAGGGCAGATTGTGACACTGCAGTATTAGGATATTTTTTAAAACTTTTGTTGATCAATTGTGAAGGAAGAAAACTATGCGAAGAACTGCTTACTAAATCACCTGCAAAGGGTTTATATTGACAACTGATACCCCTCCAAATGAGGCTCTGAGCTGTGCATGGCCCTTTGCAGATATTCACAGCATAACTCCAGGTTCCCTCTCTTTTCACAGGGAAACAATGGATTTTAGTGTTGCTCTTCTTCTAGCATTACTAAGATTTCACTTTATCCCATTTCAGAATAAATGGTGCTCATTAAAAATGTCTTGTGCTGTGACTTCAGATTAAAGATCTGAAACCCCTAAATCTTAAACAGAAAGATAAGTAGGACTAGAAATATAATACTTCCTCCTAACTGCTCTCTCTTCCTTTCTAAAATAGGGAGTCTGAGGGAAAAAAAAGTTATCTATTTGAATAAAGGAATATAGGAAAGGGACAGTAGGCCTTCTCTGAATATGAGTTGACTAGCTGAGCAAGAAATGTTTCAAAGACCTTGAGTGCAAGTCTTTGTTTATTGAGAATAAGCAATCAGCCAGAGCACACAAGAAGACCTTGTTCAAACAATGGATAATGCTGAGGCACTCAGTCACACAGCTTAGATTGAACAAGTAAGTTTGATATTACCAGCAAAAAAGGCAAAGTCAACAGCATAAAAGTCACAGAATAAGACAGTTCAGGGAGGTCTCAAGCACAGGAATGTTAACATACGTTCAAATGGACAGAGGGCTTTCTTGAGATTTTTCTTAAACAAAATGTTTATTATTTAAAGCTATCAAAACTTGCCTTGAAAACTAGATTAAATAAATCCTTTACATTTGAAATCTCTGTGACTAAAGGCCCACTTGTGTTAACTTTTATGAGATTAATAGTATCAAGATTATTTTTTCTTCCTGTATATATTTGTATATGTTTTCTATATTTCATTTACAGCAATAGCCCCCATTTAAAAGCTTCACTCGAAAGCAGGCCAAATGTGAACAACAGCATAGAAAAAAAACAGTCTACATGACTAAGAAAAAAATTAATGTAAAATCTAGTGCAAAAAAAGAACTAAGTATTCTGTGAAATACAGACAACTCCTTCTATTTCTCTTTCCAACAGTTTCTCAAATATGTCTTTCTGTATTACAAATGAAATTTTAAGTACTCTCAAATTTTGCAGCCAGTAGATCATGACAGTTTTCTGATTACCTGGTGATGAATGAACTTGCACTATTTACACAGGAATTTGGGCTGGGAGAGAGGGAGAAAAGGAAAGGGGGATGTGGTGCGAGACCAGATATAGAGAATGATTTCACATCCTTGGGTTAATGAACAGTAACAAGATGAGAACATCATTTGCAGCCTGTGAAGTATACTGGAAAACAGAGCCTGGTTCAAGATAAAATTTATGGGTCTGCTTTACTTGCTGCTAACTGAAAATTCTATCACATGTAGTCTTCTTTCTCGCACATTTTCCGTGAAGGTAGTGAAAACCTTCAGATTAGCCAAGCCATTTAAGACCATAAGATCATGTCAGCTGTGGTATAAAACATGAATTTGTAACCCAGGCTGTTACTGTGAACCATTTCTGCACTGCATCCCAGCAGCCCATTCCTCAAACCTTTAGCTGCTCATGCAAGATGATTTTCCATGAGCCCCCGCAGAACTTTTTTGTTCAAAATTTCTCTGTTATGTATCTGCAGAAACTCACGCATTTAACTTATTTATGTACAAAAAAAAAAGACTCAACCAAGAATATCCAATGGAATTTTTTTAAGACAGTCTAGTACATCTTTTGGTTTTGATAAACAGCATCCCTGCAGCTACACAAACAGAGGGATTACATCTCCATAAATAAGTATCAGTCTTATCTCATTTATTTTCACATGCACAAGAGAGACAAATGCTGGAAATGGAAGTCAAAGGTATATTTCATAGTGGACAGAACCAGGATGTACTTCCTTCTCCTGTGCTGCAGTGGGACAAGGGCTCTCCAAATCTTCAGCCTCTGTTGTGGCTATGAAACATTCATTTTGCACAGGTAGAAAGAAACTAAATTACACACTGATTGCTGTATTCAACTGCTCCCTCTGCCAAAAGGGTAGACACTGTGTTGAATTTTAAATGAAGTGAATTTGGTAGATTTTCAGAGTATGAACTGCTTGATGCCCAGTTCACTCCAGGGGCTGCAGCAAGACCACAGGTTGTTCATTGCTTGAAATTTCAGTGGGTGATTGGCAAAAGTCATAAAACCTAAATTTATGCTGTGCTAATTTTCCACCATTTAGAAAAAAACATATACAAAAAGGAAGTTATTGTTTATGACGAAGTCTAGAAAATTTCTTGTTAAATGTATGATGACCTCTAGTTATTTTGAAGCATTATCTCAATTGTAAGATAGAAATATACAAATGGAAAAAGCTCTTATTCTTTCAAGCACATTGATACACATCTTTTTTTAATGCAATTTTTAAATTCTAAGATGATGGTGATGATTGTGATGATGATGATTAATATTATAAGTGAATAGCAAAGGTTTTGTGGGATACTGTTATTCTGATCCATAGTTAACTCTCCAGGGGTTTTTCCAGGAATTGAAAGGTTTGGCTATAGCATTTTCAATTGCACCCCTCATTTATCCTACCTGGTTATAGGGCTTCCCCAAAGAATTAACAGGACACAATGGCAAATGGGTGACATACAACAGAGAAAATTTGCCTGCACTCAAAGGGTGGTAGGCAACAGTTCAAACTGTAAGGACTAATAAGTGGTGGTGTACCTAAGGAGCCTATATGGAGGATGATATTATTTAATGCCTTCATCAGTGAGCAGGAGAGAAAAAATAAAAAAGGCTGATGACTGATGTCAAGCTATGGGGAAAAGTTTCTATACTGAGGAGTTGCATTGCCATGCAGAGGGTCTTCAAGCCAGAGGGCTGGACAGAGAGGAAACACATTAGGTTTAGCACAGAGAAATGCTAAGTACTGCCCCAGGGACAGAAATATCCCTTGTGGCAGCACAAAGAGGGGACAGACTGCCTGGCTTGTAGCTCTGCAAGAGGGGCCTGGGCAGAGGTGCAGAATACAGTGCTGCCCTCTCAGAGAGCACAGCCAGAAAGACATGGGCAATAGTGCTGCTACTCAGCTCTTGCGAGGCTGCATCTGGGTCCAATATATGACATATACTTTCAAACTGGAAAGAGTCCAGAGAAAGGTCATTTAGCTGAGGGCTAGAGCAGATTAAATCTGAGGAGAAGCTGGTGGAACATGTTTGCTCAGCCTGGAGAAGAGGAGAGTATAGGAGAATTTAATTGCAGCCTCCTGCTATAGAAAGAGGATTTTGCATGAGGGTGGAGCCAAACTCTTCTCTGGGGTGCTCATCAAGAGGCAACAGTTACAACAAGTTGCAGCAAGACAAGATCTAATTGGACATAATAGGATAAAAATGTAGACTGAGAGTGATTAAGTACTGAAAGAGGTTGTCCAGGGACATGGTGGAGTCTTGTCTTGGGAGATTTTGGAAACAAGACTGGACAAGGTCCTGGTTAACCTGGTTTAAATCTGAAGTTATCCTAACTTTGGTTTGGACAGTGTAACCTCTGGAGGCTTACTCCAACCTATCTCTTTGATTCCCAACTCATCTGATGGGTACCACCACCTCCAAAGGTTGGAGATGGTGTGCAGTCCCTCTGTCATGCCAAATGAAAGCACAAGAGAGAACTGCCTTCTGGAGACTGAGTGCAGCAGCAAAATGCAGCAACACTTTCAGAGGATCAACCAGGCCAGACTCCTTCTATACATCCACTCTTCTGCAGTATCTGAACAGCATCAAACATTGCTGGAGTTTCTCCAGAGCAGAGAAGGGTGTGTTATGCACAGGGGGAAACAGAGCCAGTACAGCAGTTTGCCCAGGAGACCTGCATTCTTTTATCCTGACCTGTTGTCACAAGCTTTGTTCAATAAACTCACTGGATCTCTCTAGGAAGCCCCAATGAGACAGTTTTCACATTTACTCAGAGACCAGTCCAGTGAGGTCCAAGTCCTTTGGACAGTTTAATAAGATAAATATTTATTAATTTGAGTTACTGTAATAACAAAAGTGTTTACTGTCTGTGAGAATTGCTTCCTTTTGGTCTCCTCCCTGCAGTTTTCTACAGCTGGAAGTTGTTCTTTCCTTCACATTGCCTGATTGCCCTCTGAACTCCCCCTCACCTCTCTCCATCCTTCCTGTGCAACTGGCATTAGACCCTGATTTCTGCTGGTTTTCCACTCTGCTACTGCTTCACTCACCCTCTTCTGAGCGCAGCCAGCCTGGGAGAGCATCCACCTACCATTTTTATGGGTTTCACATGTATCTCTCATGCCCATAATTCCTGCTACCACTTTCTGCATAATTTTGCTTTGTCTTTTTGGATGGTGTGTCAGACCAGGTGCTTGGATGCTCATGGGAATGGGTGTGGTGAATAAAATTTATAGCTTATGATAATGGAAACTTCTTAACAGCACTGAATATCCAGGGTTAGGTAAGTGCAAACTGCAGGAATTCACAGACCAGACAAGAATCCATGAGGGAGTTATAGTAATGAGATATATTTGTATTTCCAAGCCATCCTTCCTTTGAGCCTGACCCCTGGCAGCCCCTGCTCTGGTGCACAGCAGCACCAAACAGCCATGGTGCACACTGTCCTGCAGCAGAATGAACAAAGCTTCTGCAAACTGTATCAGGACACTCCCAGACACAGGAGGGCTTTCTCAATTCCCCATATTTTATGCTCTCCTAACACACCATCAAACATTACTGGCTTTTACAATTATGTTTTTTTAAAGAAAAAGAAATAAACTATGTCTGATTTCTCAATACCAAATTTGTGGCATTATCTTTTTATTAGCCAAAATCAATAAAATCTGTGTGAGAGCCCAAATTAATGCAACCTGGTTTTTTAGAGCATCACAGCTGTGACTGCTATTGGGTGTTGGGCATGGGCTGCAGATGAAGCTTTCTGCCTGATGGAGACATTCAGAAATTTTCTCTTCTGATTGTCCTCACTCCATGAGTGAGGTCATCTTGCCATCACACACACACACAGAGAATGAAGAGCTAAACCCCATCTTAGGAAATCTGACTAAACAAATGAAAGATGGGGAGATGGAGCAGAGAGGTATATTTAGTAGTCAAACAGTTGTGGTTTTTGGGGGGTTTTTTTGTTTGTTTGTTTGTTTTTGTTGGGTTGGGTTTTTTTGATTTTTTGGGGGGTTTTTTTTCCCCTTTTTTTGGCCTTTTTTTCCCTTTTTCATGAACACATAAATTTAGGACACTTCTACTATTTCTGGGTAGCTGGACATTTTCAACACCCATAACTTTAGTCATTTTTGTCTACCACTCTACTATATTTGTAAGTAGCTACCAAAGCTCAGGCATTTCCTCTTGCAACCCCAGGTTTCTAGTGAAGATAGCAATACATAAATGCAATATATAAATGCAATATATAACTGCTTTATAAAGTCCATTAATGTAACTCATCCTACTTTGCACCTATCAATCTCTGTTGTTATAATTAGAGCAACTTTTGAAAAATAAACCTCTAAAAACATCATGCTCGTAGGTTTTGAAATAAATACAATACTATGTTAATAAACTCCAGAAAAAAAATCCTGCTCCTAGCTCCTACACATGTTCACAGTTGTATTTTTAGGTTATATATAATAGACAGATATCTTTGTTTGGAAGCCAACACACACTTCCCCAGTGAACTGCAGGATACACATAAATAATCAGGGCTGGAGAAAGGTCGTCACACGGCTAGGACTGGGGTTAGCAACAGCACTGAGCAAACCAATTGTTCAGAAAGCCTTAAGCAAAGCAAATCAAGCTAAGTGCAACATAACTGACTGTGCTGAAAGCTGAACAGACTTAATCACAGGGATGAGCCAACCTTGAACCTTAACGCTCAACAAATTTTTTTAGGAATCGACAAGTTGTGAGAGAATTTTCGCAGTTAAGCCGTAGCTCAAGGGAATAAGTGTGCAAAAATAAGATGAGGGGAATTTAATAAGGCCCAAGGACCACCAGCTGAGCTCACAAGAATCAATCAGTAAGAGCTTGGTCCCAAGGCCTCCTTGTTACTGCAGTGGGGAACATACTAATGGTATATATTGACTTGCAATAAGAGATTCCTGGAAATGTTTCCCTTTTAACTTTTGCTACATAAAATTTAGTTAACAGCAAACTGGGTCTGTTTCCCTTCAAAAAAATAAAATAGATTTCGTCAAGACTCATTTGCCCAAAAGCTCAATTTCTGTAACTGAAAATTGAGTTCTTTCATTTCAATGTACTTGGGCACTGTCTTGTGGTCGTGTCATGATCTCATTTGCTTTGTTGGGCCAGAATCCCTGGACAAATTCACCTGCACTCATACCTAGGGACTCCCATGCTGCAAACAAGAGCGTCTGCCTGAAAGGGAGAATTGTCTCACGGAAGGCACAGGTATTTTCATAAAGAATAAGCCTCTCACAGCAGCCCATGAATTGTGCCCAGAGTGTATGGCATGCAAAGAGTCACTGCTCAGAGGGAGGAAAGGTGGGAAAAGAGAAAGGAGGATTTTCAGAGATGTTATACACTTTGCAACTGAATTGCTATGTGCTTTAAACACAGCTTCACAACACTAATTAGGAAGCTAAGCCTTGTGATTTCCTGATAGATTTCTAAATATCTTAGAAAAACCCTTAGGGAGAACTAAAAGGCAGAAATTCCACAAATGGACTAAACAGAATGAGTTTTGAATATCACTACAATCTGTCCACAAAGTCTTCTTTCTGTCTGAAATTGCTTCTGTGTGTCCTATATGAAGTAAACATATTTGCTTGGTATTTTTGCTTTTCTTTTCTCTCAAAAGCTTCCTGTAAACTAGATAACACATCTTGCCCTAAATTCTAAAGGCATTTTAAATTAATACTGCATACTTAATCTTGTCTTAACATGGCTTTTGGTTGGTTTGTTTGGGTTTGCTGTTTTGGTTTGTTTTCTTTTGGTCTGGGAGCTACATTTGATGGGATGCAGCAGTTGTACAACCCTATAGATTAACTGATGTAACAGAAATGTTATGAAACTTAGGTAATTGAAGTTTGTAAAAAGATTTACAGAATTTTAAATGAAAGCTGCTTCAGTTTAAGTAAGAAAAAGTTATTAGAAGTATAAAATGGAAGGAAACAATGTTTTGCAAAACTACAAAACAGAGGATGTATGCAAATCCTAATTAGATGAATGCCAATTTGTAGCTCCTTTAACAGAATAGAATGATTGAACACCACGTGCTGAAGCCTGATCTCATTTACCTGAACTGTGCTTACTGGAGCTGAGTTACTCCTGATTTACACCAACACAAACAAGACCAGAATCAAGCCAGGCAGGAGCCCTAGGGGTACCCTTAGAATGAGAAGAAAAGGAAAGATGTCCACGTTAGACAAACCCATCAGCCCAAGGGATTTCTAGTTTGAACTACTTTTTATAAGACTGTAGACGATGGTTTCCCCAGGGAAGAAGAGAACCCTGGAAAAATGCCTTAGGAAACCCTATTCAAAATGCCATAAGCAAGTAGCTTATTCACGTGCTCTCTATGCAAATTGTTACTAGAAAGTTCTTGGTTCTCTGTGTTATCATAGGTTGATTTTTGGTGCAGGAGTTTTAATATTCCTAATTGTTTTCCCCTATTGGACCCTTCCCTCAGACCCCACCTTAACTCCCCACCCACACCGGGGTGCACAGGTACCCCCGTCTGACCCTAAACTCTGCCTTTTGCCTTTTGCCCCTTGCTACTGCCTTAATCCAGTTCAGTCCAGTACAGTAGACACCTTTTTGTTTGTTATTTTGCAATATTAAAATTACTTTTTGGACAATTGGATCAAAGCTGTCTCTCTCTCCATGAAGTCTCCATGGGGCTGAGTCTCAAGGAAACCCAAAGGGGCTGATTGTCTGGGCTCAGATTCCCAGGGAGTTTCATATGACAATTGCCAGTCCTCTGGCAAAACTGCCAGTTGGTACATACGAAACATTCCAGTGATGAAGAAGAACATTTTTCTTCCACAGAGGAAAAAACCAGTGTTTGGGAAGGGACAATGTCTAGTTGAGGTCAGAAAAAATGATCTGGTAAAAAAGATTCCCCGTTCCTCATCAATTGGACTCACTTCCACTATACCTGAAAGAAATCTGTTTATTTTACTGACAAGGGCTATTTTTCTTAGCCACTTGCAAGCTGGATGTTCTTTTGACACAAATCTGAAGCACAATGTGAACATTATTTTACATTCCCAGCAACAATCCTGGTGAAGCTTCACTTGCAGTCCAAACAGCAGTTACAGGAATTGTGATGGAATTACAGCACAGCTAGATATGAAGAACACGATTACATTTAAAGGGGTACTTGAAGCTCTTGAATAAAAATTCATTCTGCACATGTGTAATGGAAAGATTACTCAGCAATAGCCATCTATGCTGGCAAAATACTTTCTAGAGTAACTTCAATGTATATTCAATGTCATGCAGGACAGTAGCTATTGAGGAACTATGAGAAACAGCAAGTACAAAAGGAAATATTTGGACTTACAGCCCACACAGGTCCAGCTGGTTCCTGAACTGTTGTTTGACACAAATCTCATCTTAGCACTTAATCTGCAATTTTCAAGTGAGTATTCACTTAGTTCTTATCACCTGTAGCAACTACCTATTTCTTATTACAACATTGCATGGAAGAAAGTGTTCCTGTACAGTTATCCTTGCCTTACAATCCAGAACTCCATTTTCAACCTCAGACTACATTGGCACTGTTTGGTCAAACCATTTCAGATATATTTGTAGCATGCAATCTTGAAACCAGACATCTTGGAAAAAGCCAAGTATTAAAGGCAGATCTGCAAACACCTATTCAAATATCCATATTTAGGGGCCATTATTCTTCTTCAAAGACTGACAAAAAAGAATTGAGACTATTTCAGATGCATGACAACAGTTGTATATGACAATCCAATACTGCCCTCTGCAATATATGTATTCCTCTGATAGCTGTTTGTGGCAGAAAAAACTAGGACAATAGGTAGTAAAAAAAATTATTAATTCTGCCTATTGCACCTACAACTGATTTGAGCTCTTCTGCCACAAAAGTAATCATCTGAAGAGGAATTCTTGAACAGCAAGAGAGTACCAGGATCAGGGACCAAATGACCAGACTAAAACCAAAGTGGGATTAACTTTTCTATTACCATATTTTTAACACATTGCTCACACTGAAGTCTTCCAGGATAACACAATGCAGTTTTCTTTATTAAAAATAGTTTTAGAGACTACTTTGGGACGTTTTGTGGCTACCGCAGTAGATGAGAACTAAATTCTATGTCATGTTTTTCTCTTTTAAGACCCTGATCAGTAAACACTTATGATCAGTAGCTTCAGACTGTCATTTGAAGACTTCTTTTTCTTTGACATACAATTAGTCTTTGGAGTATTTTGCTCCACCAGTCCTTTCTTGGTTTTAAGAATAAAATTTAACCCTCTCCATCATGTTTATAATGAGATGGAAACAACTGGAGTCTGTTGCTTCTCACCACAGAAGGTGAGACGTTGCCCAAACACCCCTCCTGCTTCCTCAGTCCATTCCTGATCATCATTTTCTGTATCCCTCTGTGGGTTATGATACCCCCTTCTCCTGCCTGGGGTGAATGAAAGACGACTATTTTCTTCTTGGATTTCACTTCCTTTGGTTCCTCAGCAATCAAATCCCTTCTTCATAGACCTGGAGAGCATCTGCCAGTCAGTTCATCAAGAAAGACTTACCTTCGCTTACATGCCACATTATCCTGGCCTTTAATTTGATTTTCCTGATCTTTATTTGCTAGACCCATACTTCTGTATTTGAACTAAAGTGGCAGCAGAAAAAGGGGACTGGTTCATATCTTGCTCCCTTCCAATTTGCAGTATCTTCACACCTTTTGCTCTTTATTTGAGGAGTTCTCTTTTCATGAAGACAGTTATTATCAACCAAATTCAAAGAAGGCCAGATGTCTTCCTTACATATCTGAGTTACAATCTACAACAATCCCTCCTTGTATCTGAGATGTCATATAGTGTGACTCTGATTACACTTGCGCAGCTGTAAATATATTTTCTTAAATGAAGTTTTTCCTGACATGAACATAAAGCCCTATAATTTCATAGCATAGCTATTCACTTTATCTAAATAGGAGTTTAATATTATTTTGTAAAAAAAAGATGCTTTCATTCTGACCTAGATAAGAATCTCTCTTCCCTTCTTAAGACAACTATGAAAATGAGATTGTAAATCTCCTATGGAGAAGAGACTTGGACAAATCTATAATTTATGTTATGATTTTGAGAGACTTTCACCTTGAGGAAGTACCAGCCCTATCGTAATTCTGTAGATCTTGTTTGAAAATGTTTTCCATTACTAATCGGTAGAACCTCTTTTTTTCTTATTATTTATACAAGGCTCCTTTGATTTTCAGTGTGTGACACTTCAGAATGAAAATGGTGTCTGCATTAATTAAAAAATGAGGAAGAGAACTCTTACCTTCCTTCCCCCTCACTTAAAATCCAAGTAAAACGCTGGCAGGCAACACTCAGCATGTAGTGTTCTACTTCCAACCATGAGCCCCTTTCACAGATTTCTGTCATTTTAGCTGCTTCTGGCTAAAATCACTGGTTATAACAGTGACTTGGAAAGAAAAATGAGCAGAGAGTTAAGAGCAAAACGGGGGGTAGGTATATGTAGCAATTAAATAAGCCTTCTACAAATCTCAGGCAGGGAACATGTCAGTCAAATCGTTCCTAAACAAAGTCCTGGCAGTGCCAGGTTTATGCTGAGGCCTTTGGGGGGAAAAAACATATGAGTTCATGCCCATGCACCTTTCTTTTGACCTCCACAGCTTATAAAGAGCAGACTGCTCACTTCCCCAAATCACCCAGTGTTTGAAGAAATCCTAACCATGAGTGCAGCAGCATGTTCTAGCCACTGGCTTGGTCTGTCCACACGATCTCCTGGAGACTGGGTAACTAAGGGTCACCCACTCTTACCCACTGCACCATAAATCCAAAGCTCTCACTGAAAGTGGGGTAGCCTGTTGGTAGCCAAGGTCTGCCCAGACAAAGTGCACACAAAAGAGCTGCTGGAATGGCATAACCAACAGCAGGGCCAGGATCAGCCTCTGGGAATGAGTTCCACATTTCTGCCTCGGCCACTGCAGGCAGCTGTGACATTTCTGAACTGGTCCTGGAGACAGCACATGACCTTCAGGTCTTGTGGAAGGTGTAGAACTTGTGCCTGACTGCTCTATGCCAACTAAATTGATTCCCTTACCTTTTTCTAGCAAACCAATCCTAAGACATGACAAAGGGCTAAGAAATCTGGAAGAACAGGAATTTGGAGGGGGGGGGGCTGAATTTAGGGGAGAATTCTTTGGGCTAGGATTTTGAGTGTTAGGACCAGCTTCCAGGTCCAGTTGATTTAGACTTTGTTTGAAATGAAGCACCAGTCTGCAAATTTTTTACAGCCTTCTGGGATGAAATTATTTCCTTTGTGCAGATACTTGGCTATCACTTCAAACTCCTTTTCACAATTCGCTGTTATCACTGTGGAAGAAAAAAAATCTGAGCTACGTGATGTTGGAAATATTCATCTATCTTGATTCACAATCTGAAAAAAATACAAGCCCATATACTATTGAAAGTGAAAAGAAAACCCAACAAACCCATTCATTTTTCCCAAACTTTCCAAGTCTTGACAAAGCCTTTATGTCGTGGTCTTACATAACAGGACATCACATCAAGCAGGGCACAAAGCTAAAACAAACTCCAGAAACACAACTTTTCTTCAAAAGAGAAAGTATGGTTTTATTCAAATATTCTTTTTTTCACACACAATTAAAGCCGATGTAGACAATGAATGAACTGATAGGATGATAAAGAAGTTTGTGGTCCTGGACAATTAAAGATTATTCAACCCTTATCTGAACTTGAAAAATAATAACTCTTGGGTTTTAAATAACATTAGAATTTGACCTAAACTCCCAGTGAAAATCAAGTTATACTAGGAAAGGAAACCTTACAGCCTCTAAAGATTCAGATGTACAGAATGGGAGCAATATAGATCAGAGTCCCTCCTAACTCCTCATCTCACTTATTCCCTCCCAATTTTCATATTAAATTTTTTCTTTTTTTCCTTCCCCCACTACAACGAAGCAGCTCAGATACCCACATATACACAGAGCATTCACAACAGCTCTGTGACTACAACTGATGAATATGTAACATGATCTTAAAAAATGCATGTGAAATATGCAAAGGCATCAACTTAATGAGTACTTTCATTTTGTCCCTTTTTTGCATTGAAGGGTCAGTTTATCTAACAAACAGCATCATAATAAATCAATTATATTCTGAAACCTAGATAATTCATCTGTCTAAACAAGGAGAATTTCTTAAAATTAAGCAAAGGACTGGAATTCTGCCACCATAGGATCATACAAATGTGCTGTTTAAATATCAGGGTGTCTAGGACATTTTGATATGTCATCTGAGGCCTTAAAAAAGTGACATAAGAAGGGAGCTTCTATCTTAGCAGTCACTAAGCAGAAACTTTTTAAGAATCTTCACTGCTTTTAGAGGATTGGTGTAGCAATTGTTCATTTTGATATCTGGAATTGAAATGTATCTATTTTGCAAAATGCAAAACCAAAAAAAAGTCATCATTTGTCATACTTTCATTATTTCATCTACCTGCTCATTATCAGAAAAGGAAATTTTAAAATCCTAAAGAACCCTTGAAAGTCTTAAAGCATCCTTTAAGAGTGACAGAGATGGGCTTTTACTTGTGCAGTAGTGCATGATGAATGTTCATGTAGGCAACCATGGGTATACTAGAACTACTCATTCAGACACCTCACAGTTGTCTTTGGATATTGTCTATGAAGTGCAACTTTAAAAAGAAAAACATGAGAGAACTATTTACAATTCCAGTCAGTCTGCTAAGATGAACAACAGCATGTAAGTTGGGTAGTTAATTCAAAACTTCAGCATTTGCAAACACTAGGTTTCAGAACCACACTCTGACATAAATCTGACATAAATGACATCTACATGAAATTGTTCAAGTAACTTGGAGTTGATGCATTCCTAGTAATTTCTAGTTTGGAAACAATTAAGCAAAACTTGTTTAAAAAATAATCTGTTGAGGCATTTTCTCCATCTCTTCCAACAAATAATTCAACTCCAGAAGTTTCACTGCAGTTTTTATAATACATGCTTTTTTTCACCTGGGTCATTTCTTACCCACGCAAAAGTTCTACTACCTCACTTTTTGCCTTCAACAGTTTGAGAACTAGAGAAATCATTAATATTAAGAAGAATGCCAAAGATGATAGTTTTCTCATCTTGTCTTTGTTTCTCTTTTCCTCTGGGCCACATAAGGATATTCAAGTCAGCAGAGACAGTGTTACTCTTTAAAAAACCTGCTGATTTAATATTTAGTAGGTGATGGATTCCACCTCAACAATCAGACTCAGGAATAAAAATAGTCTGAATCCCACTCAGTGCCATCCACAAATCCATAGATAGAAACCCAAAGTATTGTACAGCACAACATTTCCTGCTCGGTAAGCTTGAGACAAGCTGCTGTGATTCCCTATATATACACATATATTCTGAGCTGATGCCTGTCAAACCAGCCCCTGGTTAAGTGGCAAGCATAATATAACTTCCTTTCCCTAGAGGTAACTGTCCTCATTACTGAAGCGAATGAACCCCTAGGTGTATAATAGAATTTTCTTTAAAATATTCATCATATGACAGCTGATATTTCAGCCATATTTGGCTGGAATGCTACATTTTGGGGAACTTAGGACTCCATAGTCAATTAACCTAGTATTTTGCTCACCATCTAATTTAATTTTTTAATCATAAATCATTACACATTTATGTTAGTATGTAACTTGTTATTCTCCTATTCAGGACTGAGTCAAACATGCAGACCAGGATTTCTCTTACTGCAGCAAAATCCATTAAAACATCTGAACTAGCAAAGCTGAAACTTTACACTTTCCCTCAGCTGGAAAACATCAACTTCTCCAAGGTGAGTCACATCATCCAGCACGGTTCTGTTTCCTTCACACTTCTCAGAATCAACACTTCAGGCTGTGAAAACCTCCCTCTGCCAGCAGGTCTCAGGAAGACCACGGGCAGGCGGGGGGAAATAACACAGGGGCCAGAACGCTCCACCAGAAATCAGAACAAAAAACTATGTAGGGAGAGAAAGAGACAAATAGATCAGCAGGTTATTCACACCAAACATTTCCTTGTTCAAACACCAAACAATGCTTTTCGACTCTCCATTCTTACTTCTTTCTCAAAACAGATCCTGCATTTTTCCCTGCCTACTCTCCCCACTTTTTTCCCTGTTCTTAATTACAGCCACTAACTTCAGAAGGTGCTATTCCACACGCCTTGCACTGTATTATCTCCCAGCAGAAGTGCCTGCTGCCTCTTCACTGTAACATTTCACAAGCCTTCCCCGTCCTGCTCCATGCGAGGCACGTAAGGCAGGCACACAAATGAGCCCCGCCAGGGCGGGAGGAGTGTCACCGACATGCAAGGCTGCTCAGGAAGTTTACACAGCACTTGCTCAAACTCTGCAAGCCTTCCTGACACCAGCTCAGCATTCCAGCACACCAGCATCATTTTAAAGTGATTTCTCATGTGATTAGTGCTGTCTCTCCATTCTCACTACTACTCAGACACCGGCGGCAAAAAAAGAAAAAAATCATTCTTACTCTCATCAGGACTTGCTTGTCATCAGAATCCCTCTTTAGTTTTAGTCATTTGCTTAGTTTTAGCCTACTTATCTCATTATGCTGGTCTAATTAAAATCATTTGCTGACAAATATTGTCAGTAATGTAACAGTTGGCTAAATTAACACTGGCTTAACCTTAGCTTTGTTATCAGCTTAACTACACAGCACTGATTGATGAGAGTTTTAAAACAGGAATTCCTTTCTTCAGGTCAAATGCAGAGAAGGCAAAGCTGGAGATTTGAATGTGATACATCAACAAGTCTTACCAGAAGAAAGTCAGATATAATTGTGCAGAAGTCAAGCCAAACTCACATCTCCACAACTTCCTGCAAGTTTGGTCGTAAAAACAAAGATGCATTTGGCCCAACCTGTTAAAACAGGTTATTGTTTTAGAACAATACCTTGTTCTAAAATTACTGTTATTAGCAGTGTATCTTGTAGTCTGATTCTTATATACTTTTTTGGCATAAATTGAGTGTTTCTAGACAACAATTATTCCTACAGACAAAACTTAATTGCAATATTCATCACCAAATATGTCTAAATGATAGGAATGCTGAAGTGTTTTACAGTGAAAACACATCCAATTTTAATGAAGTTCAAAAGAAGAAATGTTTATTTATGGATTAAAGTACACAAAGATCTGCTGCTCACACTTTCTGAAATACTGACAGCTTCTTTTTTTTTTTTTCTTTTTTTTTTTTTTTTTTAAGGACAGAAAGAGTGCAAGGGAAGGAAAGATTTTACATCTTGTAAATAGTTGCGGTGAGTGGATCAGTGTTCCCAGCAGCCAGGGAGAGAGCTCCTGGGTCCTTTGACACTAGTTGAGATCAGATGATATACAACTGAAGTCTGAAGACAAAGTTGCCTCTAAGAGGTTGCATCTGGTGAAAAGGTGGAGATGTTGTGCTGATAACCCGTTACAGCTGCAGGGGGATGTCTCAACATGTCTTGAGAGTGACTGCATATTTCTCTGTTGGGGGCTGAGGGGTGCTACTGTTCAAATTAAGTGACATCATTTTAACTCTCCCAAAGAAGAAAAAAGGTGGAATCCAAACCAGAACAATATCCTGTAGAAAAGTGCTTTCTATTTAGTAGGCTCTTATGAGAAAAAAAAAAAAATCATAACTACATATCTAAAATTAGCTCCTCTACTGAAGACCTAAATTGAAAACAACTTTAAGAGAAGATATGAAGGTTCCAGAGCAATACATAACAGAATCATCAAAAACAATGCAGAGAAAAATCCAGGTTTTGTATAAAATTTTCAGAACACCCTTCCCCACTTCAGGAATTTGCAACCACCACCTATTGAATGAGAGCTGCTGCTGTTGGTCTTCGGAATGATCCATCAGATGAGGGTGCACAGAAACATTGCAGGGAGAATACCAACCTCCCAGAGATACAGATTCGGGCTGCTTGGAATCAGATATTTGGAAAGAAACTAGAAAACTGTGGCTGTGCATAGACTTGACAGTCTATGGAACAACCAGAAACCAGGACTGCACAGGCAAGTTAACTTGGGCAAGAAATCCCAACTGCTTAAAAAAATATAATTCAGCTTGGGGAGAGGAGTAATTGGGAAAAGGGAAATAACAGATAGTTAATCCTTTTGCTCTGAAAACTGCTATCACTAACCTGCTGTCAAACCATCCAAGGACAAGAAAATATACAATCTGTTGCCATTATTATGGTCCAATTCTTTATGGATTCAACCAGATGAAAAGAGTAAGTCCAGAGTTAGGCCTCTGCTTACACTACATGGGCTGAAAAACAAAAAAAAAGACACTTTTTGCTAAACCAGCTAACAACACGCTGCTGCTCCAACACTCTGCCTCAGGCCATGCAGCCTCAGCTGCACCATCTGCCCTGGAAAGACTCCAGGGAGGAAAGAGTAGCTGAGAATGCAACAAGTTGAGGATCCAGTATAACCATGACTGTTCTGTGCTATGAGCTCACCTGAAACCTCATCTCCCCAGTTCCTGTTTCCTCTTCTCAGACACCTACTTTGTTAAATTGTTAATTTTGATGTGTCCTCCTCTATCCAGATGTCTTAATTACTTGTTTCTCACTAAGTGCTGCTTTCATAAGCCTTTCCAGTGTGTAATCTTCTCCCTGAATTCACGAGGCACAGAATCCTGGTGAAATGCCACTTACAATGGAGGCATTAGGCACCAGTAATAAAATACAAGTTTAGATTGTTTTTAACAGCAGTAAAACCCCTTCCAAGAGCTTGTGACATCAGTTATCAGAAACAAAGATAAAAGGCTTTTCCTATTTTCAGCAGCAACATTCCCATTGATTTTAACCCTGCAGGATATGCCCCTGTGCACTGAAACAAATCACCTGTATGTGAATGCAGTCAGGATGAAGTGGCCTCTAGCAAAGCAATTTCTTCTCTTGGTTCTGAGGAGTAATAGCAAAAAGATCTGTCTCTTCAATCTGTATCTCAGTCAAGTCACCCACAAAGATACGTAATGTTCTGGATCACACTCTTTTGTTTCCCTTTCCTTGACACCTTACCATGCTTCCCATTTTGTTTATACATTTCCTTTTCATTCCTGACATGCAAAAATTACCAACTTTATATGAGGCCATAATGCAAAGATGTGTGTGTTTTCTGAAGGTAGACAGTGTTAGCTAAGGAATGAAATCCAGTGGTCCCCTAAGGGGTGAAACAAGAAGGCAATATGAATCACCTGCAGACTTTACATGAAAACTCAATTTTGGATAACCAATCGGGGAGTAGATTGGGAATGTTTAAGTGCAAACGCACAAATTTAGGTGGAGAACATGACTTGTGCTGGCAGTGCAACACGCACTCCCTTTGCAATTCTCATTCACAAGAGAGAAGGAATAAGTGTCTCGTGAGCTGCCCTGCCTCAACCTGCACAGCAGACGAGCTGTGGTTGTCCCCTTGTTACACACTGTACACCACAACACCCCTCCTACCAACTTCAGAGGCAGCAATTCCCATGGGGATCTCCACATCAGAAAATGCTCCTGGCAGTGCAGAGACTGTTGTCCTAAAACCCCTCCATGCTCCCCAGCTGTACACAATTCCATGTGGCAGGGATGGATCCTGAGGTCTGAGTGTACACCTGAAATATTTTGCTATTGTCTTCATGACATCAATGTCAAATCTTAAATTGTCTTGAGCAGGAGCAGGATAGGAGCCTTGCATGGCATCACATGAGTTGCTGAATAGAAAATGTACATAACCTGGAAACTGCCTTCAAAACTCATTTTACAAAGAAACTTTGTAAAATCTGACATTGTTTTCATCTTTATAGATGAATTATATAGGACACCTGAAAACAATTTAGAAAGCTACTTATTTTTATTACATACATACACGTTACTTTCTGTTTTTCAATACTCAAATCCTGACTATTTCCACTGGTCTTACTGCTCTGCAGGCAAGCACTGCTTGTCTGCTGCTAGCTCATCACATCCCCACAGTGAAGGCAGGACCTGTTCTTACATGTTGAGAACTAGCACAGAGCAGAATTTAGTGATCAGAAAAGGACATATTACACAGGCAATTGCAAACATTTCAGTGCTCGGGATTTTGAAGGAAGTTATTTCTGTACTAGAGTTATGTGGAATGTTTTCTGAAATATTCACATGTATACTTGAGTCCATACTTGAGATCTGGATATCCAGCAGATGGATTACAAAATCTGAATGGTAATGCTTTTATTGTCAGTTCTTACCGCTGCCAAATCCATGTCCTGTGACATCTCTGATAGAATCCCATCATCAGTTCAGGGAATATGAAGTGATACCCAGCAGCCTAGGAAAGGATACAGGTGTTCAAACACTATAGGAGACAAAGTCAAATTTCCTAGGCCAGAGAAGAATGCGAGGAGAAATGGAGTAGAAGGAATGAGCAAAATGTCCTCTTGCAGTAGGTCCGTGTGGGCGTGGGCACATCTCTCCACTCACAGTCAGTTTGCAGACTGAAGCCACTGTGGTCTCCTTTCTGCTCCTGGAGAGGGATACACAGCTTCACATGACCTCTATCAATGAACATCGAACACTCCACGAGGTTCAGAAAGGTATCTTTAGGGGAAAAAAAAAAAAAAAGGAGAAGAAAAAGCATCATAAAAGTACTCTCTCAGAACAGAACAGGTCAGAAGAGCAGAAGATGCAGATCCAGACATTCATTGGCAGTCCTCGCCCAGTGGTACCTATCCCCTGAGGGCCCTTTGGCAGCTTCTGCTTAAATGACCCATTTGTTACAGCCCAGGAGCATGACCTGGTGCCACCCCACCAACACAAGCTGGCATTGTTTCAGATGCATCACAGAGCAGGAGTGAACCAAGCAGGCACACTCAATTTTTATTCCTTAAAGGGAGAAGACATTAAGAAAGCTACCTGTAATGGCTCTGTCCTTAGCATAAATGCAGGGCTTTACAAGGCCTTTGCTCTCCATAAACTTATTTACCAGTCTGGCACATTTTGCCAGCTGTGTGACCTGTTTATACTCCACTGTATTTTCACAAGTGCAATGTGCAAAAGGCAAACATCTGCCCATCTGAACAAAGACAGTAAGACAGAGGTGTCCTGTGACACCACAGGGTACTCCTCAGAAAAACCTGCTAGGAGGTTCACAGGCTGTAAGGGGAGGAGAACCCCTTCTTACAGCATAAGAAGGGGTTCTTACTGCTTTCCTCTCCTGGATCATACCAGAACACTGCAAACTGTCTCTATGGCTTTCCATGCATGGAAAAAAACAATGCCAAGGAATCTTTTAGATAAGAGTCTTACCAAGGGCAGTCAAGAGCTTAATGAAGGCAGCTTTCACAAATCAAGTGAAGAGCTCTGGACACAATCCAGAAGAGGATGCTGGGAAGCAAATTACTACACTGACAGTACATTGCATTCCTATGTCCAAATTTTAAAGTATTTATTTGTATTTTGTGGCTATTTTGTAACAGCAAAGAAACATGAAGGAACTCTGCACAGAAGTGTATAATAGTCGCTTTACAAAGGGTATCTAAAACTCCTATTTCCCACATTTCCATCCTTACAATTGAGATTCACAGTCCCAAATCCTTCCATTAAACTACTGACCAAAATAATGCTATTGCAATTAGTACAAGCGGTGAACAAAATATAGATTCTGCACAAGTTTAGATGCAATCAAAAAAGTACAATTAGTATGTACCAGATGGTTTTCAGCTTATCTAGGCATCTTAAATATACAGCATTGATCAACTACCTATATTTAAAAAACAAAAGTACCCATGACACAGAGGGTTGTTGGGGTGCGTATCTCTTTGGTCAGCCCGCTGCTCGGCTGGACCACCCGGTAGCTCTGATACGCCACAACAGATCCGATTTGTGAGATCTTGGGTCTACAGCACCTCGACTCTCGCTGTCACGGCCATGGTATAAATGAAAGAGGGGACTCTTGGAGGTTCGGGGAGCAGAGGTTTATTCGGGGGTCACAGGGGAACCCCTTACCTCAGGCCCGGTGCCTCAGGAGAGAGCCCGGACCGGGGCTGCAGGGGGGTTTTGTCCAGGACATGTTCAAGGGATGGGTACAAACTATGAACCAATAAAACAAAGCAAAGCAACAAATGCCAACTGGATTACCTAATTACTAACAAATCAAAGGTAATTTGGGGAGGGGTCTCGGGGGAATCTGCCAACTGCAGGCCAAATCTCCTCGAAGGTTCTGGACCTTGGAGATAGGGACTCAGTGATGGACAGAGGGAAGAAGGATACATTGGAGAGGATGGGCAGGGATCATCATGGGGAAAGGACCAATAGGAAACAGTCTCTGGGCAAAGACCAGAGAGGCATAGAAACCCTTATCAACTTATGATAAGAGAAAACTCCAAGACAAGGGGCCCATATGGGGTAACTAAAACTATACTAAACTTATAATAAAACTTTTAAAACAAAATCCTGCAACCCCACAAGGGTAGTATCCAGATTATGCAGGTACCAAAATTTGTGGTCCAGCTTTCCAGGTTCTTGCAGCTGGAGATCAATATGGCCAGTCAGAGAGAGCAAAAATCTGCACAGAACGCAACCACAGCATCAGGCCAGGTTGGATGGGGCTTTGAGCAACCTGGTGTAGTGGAATATGTCCCTGCCCATGGTAGAGAGGGCAGATATTCTTTAAGGTCCCTTCCCACACAAATTTTCTATGATTCTTCCAGTAACTTTTCCTTTTCTTAGATGACCTTTTACATCTGTCTATTCCTTTAAGATCTACTGCTTTTAAGGACCAATTTTATTCTTCTGTAGGGAAAAGCTATTCTTTTCCCTAATGGGAATAATTTGTAGCAACCACTAATGACCTTTTTAAGAGATGCCCATTCAAAGGCATGTTCCAGAGACTCACATTAATCACATGAAAAAAATATGTTCTCTGGTAAGCTTGGGCATATTGCAAATACACTGAATGCTTGACATTTTTATGATTATGCTAATGTTGTGACATTTGATGTGCTTGATTTTGAAAAAAAAAAAATCATGCAATTAAGTTCTCTGAAAGAAAACCAGAAAGAAACAGATTAATCACTGAGAAGGCAGAAAGAATGAAAACTGCTTCTACCAGCTTTAGAAACAAATGCCTGCTGGTCAATGGCAAACATTTGAACTAGATATTTCAGTCAGTTTTACTCTGAAAATAAAGACCACTGGTAGGGTGACTCAATTTTTAGCACAAGCAATGGCTTCACTTTCACCTCTTCCCTCTACCTCAGAAGTATAACAGCATTTGTCATGAATTGACTCTTTCCATCACTGAAAGAATTACAACCCTTAGAAAATTATTGCTTCCCTGTAGAATATTTCAAAATATGCATAACCCCATTAGGTCACGGAACCTTGCTTTTAACTTCACCCCCTTTTAAAACCCTGCTTCAATTATATCCCAAATTAAAGTAGGAGAGAGACAAGATTTATAATTGCCAATATAAATAATTTAATAATTCCTCTCCCACACCTACAAACCTGAAGATTAACAGGAAGAACCAGAGAACTAAAAGATGCTCTACTGGAACAGCGCAGTGTTTGATGGCAGGAAGGCTACATGGATTCAAGCTATGAAGTCGAGAAGAAACACAGAAGAGCAGCAGACACTGGAGGAGAATCACAGGGGGATCCAACTGTTTATTTTTGGTACAAAGATGCAGAAGACGTAAGAAATGGGTACAGGTTAATAACAGCTACCTGAAGTAATTTAGTAGCAACTTTGGAAGCAAATTAAAAGAATATTCATTACCTTAGGTACTGTATACATTTAAACTCTTGTTAAAGATAACTACTAGTCAGACTGAGTCTAAAAAAAAATCTAACCATGGATATTTATTATTGATGAAATCAAGGATCATCTTAATTCCAAGAAATTCAATTCCTTACATAATACATAATCAAGGCAACAATAGCAAGCTTAGGAAACTACAAAACAAGACTACAAAAAGAGCTTTGATGAAAAAAATTGAACTCGTGTCATTTATTGGCAAATCCTGAGTCAAAATCTGAAAAGGAAGTTATACAGAGGACTAAGCTAGAAAACTGTAGGAGCAGTTTCAGCTCTTTTCCGTGAAACAGTGCAAGATAACAAATTTAAGTGAAAGAATTGGTCTGAAATTGAGGGGAAGAAATAAAAAGGATATTCAAAATCAAAAGGAGTGAACCAGCAAAACACAAAGCCTAAGGAAATAATCTCTTCAGCACACTCAGAGACTCCTACACTTTTTCTGTTCTTAATAAAACGTGTACACCTGAACTTTATCCATGATCTCAGTATTTGGCTTTTTTCAGACATATTTACTCTGGGATTAATCATGTAGAGCCACTTGACCTACAGAAAGATCTCCTCATATGATTGATATGGCAACAGATGCAGCATTTCTCAAACAGAAGTGACAACTTGTGGGTCCCCCTTTTGCCACCCCTTCAGTATGACATAAACCTTTCCTGAGTTACTTTCCTACAGCATAAAAGTAAACCCAAAGCTTCCCAGATCAAACACCTTTTCTTGGATGTTTTCTCTTGGAGACACCTCAATATCCCAAGTATTTCTTTCCTCGGTCATAGTCTCTAACGCACTTTCTGCTTCTGCTGGCTGCAATGCTGTGAGAAAGTTGACCCACTGGCCAGTGGTGGTCAGAAGGGAAATAAAACCTGGAGGCACAGTGTATTTCTTTCCACTGAAGTAGGTGCATTAGGTAGGTCTGTGCCAACATGGGAGCCCAGCTACAAACACACTGCCCACCTGTAGGTATGCACTTAGCACAAGTACACCCCAAAATCTTAAGCTTTTAAGGAGGGCAATTAGCTTTTCAGTACGGACCACGATCTCAGCCACATGACCTGTAAAGACCAAGACTGAACCAGACCAAACATACTACAGCCTATTTTATCCAGCTAGAACCAAACTGTGATTTTTTTGGGTAGTTTTCATCTGATTTTAATCCCCTAGAGTGTAGATATTTATATTTGAGCTAGTTAATTTAGGTTGTTTGGGGATTTTTTTAAGTTAAAGAAGAAAAACAAGCATTTAAAGATGATTCGTCTGACCTATTTTTGCTCATCTACACTACAATGAGATCAATCACACCTTAAATTTTGTTAAGTCAAATGACTCAATCTCTGTCTGACTTGATAAATAGAAATAGCATAGAAATTTCGAACAAAATACAATCTTCTGCTGACAATGGAGACAAGACACTGCGGGCTACTAGACTCAGTACACCTAAATTCTTCTTCTCCTAGCACTCCACATATGTCCTACAATGAAGCTATTCTGTTTTTCACCAGTAAAAAGGACATTTGGCTTTTTCCATCTTAGCTTTATCTGATTTTTGTAATGCAGAGAAGTAAAATGATATTTTGTATAAATATTTTTTTCAACTTTTGTGAATCCAAATCAGAAATGGAATTGTACCTACGGCATTCATTTTTGAATATCTGGATGTTATAGGTTCTACTAGATACAGAAAAATGCCATATCTGAACTTTGGTTTGAATTCATTTTCCTAGCCAAGCTCTACTAGTAGAAGTAAACAGGATTAACATAGTAGAATATCAGACTTTAAATGCACCATAAACTGATGTGGTTTTTATAAACCCAAACCTGACTAACTAGGGTTTTTTAAAAACCATGCTCATTATAATTAAATGTAATTACAATATCCACAGCTTTAAATTAAGGTTCAATCAGAATCAAAACAGCTAAATTAAATTGTTTTAAAATATAAGTTGAACTAAATAAGGAAAGCATGTGAAAATACAAAAAGACCTGTCAAGATCACAGATATATATTTTTATTTATCAAATGATATTGTGAAAATTAATTAATGAAGTAGCCATAACTGTAACAGTAAAGTCAAAGAAGTAAAATTTAAAATAAGATGAATACTTTCCAAACTCTCCAAGATTTTGGTTACTTTTGCACTGCCAGCTCCCTCATTTCAAAGTGCTGAATTGACAACCATGAAAACTAATGACAGCTGGGGTTTCCCAGCATCTCTGAATATCAGATTCAGAGCACCACACCTTCTTCTAAATTTAGAAACTCCTTTTGAGAGTATTTGCCAAAGTAGTTTCCTGTTATACTATGAAACTCCTTAAACCACTCACAAGTTGTTCCTGAGACCAAAGGGATCAAACTTCAGTGTTTCATCAAACACTGGGGGAGTGCTGACACTAATTGTAATAAGTAAAAATTACCCTCTGTAGAAAGAAGTGGAGGGGGTGTATATGAAGTTATTTGTTGGATTTCTTATAAGGAGTCTGCCTTACCTTTGGGTCATTCTATAATAAATACCATATCATTGCTCAATTGTATGGAAATGATGGTTAGTGGTTCTGCAAATGTTTTGTTTGGGATTTGCATTTTCTCATCAAAGGATACCTCTCAGACTTCGTATGCTGTCAGCCTCCTTCACATGAGACAGCTCAGCACAGAAATGCCTCAAATATACCAGAAAGAGAAGAAAACATATTAAACCACAAAAAAATGTACAAGCAAAACACAAAGACTCTGAGTTCAACCACTGGGCTTGGAAATTAAGGGAGTCGTAGCAAAATATTTTGGGTTGACTAAATACCATGCCCTGAAATTTAAACTACTTACTTTAAAAAGAAATTTCAGAGACTAAGGCAGAATGAAAAACAGCAGGGAATTTTAGTTTCTGCTCTCATTTTCTGGCTTCAAAATCTTCTTACTTTATTTTACAAGTGAAACTTTGGGGGTTCTGTATATTTTAAACAGCTGTCAAATACATTTACTGTAGACCTTCAGCCATGAGGAGGTGGTTAGTAATGGGAAGAAATAATAGTGTGGAGCCACCATCCAATTCAGAGCTCCTGAGATATCCCTGGGTTTTAATAGGTCTCTCCCAATATACCACTGTGGTCAAGGAGCTCCAAACTCATTTGCATTGTGATTATAATGTTGAACAAAATTTGCTGTATCCAAAACCAAAAGACAGTTCTTTGGGGTTGCATTTATTTTTGGTGAGGAGGATGGAACATTTTGTTAACACGTTCACAAGCATTTACTGCTGGCTATCACCATAATGCTATGATAAGAAATATTAAATAAATAAATATATTTATAACACTTTTTTGCCTTATTGGAACACAACAAAATGCTGCTTTTCCTTCAGCATGTCTAAAACTGTAAATCTGCAATAACTCATCACATCCTTCATATATAATTTAATCAAACTACTTCAAGTATGTGTTGTGCAGCCAGTATAATCATAACAACAGCTTGAAATTAATGAACCTTAACTGCCTTTAATTCTAAAAGGATACCACTGCAAGTGTGAAATAGGCCTACAGTTGAAGAAGCAGGTGTCTATATGGGATAGAAAGAGGACTGAGACACAGGTTCTGGCTATAGGACACTCCTGATGTGGAAACGTTAATTTAAAACCCATTTCTTACTTAGGCATGCAGTATAGTAACATATCAAAAAATGTTGGTTTGTCTTTGTCAAGGCTTCAGTTTTGTGAATTTTGTTGGATAAAAAACTTTGAAGAATCTAACAATTAAACTAGATTTTTGATTGTTTTTTTCCATAAAAGGATTTCCTTGGCTGCTTTCTCTAGAGGTTGGCATCCTATACACAAAATATAACATAAACAATTGTGTTTCTTACAATGTTCTTTAAAGATGGAAGGCAAGTTAACAGAACACTGAATTTTCTAGTATCAGATCTAAGTCTGAGAACACCAGGAGGAGTATCATTTGGAAATAAATTAGATGTACATTTGCAGTTTTAGGATACCTGTCCATTAGGTGTGAGGTGAATTCATTCCACCACACAAATCTGAAGAAATAACAAACTACAGCTAGCAGCCCCACAGCCACACATTGCATTTTTCTACTTAAGGTTTCCATTTCTACTCAAGACTTGGGCAACTATTTTATTTCACATGATCAATAAGTGGCTGCTCAAACAACATGCTCTACTGACACAGCCTTCGTTTGATCTGTCACTGGATTCACTGCCCATGAAAGTCTGGAAAACAGCTACAGCACTCATTCAGAACCACAGAATGGCTGAGGTTGGAAGAAGCTTCTTGAGGTCCTCCAGTCTAATCCCACTGCTCAAACAGGGTCACCTACAGACAGCTGCCCAGGTCCATGACTAGACAGTTTTTTAATATCTTCATGGAGGGAGACTCCACATGTTCTCTGAGCACCCTGTGCCAGCCCTCAGCCACCCACAAAGTGAAGAAGTGTGTCTTCATGTTCAGAAGGAAACTCCTGCTTCAGATGGAACCCATTGCTTCTTGTCTTGTTGTTGGACACCACTGAAAAAAGGCTGGCACCATCCTTTTTGCACCTTCCCTTTATATGTGGATAAGAGCCTCACTGAATCTTCTATTTCCTAGGCTAAACCCTTGCAGCTTCATCAGTCTTTCCTCACAGGAGAGATGCTCAAGTCCCTTAATCATCTTCATGGCCCTTCAGAGGAATCTCTCTAGTATGTCCAAGTCTCTCTTGCGCTTGGGAGGCCAGAACTGGACACAGCACTCTAGAGTGGCCTCATCAGTACTTTGGAAATGGGAAGGATCTCCTACCCTGACTAGGTGGAAACATTTCTCCCACTATGGCCCAGGATACATTTAGCCTTTGCTGCAAGGGAACGTTTGTGGCTCATGACAACTTGGCATCCACCAGGACACCAGGTTGTTTTCTGCAAAACTTCTTTCCAGCCAGTTAGTTCCTCTGAGGGTGCCAGGCCTGTCACTTCTCCTTGTCCACCTCTGTAAAGTTCTTGTCAGTCCATTTCTCCAGCCCATCCAGATCCCTGAGGATGGATGGCAGCACCACTCTCTGAAGTATCAGAAGATAATCTTGTGCCTGAAGTGTAAAACTTGGGAGTGATTCCTCATCATTTTTTCCAGCATCTACAACTACAAAGCCTCTTGAGAGGAGAATTATCAGACCTTTCCTTCTTGGGGGAAGTAAGGAATTCCCAGGTTCACCAGGTACACCTGCCCAGTCCTGTGCTCACTCCAATAGCACAAGGGACAGCTGTATCTTACAGATAACCTTTTAATCAGGCAAATTACATTCCTCCCTAGAATGCCATTGTTAAGGCACTGAAGTAAAAAAGGACTGTGCCTCACACTGACATGTTGACAAAGATTTCTGTTCTATCAAAATAAGCATTATAAAGACAGATTCTTTCTCATGAGTATCAGCAGTTTTTTAACAGAAAACATAAAGCAATATTTGAACAGAGGAGGGACAAAAAGGTAGATTTATAAGAAAAACGAGGAGGTTTTTTTCTGTATAAAAAGACTAGTGTCACAAGGTTCAAATATTTTAAAATATTAAATTTATTGACTGATTGAAATTCACTATAAAACTGGTGTTCCAGGGAACTGATTAAACCCCTTGCCAAATGGTAACATATATAAAAAAGGGGAAATTTTTGATTTTTTGCTAGCAAACAAATAAAAAAGTTAGTTAATACTACTCTGAGACTTACTCCACCTCTTCTTTATAGCTTTTCATTAAATTCCATTAACTTATGATCAAATCTTGAGTTATATTTAAATTTATTGAATTTAGGAATGATTCCAACAGCACCAGACTAAAGAGACAATCAGGCCATAAGTGTTGCTTGTATAAATATTGTCATGCCTCTACATAGCAACTTTTTCTTCCATTTTTAACATTATTGCACTTAAGTGGGACGGTTCTTGCAGGCTGCATGTTCCTCACTCATCTCTCCCACTTTGCAAAACATGTGTTTAATGAGGCTGTGATCAAAATCAATTTTACAGATTTGCCTGGGTATCGTAAGCAAAAAGGTTTTGGACTACAGTGGAGTGAATGACTACAATATATCAGTCTGCAAACCAGGCTCCAGAAATGGAAAAACAACCAAATACTCAAAGGACCTTCAAACCCCAAAGAGAAGCTTTTATGATCTCTAGAGGAGACACTGTATTAAGGCAAAATGAATTAATCCCAAATTTTTTTAACAAGGCTGGACTGATATGATTCTTTTACAGTTTACTTCACAGCTGTTAATCATTAAACACATTTTAGATAGTCATCAGATATTCATTTTACATGCAATAACAATTTTATTGAAGTTAACATAATAGTACATCTTAAAAACTCTTTTGAAAATGTTCCCTTAGGAAAAAAATTATCTGCAAAGTAAAGCCACAAATTGCATGCCTCATGGGTTAGCCAATTTTGTAAATAAGTGAACACATATCATTATGACACTATTCTAATGCCATACATATCCCCTGCTTTAATATGAATAGTAAATGCTTTGCCTGGGTTTATTTTATGAATATCACTGATTTACTCAATCTGGACAGGACAAAAGAGGAACTACAGAGATTGTAAGCTACTGTATTACAGCTATCTTGTTCTTTCCTGTTTTGAGAAAGAATTTTGTCAGACTAGACATTTTTCTCTGTTCCCATAAGATCCTCCTCTGACTTCAAGGAAACTCCTCCCAGAAAAGTTACTTTGGCCCTAATCCTGAAAGCTGATTTGTGTCAGTGGACATGCACAATATCCCACGGAACTCAGATGAACATAAAGGTTTTGTTGATTTAGTATGAAAAGTATAAGTCACAGGTTTCTAAGGTAAGGCCCATACTTCTGTCTATGGTGATTGACTGGCTTGTGTTTAGCTGAAAGTCACATCAGCTTATTTTCCTAATAAAATGTAGCTGGAATTCAATGAAAGCAATAAAGGTGTTTCAAATTCTCTAAGTTACTTTTCTGTTCTGAAATCACATTCATTTCAGTGACTTCATAATAACTTTTTTTAATAAAAATATTTCAAAATGACCTTATGGAAATAGATTTTTTATAAGCCCTTTTTCTCTAAATCACCCAATTCTGTTACACAAAAAGAAATTGCCCCACTTAGTACTTTGCCTAAAAATTTGTGTTCTTCTTGTAATAAACCTCTTTGATCAGAACTGCAGTAAAGATGAATTGCATGTAACTGTCCTGAGATGATTCTACACAAAATTTTACCCATGTTTGGAAGTCTCCTTTAGCAGAAATCTAATAAATCTATAGCCAACAAAAAAATCCTCAAGATTTTTCAAAGAGTTTAACAAGATGCTTGTAATTTTTTTCTGGCCTACTGAAGGCAAGGGAGTCAAGAGGAAAATTCCAATTAAACTGTATGTAAGCCAAAAGTTTGTTTATCTTTGCATGGATTAGCATTCACACGTTTCCTGTTACTAGACTTCCTATTAGTGATGTTTAGCTTTAACCACATATCCTGGGTTAAGGAATAGCTCCTGAAATCAATTTCCTGATTAGGCTAAGAAAGGTCAAAGGTTAATTTTGTAGCCACATGATTAAGCTACCAAAGCAACTGCATAGCCTTGTCTTAAAATATAAAGTTACTGCAGATTTCAGCTGAAGGAGGGAACACGCTCTTTGTGAGTACACAAAACTATTGGGGAAGAATAATTCCAGAGTCTTATTCACTCTAAGTGACATTTACTCCCTCCACATGCACACATAGAATCCACATCGGTGGAGACATCTCTCAAACATGGTGAGGCCAACATGGAAATCTCTAATGTGTTCATCATTTTAAACATGGCTGTGTGAGCACTGCCAGAGCCCAGCTGCCAGCCAAGAAACTTCCTGGTGTACATCACGTCACAGACTTCCCTCATACACTTGCTACCCACCTTGAAGAAGAAACAAGGTTTATGGTAATGTAAGAATCCACAGACTTATATTTATCATATTCTCGAACAAAAAGCACAATGATTTCTGCTTCCTTTGGAAAAAAAAAATCAACAGATGGATGATGAATTTGCAAACAACACTGCAGCAGATAACTGCTGTTGTATCTGCTGTTGTATCAAATCAGCAGAAATTAATGCACCATTATTTTTTCCTTTAAATTTCCATTTAAATACTAAAGTGAACAATCTTCTGCCCAAATATTTCAGATGAAACAAGAAATATCTTAAAAATTTAGTGAAGTTTCTGTCTGGGGGAATTCTTGTTTCCAGCAGTAAAATTGATTATTTTTTAATAGTGGCATGAGTAATGACAGCCTATTGACACATATCAATAGCAGTGAGGAATTCTAGAGATAAAGCTGATTATCCAGATTCATTCTCACTGGAGACCATTGCCCTTTCCTGCTGAGTTCTCATCCACAAATTATTTCATTCTTATTCAGTTTTAGTAACTTTCTAGCATAGAAGATGACTGTCAAAAGAATGAAATCCCATGTACTGACATTATAATTTTCTTTTAGATATGTGAGACAGGTGATGGGAAAATTTGAAGTTGGATTTAGTGAAGATAGTGTTGGTATTTAGTTCTCTCATTACAATTATTGCAGATTTAATAGAGGGCTCAAAAGTAATTAAGCAACTTGGGCTGCAAGTCATAATTTTAAAAATAAAACTTGGTTTGACCCAAGGCCTTCCATTCCTAATACAACCACCACTCTTTTGGGGGCTCCTCTCTGTCCAACATTATCATTTATGTTTGTATCACTGTGGCAGCATTTTACACTTGTTTTGCACAGGGAAGGCCTCTAGATAAGATGCAAGACAGAGGAGACAATCAGTCATCATTCTTTACTCAGGATTTCCTGACTGCATGTGAACAATAACAAAATCTACTTCTTTTTTTTTTTTTCCTTGCGACAACTAATGTATTTCAATATATAGATATATAAATAGAGAACATCTGTTCCTTACACTTAAATCTAGTTAAATTCCAGTCACAAGGGACTGGCTCAATTTCCACATTTAGGCTGTTTGCAACTAAGACATAATTTTTTGTGAATCCTTCATAATAATTTAGCCTTCATTGCTTATAAACAAAACAAATATGTGGATGCACATGAGCTGTTCTTCATTCCTTTGCAGACTTAACATTTGGAATTCACTTTTCCAGCCACATGACTGGTTCTACCAGTCAGACAATGTAACTTTTGTTCTCTAAATAGGTTTCTTAAACATTGTAAACAGCATAGCACTTGAAAAATATGTTCCACCATGTAATAAAACCAATGAAGATTACCTGAGAAATAACAACTTTAAAAAGAAAGAAAAGCATAATGACTTTTGCTATATTTAAAGATTTCTTTTTCTTTTTTTTTTCCAGAGGGATATTTCTGCCTGGCTAAAAGTGTCATTTTCAGATTTTAAAGTACTCTCTTTCTTTTCTAGCATGCAGAGAGGAGGGGAGAAGGATTTCTCTTGTCACATTCAAACCAACTCATCACTACAAAAGCAGCTTTACTGCCTACCCAGCAGCTGCCACGTTGCTGACCTCTGCCTCCTTTTTCTCCGCATCTCCTGAATTATTTTGGGTTTTTTCTGGTCAGAAGCTTTGACATTTTACCAGCTGATTTTGGTTATCTGAAAGCATGAAATTCTAGGACTGTTTACATTTTAAATTGTGAGGTCTTTTGTAGAATATGTGATGACATTTTAGCAGCACAAGCTCCTCTGATGTAAATCTCTTGTCCCTATAATTTACTATTCCTGTAAATAATATTCCCTGTATTCTCAATTTGGAATACAGCAAATTCTATGGCCAAGGAATCTCACTTTCTACAATGCTTTTTCCCTCTTCTGTTTTCTTATTATTAGGAGTGTCTGTTTCCAGGTGGCACCTGGAAAAATCACTGCATTTTTCAGTCTTTTGTTTCCTTACTGCTTATAATACCTGCATGCACACACCCAGCAGGTACAGAACTACTGGGTAAATCACCTTGATAAAAACACAATTTTTGGCAGCCAAAATCATTGATGTTCTGTGCCAGGTGTGTAACTGTATTCTAATAGGTCTGAATCTGCAGCCCAATAAATGGACGTAACTATTTTGGTCATAACATTTCTAGGGGTTATTTCTGCCTTTTTGGAGAGGGAGAGTTTAATAACTAATACAAGTTCAGTCATGTAGAAATATTTCACACCTCTCAACTCTATTTCTTTGAAATCCCAGAGAAACAGCCACAGCTCATGCATGGTGGGACTTTCCCCCACATAGGCAGTGAGGTAGATTATCTGTTTCTCTCCCATGAGAAGAAATACTGCACACTTTCAGCATTGATGGAAAAACTGTCAGTGCCCTTGCTTTAAATGACAGTAGAGCAACTAAAGTATATAATCAGATCCTGGGAGACTTGGGTAATATGTTCTCCTGAGATAAAAGGTGTTCATCCCCTGTTTTCAAAGAAACTGCCCTAACCACTAAATTAAAGCTTGATCAGAGCATCCTAGAATGGCTCTGCACTGCATCACAGAGCAATACATGAACATCCACTGAATTCATCTAGAACCTGAGTCTGACTTTAGTCTCCTGTTGGAGATGAAGGGAGAAATCTGGCCTGTGGTTTGATATCACTATTCAAGATTTCCTAAAATATACAGCAACTATATTTCTCATTAATTACTGTCTACCTCTGTCAAGATAATACCACAGTAACTCCAATGAAGTTACAGCACCTACAGTAGTACAGCTGATAGCAAAACTTGGCTTGACAACCTCAAACATAAATGGATATTTTATCTGTTTAGTGCATGCTGTCTCTTTTATTGAAACTGAAACAGTGAGACAAAAGTCATCCTGAAGAGACCAAAAGAAACTTAAATATGGGTTTTTTTCTAAGCATACGAATATTTTATGATTTATGGTTTCCATGGTGCTTATTTACTTTGTTCAACATTTTGAGTTGTCAGATTAGGCACTAGACAGAGCAACAACAGAAAAATGGAAAATAAGTCAGTAACAAACAGAGTTCTTACATTTTTCCTTGGGACACAGACATGAGGATGTACACACTATCAATGCTTTGCAAATAACATACTAATTGTTCACTTGTCTCGAACTTAAACCAGGACTTTCACACTCCCAGAAAGTATTCAATACACAATTTTAAAATTATTCCAGTCACATTAAAATGTAGAAAAGCCTCAATAAAAGCTATTCATAGAAGGATAAGACTAACCAGGTATATTTTGGAAGAAAACAGTGTGTATTCAATACAATCAGTTTATCAGATTAGCAAGTTTCTTACTAATATCTACAATGAGATGTTTTCTAGTCACTTATTTGTGCAAACGGCTTCAGAAAATGTTAAATATTATGAGTGATTTCTTTAAAATCTGCATTATTAGTATTTCTTCCATTTATCATTCTTTATTCACCAGAATTAAAGGCTTATTTGCATTTAGATGTTTGGTATTGGTTTTAAATATATCACAATTTACTCCTTCCTTTTAGGTAATGGAACGGCTGGAAATAGCAAAGAGAGACTTGCCTGGGAAACTCACAATATTTTTCACCACGTTTTCCAAATTCTATGTTGTCTTCCAGTGAAAAACAAATGGAAATATTTAAATTATTAATTGCCTCTCTAGGTTCTACCTAAACTCTTCCTTAAGTCACTCTTTGTTTTCAGTGAACCTCAACAAGGCAAACTGAAAGCTTTCTTTGTTATCCTGGTCTACAGCACCTGAATGGTGCCAAACAAAACTAATTCAGAATTCTTAGCAAAAGGATTTCTTTCTCTGACTCCTCCTCAATATCAAATACAGAAAAAAAAATGACTCTTTCTTTTATCTCAGTAGTAACTAACAGCAGAGAAAACAAAAATATCGTCTCCCTCACGTACACTCATCTTCCTCCTTTTTTTATTTTTTTTGAGCCTCTTTGACTCACCTACACAAAGATGTGACCCTTGTTGGTATGAAGTGGTTTTATATGGAACCTTTGTAATGCAGCAACTCATAACCATAATGTAGGCTAAAATGTGTTATCCAAATTGCTGTGGTTTCAAAATTTACAAAAAAAAGTATTTCCTAGAGCAAGCTAACTCCTCTTTTTACTACAACAACAAAGTAAACCCATTAGGAAGACTATGAAATTGAACAATTAATTATACACTTAATAATATTTTATAGTTTTCTAAATACTTTAAAGTCCTTTCCAAACATTATGATTCCTGCTACCACTCCTCACACAGACTAGGAAAATTAATGAAATTGCTCCAAAAGCAAATTACATTTGCATTCTGGGAAAATTTGGGGTTTGATTCAGTTTTTTTTCTAAGAATTCAATGAACTCTAACTGTATGCATTTTGCAGAATGGGAAGTGGAAACCCAGACATTAGGCAACTTCATGTAACAAAACAGTGGAAAGACAAGATTTCTCTCTTTAAAAATAAAGTTACTCTTAAGTATCTCACTGGTGAAGTGTTCCAAAGGCACCAAAGGTGGTCAGCTACAAAACAATTATCAAATGCCTCAGAACTGTATGTTACATCACATTTTATTTCTTTTTTTCTTCCTGTTGTGGTACTGGACCATAAGGACATAAAGAATGAATAACTAACTACTGCTTAGAGTTTCATGTTTATTACATAACTCAAGTCATAATCACATCAAAAAGTTACAGAAATTAGAAGAGTATAATCATAATATCCAAAAATCTTAAATGTTTCAAGCATACCACTGATATGAAAAAGACTTTTGCAGCTACTCAAATCACATGGTTTGCAAAGGCATTCTTTCTCAAACAAAATACTTAAAATTTACATTTAAAGTTTTTAAAAAAAGACAATGACAAATACTGGGTTTGTTATATCCAAGTTAGAATTTTAAAATTATAAGGCAAATATTGCTGATTTAAAGATGTTGAGTCTGAGAGTATGAACTACTAAGTGAATGTTTAATAAATTCAAGTACAAATTAAAAAGCTCAATATGTATTTCTCAATTCTGCACAGAAATCCTCAGTTTGGTGGTTGGAACCACATCAAATCAAATTTTTACTAGGTTTCAAAAAAACCTGCATATATTCATGGTTTCCAGAGGCTAGTCAAGAGCTTGAAATATTGGTCTTGACTATCCAGTCAAGACCAATTCTTTCCACAGGAAAGTAATTCTCAGAGGAAATTATTTGTCACGCTCCTTCCAATCTAAAGATCTAAACACAGTCTTTCCTCTAGCCTTTGGCACAACCCATAATAATTGGACCATGGGACAGAGCAGCAAAAAAGTGGATCCACAAGATGCATGCCAAACATCCCTACCAGCTCAATCATTTGCTTTCTCACCTTTCCTCCCATCAGGAATAATCAGTAGCTGAAGTATTAAATGACATGTCGTAGTCATTCACTGATGGAGGAGCAGGACAGAATGACATATTCTGCTGATCATTTATAGCTATTGGTTGTTGTAGGATACTAACTTGCAATACACAGCCTTGTTTGAATTTCAGATGAGCAGATGGCCAGATGGATTAGCCTGTAAAATTAATATTCCAAACCCATACACAGCAGGACTTTGTATGGGAACTAACTGCTTCAAAATCCATGAAGTCAGTTTAGTGGATTTTGTTTTTCATGCCTCTTTTATTATTTCCTCCACAAATACTGAAACCTGCAGCAGCAAAAGGCAATTCTGGAACACTTTGGTATTTTGGTGCCATGGCTTCCTTGAATATTTCTTTCACCATTCCAGGTGCACACATTTCCAGTACATATTTGGTGAAAAGACCAAAATTCATTTAACTAGCTTACATTAAAATATTTGCATAACCCTATGATGAGGTGCACAGTAGAGGTATTTAGGTACCTAATTTTGGCAATAGGCTTTGACAGCACTATTGAAGCTATTCCCAAAACCACTTCTCTGTGCTTTTGAGACCTCTCCCTATGTAGGACTGTATGTGTAGGCACCTGGCAGATGTCATCTGCAGTCCCCAGAATGACCAGAACACACCTGCTGAGATGGTGGTGGTCATAGTGACACTTGCTGGTGGTCATAATGACAGAGGGTGCAGCAAGCAACCACAGCCTTGGAGAAGGGGACAAGCTCCAGCTATTAAAAACTGAATTTTTCATGTCCCCCAGATCTTTCTGAAAAGCTTACCTCAATTGCAATTAGTCTGTCTTGGCCTCTGACCCACTGCAGATGAACATAATACAAGTCTTGAAGGAAACTTCTGTATTTTAGAGCCACCAGCTTGATTACTATTGATTACCTACTTGCCTCAATGGTAATTTCCCTTTGTCAGTAACATTTCTGCCTGACCGCTCCTTCTGGGAATTGGGTTTTCTGTTATATTCCTTTTTTTTCTCCAGACCAATTTCAAGAAATACATTTTGGTTATTGTCTTGGGTCAGGTAAGGGAGGTAATAGAAGGGAAGGGCCCAGCTCTAATCATGGAAGGAACTTATTAAAGAAATCTCTCGTTGTTCCAGGGTAACCAAAAAGGTAATTCTACTTTTGAAAATTAAGTTGTCTCACAAGGTAAGTTTTCCTTTCACCCATTGACGGAGAAAAAACATAACAATTTAAAATAAATAATATATGGGGCATTAGAATACTTCCATATAGTTACAATCTCACTACTTAATGTGAAGACTGAAAGGATTCCTACAGTTAAATTACTGTGTGGTTGAAAACTAAGTTTAGAGCTGACTCTCAGATATGATGACCCAGCTGAGTGGCTCAGTAACGATGACGTTGGGCCTCCAAGTGGCAGATGAGGCTTTTGTTTTATTTGTTTGACAGTAAATATCTGGGCTGTTGCTTAGCAGCCACAGACACAGAGGCGTTTCCAGACAAAATAAACTACACTACAGCAGGTAAACCCTTCACAGCAATTACCAAATGGAAATGAGATCTGAACAGATCACTGCAAAGCAATCCAACACCTTTGTTTCCTGCAGATGTTTTAAGCACACAAACAGCAATTTAGGATTTCTCAATGCCAGTATGAGAAGGCTTCAAATATTAAAAAAAAAAATACACGGATTTTGAAAAATTACGTGCTGAAAGTCCTAGAAACAGAGACAAGTTTTCAAACTTCTGTCAGCTGTTAAATCCATATTTAAATAACGCATTAAATAACTAGATTTTGTCTCAGAGACAATGAACACTTGCAAGTGGTGGTTCCAGGGAATTTTCATGTGTCCTAGGAGCATTGCACTCATCCAGAACTGAAATACAAATAACAGACTGAAACGCTTTTGTGGATGTTTTAATTTGACATTAGTTCTGACAAGCATTATTTCTATCTCTGTGGTCAAAAGCATCCCCACTCCAGCCAAAACTCGTGCATGTGACCTACCCCTGCGTGCTTCATTTCCACACAGTCTTCAGCTTTCACAGGACTCACCTCCTATTAAAAAAAAAAAAAAAAAAAAAAAAAAAAAAAGGAAATGCCAAAGCTACTCTTGCATATCACAGCTGTACAGCTCTAAGGCAGGTATTTCACTGAGAAAGCAGCAGTTGGCCTCAGCGAGCAAACAGAAAGGGCCAAATTCTGCTCTCGTTACCCTGGGGCATTCCACCACAAGGAGGAATCTGCATGTGAATAACCTTAGAGAAGAAATGTGTTTCTAGACACTTGAGCTTAAAGACTAAAAAAAATGCTGTTGTGAATTCTGTCATCTTATATTTTCATTGACCGGTTTTTGGGGGGGGGTTGTGTTGTGGGATGTTTTTTTTTACTCTCAGAGTTGATCCACGGGGCATTGTCATTATGTTGCTGTCTCACCTTTCAGTTGACAGACAGACTTCCTGCTGGAGAGACATTATTATTTAACCGGATCCACTCATCCTGCCACTGATTTGTTTTACTTTTGTTCCTGGCAAAGAACAGCAACTCTAGGTTACGTTTCTTTTCTCATTTGGGCAAGTCCTTCAGAACACTTTAGTAAATTAACCCTACGTAGTTCACTTAGTAAACACAGGATCTCCTGAAAGGATTTATAAAACTAAATTACTTTAGAATTTCCAGACAATCTTTGTTTTTCTTTCGTTTTGTCTGACACAAGCTTAAGAAAAGACTCAGGAAGCAAATGTGAATGCTTAATTCCTCAGCAAATAGAAGTTCTAAGCACAGCATGAGAGAATCAAAGCAAAAAGGGGAGGTTTTAATAATATAAACAATATAGACAATATATAGACAATATAGACGAAAACATGCCAACTCTGTTTCTGAAGCAGAAGTGTTATCAATGAATCTGCAATAGTTTGTTTTAATTACATTATTCTTTTCTAGTTAAGGTTACCCTTCAGACATTGTAATCCCTCTGGAAATCCACATCTTTAATTTGACCACAATCAAATTTTAATTCATTAAGTTTAGGATGCATGTACTTATATTTGTGTATAAATATTTATGATACAACCTGTACTGTACACCACTGTTCAAAGAGAAGTAGGAGGCTTCCTAAAACGTGACTAAATTTTGTTCTTCTCAGTAACCTCAGGCCAGACAATTATAATAGTCTTTTACTATCATCTACTGATCTATTAAGAAAACAGTCAGCAGAGCTGTTTTCAGTGGGATATTCTCCCTCCCACATTGTCAGAGTTTAGAAACTTCTATCAGGTGTTAACAAGGCTTTAAATATTACATTGTAGATGCCATTCATAAAAAATTCCTGACGAATCCAATTCCAACTTATGTAGTAGATAAGGAACCTAAACAAGCCTTAGTCTGAACTGTAGAGTGACAGCCAGTCACCACTAACTTCATACATGTCTTCTTTCTAACTACAAAATTAGGAGTATAGTTTGCTCAGGAGTGCCTGCAGACTAAATGAAGAATTTTCCTGACCACTCACTGTCTTGTTTCTTCACTCTCCATATGCTCCAAGAATCACCAAGTCTTCAAAATCTTCATAAATCCAGATTTAAAAAAAAGAAAAAGGATTTGTGCCCAAATACAGAATATTGCAATGAGGAACTATTAGAGACATGAGCACAAGGAAAGAACATAGAGATTCATAGGCTCAGGGACTTGCCTTATACTGGAAAACCTAGACGTTTTTAAAAAAACCTCTGGTGGTTAGAAGTTAGGCAAGATTATTTCCAGGCTCCCCAGCTAGGATTTAAATACATAAAGGGGACAGAGGAAGATCACAAACGTGTGTGTAACCTACTTACATTCTGAAAATAAACGAAACAGCTTTGTTTGTTTCAAAATGTTGGTTTGAGTTTGGTATGAGTACCAAGAACAGTTCTGCTCCAGAGCAGAAAACTCTGCAAGCTAATTTGGAAGAGGACAACATTAACCTGTGCAGAGCTCTAAATTGGATTAACCCTTGTACAGAAATTAGCCCAGGTAATACCAGTTTAAACACCTGAACACTCTGCCTCAGCTTCTTGAAAGTTAAGATCTTTAATACAGTGACTAAATGTGCGAACAAAATCATAAAAATAATCCCTCTGAAGTGCCTTGCCATCAGCTGCCTGGACTCCCTGTCCACCCTGTACATACTCTGTTAGATCTCTGGGGTTCAGTAAACCCCTTCCCCTTCCATATTACTGCAAATCCTCCTTCACCTGAGCTGAGCTTGTTGCCAGTGACCAATCCAGAGGTGAACATCAGCAGTTTGGGAAACCCAAGCCAACGGTGCACAGTACTAAAACCAGTACAAGCTCCCAGCCAAACTGGTGCATGGGTGAAGGTGCTTAGGGACCTGTGCAGCAGGAGGACCTATCCCTTCAACCTCACCATTAAATGCTAAGTATATCCAAAGAAATTCAAATAGTGTGGCCTAGCACCCATAACTTCTCTCTGCACACAGCAATGCATCCATATAGGCGCTCTTTACCCCTTGTAAATACTCTGCGTTGTGCATTTAAAGCAGTGAATACTGGAAGTTAATAGCTTTTGACTTCAATCCATAGGCAGTACAGGATCAATTAACTAATCACAAATACAAAAATCTCTTTCCCCTCACCAGAAAAAAAAAAAACAAACCAAAACAACAATAACAACAACAAAGAAAGAAAAAGAAAACCACCAAACCACACCATGCAAATGCAGCCACATCTGGGTACAACCATAATAAAACACATTCATTTATTTATAACTAAGTCAGCACAGCTTAACAAGAGAGATTTGCAGCAAGGTTTTTTGTTAAGTATAAACTCCTGTTCCCTTCACTTTCAGCCTTCCTGCTATAGTTAACAATTATTACACCTAAAGACAAATCTGCTCTGAAGGAGAACAAGAGCTGGAACTGCCAGAACTGAGGCTGAGATATTCAGTTAATAATTTAGCAGCAGCTACTTATCAGGATACACAAGTTCACATTCCTCCTTTTCCCCACAGAAATGTCTTCTTCGTGAAGGAATTTCTTTGGGAGGTCTCTGCTAGAGAAGAGAGTGAATAGCACTATCTGCAAGAAAATGCCTATTACAGACTCCAAGGGATATTCTGGATGACTTGCACAGACTTCTTTAAATAAATGGTAATAGCATTATTTTGACAATATTAAATCCTCTATGCTGAAATCTTCTGCCATGCTGCTGCATTTAATCTGGTTTGAAAATAATCTAGATTTTGCCCTAGTGTAGTTCTAGCAAGATATCCATACAAAACATGCAAATTAAAAGAAAAAAGTATAATTAAGCTCTTCACTATTTAAATTTTAAGTTTAGGTAGAAGAAGAAGAATGAGAATTATTAAAGTATGCCCAAAACCTAACGTCAAATTTGGACTGATGAAAAGAGCCCATTCATATCTTGTTATAAAAGAATGTTTATTCACATGCAATATTATTGTCTATTAAATATTACTTCTTTTTCAGCACTTTACAGCTGCCATTCAGGTAAATGGTACCATTACTTCTGTTTCTCTGTAATAGAGTTATCCAAATTAAACAATATTTCTGTAGTGCATCATCAAATATGATATACTCATCATCTGTTATACATAAATGGAAATTTTGAACTTCAGGCTGTAAAAATATGCTCAAAAGTAATAAAAGTGGTGCAAATGAAAATCATCTGGGGAAAAAAAAATAGGTTTTGACTCATCTCCTTAGCCAAGCAAGGCAAGGCATTTAACCAAACTAAGTTTTAGTGATCAACTCTCCAGATTAAAAATACAATTTTCTGTAAAATTTAAATGCTTGTATGTTCTTCCATATCATTTTTTGCTATGGACAGGAGATAAATTTGAGGAAGTTTTATTTCACTGAGATCCAAATTCATCTCACTAACTGCAGGAATTTCTCTGGGGTGCCTAATTAGGAGGCACATCAACAAAGGTTGCCTATATAAGTCAATGCTGAGAGACAGCTTTAAAGGATAATTCAGTGTTGCTACTCTAAAATTGCCTCTTCTCATGCTCTATAGAACAGGGCTCCTAATCTCAGCTGGGTATTACAATTAGTTGAAATTAATTCTGGCCCCATCCCTAGGGTTCCTACAGTAAAAAAAATCCTTTTTTCTTTCATTCTGAAAGAAAAAGAAACATTTTTTTAAGCTCACAAACCCAAGAAACACATAGGACAGATGCTCTTGTCTTTCACTTGGCCCTGCAGGCTTCTGAAAACCTATGGAAAATACCATTCTCACTGGTGTTATGGCTTCACAAAGTCATAACCACTGCCACTGCCTTAGACTGTATTCAGAATTCCCAGGAGACATTTCTATCCATTTTGCTTGAACTTCAAATTCACCCCATTTCTAAGCCATTCCAGTCCCCAGGAAGGATTTTCAGCAGTCTCAGGCTGAATAAAAAAGAACAATGGTGTGGCTCCCCACTGCAGACCTGCAGTGTTTTTGAACACAGATGGAAAAAGTAAAACAGAGCCCAGAGTAACTCTCTACATGCAGTGCACCCTGGGATCCTGAGGATACACAGCTCTCACAAAGGTACTCTGCTCTCTGGCTCTCTCACCTGGTTGTGAATTTGACATAGGAAGAACATAGACCCATGAAATTAAAAAAAAAGTATTTTAAAAATTGAAAGTCATATCCACATGCTTATAAATCTTCTTCTCGGGGTACACTTTACCTCATCCAAGGGACACAAGCTCCATCAACCCAGCCAAATTCAGTATATTTTCAGTATAAATCAGGTTAAAAACTCCAGGCTAGTGACATGCCTACAATGTAAGAGTTATTTAGGAATGCTTTGTGAGAATATTCAGCTTTCTAGGGTTCGGATGGGGATGGAGAACAGAAAAAACTATACTTCCCAATGCTTCTTTCCTTTAGAGACTAATTTTTTTCCCCAAAACAATGCCTTGTTAAGGAAAAAACAGTGCTGTTTCCTGCCTTCATACTGTTCTAAAAAACTAAATGAACTAAAGAAAAACTAAAACTAATGAAACTAAAAGGGAAGAATCAAGGAAGTGTTTTAGCTTGGTTTTACAGTCAAGATTTGTGTCTGTGTACTCTGAAAAGGCTGCAATGACTGAAGAGTTTAGGAAATTGTGATATGAGAAAGAAGAAACAGGAAAAAGTAAACCCTACAGAAATAGAGATTGCATTGTCTAGTGCTCTTCAACCAAGATTTTCAAGAATCATTAATGATTTGGGCTTTTACAGTGTCTGAATTTCTTATGTGGCTATTAATTTCCAGAAAGTGCTGAGTAGCTTTCCTCTGCAAATCAAGCCTCTTGAAACAGTATGTAGTTGGGAAACAAAAAAAGAAGGCATGGAAAACTTTCTTTACATTTAGAATACATTTTTAAACACCCTCCTAGCTACAATGCCCAAAAACACACTTGGAAAAAATAGTGTCATTGTGAAGTGATCAGATTATCTGCTATATAATTACAGTGTTGCGATACATACCCCTGAGATATTCAAGCTGATTGTGAGGAAAATTAGAGATGATACTGTATTGTCTGAGACATGCAGAGTTTAAAAATAGGCAGAAATAATGCCTCCAGACATTTTTTATTTGCTACACCAAGATGACACTCCAAGTATTTTATACATTTACTAGAGATTGAATTTACCATGTTAGTGATTAGCTATAATCTAAACTATTTCAAAAAAGTGTTTTTGCAGAAATTTGTGGCCTTTTTTCCAAGTGCAGATACTCTCCTGCAGTTATAGTTACAACCATATGTGAACCCTACAGAAATTGATAGGTTTAATTTGCATTTAAGGTTTCATATAATTCACATAACTATGAGGCCAAATAGGACTACACAGATTATTTCAAGGAAGTGTGTGCTTGGTTGTCTATAGGATTAGGACCTTCCCCATAACCTCCAACAACATGTAGCTATGCTAATATCTCAACATTTACTCCAAACCACTTGAAAAATACCACAGCACACCGTATTACTATATGGCATTACTTGGTTTTTGAGTTCCACAGGAATTTATTCCCAGCAAAATACAAGATGCAAGCAGCTGCACACGAGATTAAATCCCCTACCTCCAGCAGTTTTACAAAAGTTTTGCATGATGTATGTTCATTACACAAAGCTAAGTGCCCACCAATCAAACTGCTATGAATGCCCCCAAACTGGTTATCTCTTTAGAAGATAAAATGTGCTGTTTATATAACTTATTAAAAATTGCACCCTTGCATTCCTTTTTCAGATAAAAAGTGTGAGGGCACTGCTTTATCACTTTAACTATGTGTTTCTTTGAACATATTTGTGCTTTAAAGTAAACACCAATGCTATTTTTTTACGACTACCAAAATCAAAACACATCTTTTCAAACTAATCTGTACAATGGTTGGGAAAAGCCTTTGATTCAGTACCGTAATTATAAACAGGCACTTAAGTCAGATGTACTAAAAGAGCATCAGTCATTTAAAATCAAATTAACAGTTTGATTAATCAAACACCAGACTGTCAAGTCAGATAACATACCTGATGGCTTTGTTCAGTCACCAAAGAGGGTTTCCACTTAAAGCTCCACGGAATTCATCAGCAAAACAAATTTTACTCAAGCAGAAAACTTTGGTTTTCTTCAAATGTACTCTACAGTATTACTGGAAAAATTCTCAGGACAAGCCAAATTCTGCTTCACTTTCATATGGTCACATGGCAGGAATGGGCAGATAGATTTCCCGTCTTGTTGAGGTCTACTTTCCAGGCAGAAAAGTGCAGTGGAATTCAAGGGGATGTGCATCAATAGCATCAGGTTATGGATATGTGGTATACCCAATGTGGGAGAAAACCATTTAATTGACTTATTTCCAAAAGTTAGTGATAATTTATTAGAATATGCATGAGAAGCCAGTACATAGCATAGGAGACATTACAAGCATTTCACACCTGAATCTTCCCCTCCTCTATTAGAGTATTTTCTTTTCCTACCACACCACTGAAGATTGGTCTTCACAAACATTTGGAAAGGCCCTCCACATTAGAGACCATGTAACTGATGCAATTTTGTTAAAGCCCCAAAATGCAAAAGCTCATGCTCTATCATTGCAGTCCCAGAGTAACAAAATGCACAGACCAGGGTATAGAACCATTGTGGAAGACACCACCCTGTGTTCCAAAGAGCAGGGTATTCCTCTGTGCCACTGGGGCCCAACAAACTCAAGAAATTGTCATTGAAGAATTGCCCTCTGAAGTGCAGCAACTCATCGTTGATCCTCTGTAAGTACAAAACACAGCAGCATATCTGGCAGAAGGTGTCTCCAAATGTGCTCTGATTTATGAAGAAAAACCATGTTAGTCAATACAGAAAGAAGGCATACATTTTGTCTGGCCAGAGATGTCTCAAACAAAGAGAAAGAAAATGGCATCTTTCTTCTGCAGTATCCAAATTTTCCTGGTGTTGGATAATGTTCCAGAATTAGTTTTCAATCCCTTGGGTGTCACAAACAGCCTGAAAACCACTACGGAAGAAAAGCAAAGGAGAGAGAGAGAGTTTCTCACTGCATTGGTTCACCCACTATTGTTAGACACTGAAGATTGCACCTATGATAAGCACCCTGAGCTATGAAGCAGCACCAACAAGCAGATGTGTGCTGCTGGGGATAGGCCTGCTTTCAAAAGCATCATTGCTAATGCATGTCCTTTGCAGTGTCTGATCCAGAGCCCATTTCCAGCATGGCAAGGAAGGATAAAATGGAAGCATGCCAAGAATACCAACATAAAACCTCTAAATTCAGAGCATACAATTAAAATTAACAGAATAGGGACCAATTCCAGATTAAACAGCAGCAAAGGAAAAACTTGAAGAAACAAACCCCATCACCTCATACACTAAAGATCTTTCTGTCATGATTCAGTATGCTGCCTGCATATATCTATGGATATGCAACCAAAGAAAAATCAAAAATGCCTCTTGTAAATGGTGTTTTGAAAAACTGATAATTTCTTGGCTTCATTCCACAACTGCTTTTGATACTCATCCGTTTATGATTATGATTCAAACTTAAAATGCCTCTATGCTTCCAGCCTAAAATACATACTATTTGCTAGTTGTAGTCTAAATGACAGTTCTTCCAAGGTGTCTGCCTATGGGGCCATTTGGGGGCCTAACAGCCTAATTCAACTTCATGCATTTTAATGTTCAGTGCTGCCCATTGATGAGCTCTATTGAATGTAAGAGACTTAAAAATATGCAGAAAGTAATTGTCCAGTGGGATATTTCCCCCCCTTACCCTAATTACAAGAAAAACCCCTTAGACTTGTTCTTAAAAAAAAAGAATCAAGGAAAAAGCTTTAATCCACTGCTTAAGTGTGTTAAGAATGAAGCAACGATCATGGGTTATAAGAAATCTAAAGGCTTATGGTAAAAGCATTTCTCTTGCTTACATTGGCACAATGACAAAAGTTTTCAAAGAAAATGTATGTGGGGTTTGCCAATTCATTACAGTATTTCTGCTAAAAAGAATTTCCCGCACAGGTCAAAATCCAATGATATATGAACCCCATGTTTTCTGAGGTTTGGGTCATGTGTGCCATGAAAATTACAGCTGCTTATCTAATCTCTGAAGATTCCCTTCTTCCTTTTCCCTTCACAGTCTTGATGTCTCCCTCCACAGCCTCATCTAAATTTACTACTACTCACACCAAACCTTCTCACTGTTTTTAAAATATCACAAGTAAATGCCACCAAAGTTGTTTTTTTTCTTCTTCTAACCACAAATATCAATCTGATATTGATATCAGTTTCAGAGACCAAACCTCAGGAAAGGAGAAGTGGTACCTTTTGCAACACCAAAATTCAAAGCCTGTATCTGGTGGAGTCAGTTCTTTCATATCCACAGACATTTTCCCAAGACTGAATGAACAAGAATTCACCATCTCCATCCCACAGTCCCACTGCAAAGACATGCCTTAGAGATTGTAGATACTGCATACAAAAATTCACCTATATATTTGCACAACTATATAGGCAATTTAGACTTTAAACTTTTTATTCAAACCCATTACACCTGGAATTGATACAGCAGTTGTTCCTTTTTAAAGCAAATACTTGATCTTCAAGCTAGATGGACCATCAGATACTGATGACTAATGAATGGCTATGTATTGTTTCACCTTTAATCCTCATTGATATTAATGGAGGCACAGTTTCCAGACTGGGGCGCCTAATAGCAAGCAACCTCTTGCTTTCAGGTTTGAAATATCTACCACACTGATGCCGGAAGAGTTCAGGTGAAAGAAAATTTGAACAGTACTATTCTCCGGGAAAAGCAATTTTAACAAAATACAAAGTTTTTGTCAATTTTTATGAAAACCGAAGTGTGATAGTTTGTAATAAACAACTGCTGCTGCATTATTTTTTAATTTCCGTTATATTTTGACTGCATCACTTCACTTGTTCCATGTCTTTGCCAAAAAATACTGATATGTAGCATGTGTGATTTGTGCACTAACAAAGCAAAATCACCAAAATATCAGGTTACAGTAATTCAGAATTTTAAAAATTAAATTTCTCAGAGTTTCTATGCCATGAAAACTTCAAGATTTTCTCCAAGTTAGAAAAAAGAGAGGTCTTCAAATTTTATCATGAACAACAGAAAAATGCCATTTTCAATCAGTGACATAATACATAATTAAGAAACTTAATTTTGATGGCCTTGGATGAGTATGAAAGTGCTCAAGATAAATATGAGCTTCATTTTTAGAAAATCTCAGAAACACAAAATAATGATCAAAACTCAGGACTGAATTTCAAAAAATTTTGGTTCCTTGTTTTTCCTATATATTTTTATCAAAAAGACAAACAAACATGTACAAATGAACAAACAAAAATTTTCCCAAAAGTATAATCGCTATACCACACCCTAATGGACACTTGACTCTGTCACTGACACCCCATTGTCTTGGGACATATATGGGAAATTTCAATCTACAGGCAAAATAGGAATGAAATAACCCCTTTAACCTTAGCATCTTGGCCACGTGAAGATTCAAGACAATGGATTTTGTGTTCTCCTTCAGAATACATTTCTATGCACATATGCTCTGCTGGAATAACACAAGAACACTGCATTGTAAAATAATTTTGCTAATAAACTAACAAATTTTACTCTATAACAGAAGCCTTACAAAGGAATAAGTGTTCTGGAATAAGTGTAATGAAACAGCTTATTTTCCTATACATTGGCCAGTCAATTTACCCAAATTCCATAGAAAAGGCCACTTTTAACTGGCGTCCAGGCAAATAATTTCCACACCAACCCCTCTGTTATCACTACAAACAATAATACCTTATTCCATTTTTAGTCTCATATTTTGCCCAAAGTCTAAAATTTTGATGAAAAATAATTAAAAATATTTACTATGTTTCATAATTTTCTAAATCATATTGACTAAATGTATAAGCATACGAAATGAACACCAGAAGGGAAAACTTCTGACAACTGGCTAAATTCACATCCCTCATTTGCTGTAAGAAAAGATTTCACTGTTACAATATTCAGATAAAACTAATTCAGGCTGAATTAGCTTAACCTCTCACTCTCAAAATCTGATCAATAAAACAGAGCTTTAAAATCATCAGAAACACTGTGAACTTCTCCAGAAGGCCATCTCAGCTGAAATCTACACTCAAACTCCATTTGCTTTAATCTGGCATATATAATATAGATATGTCATCTGGCAAAATAATATATATATCCCTCACTAGTCACAAGAATTTGTAGGAGTCTGGACCATTTCCTACATAAATCATAGGGATGTAATAGAAAGAAGCCTTTTACAATATGTCACTGTGATTCTAATTCCATTAAAAACTTTATTTCACCAGAAACTATGGCCCTTCATATATGTGCTTCTGGGACTTTTCTTTTACCTTTTGCATTAGTTTTAAATACAGACTCATGCAACTGCACAGAATATTAGGACTCAAAGGAGAAAAAAAAAAAAGAAAAAAAAAGTGTTATAGAAGGAGTTGTAACCAGCAAAATTCCAGAAAAGGGGGAGAAATGGGATTAATCTAATAGTTTTTTCATATTGGTACTTGCTGTATCTTTTGAACAAAAATTTATGGAAATGAAATCAAGACTTTCTCAGACTTCCTGCTTCTTTTTCTCTCTCCTTCTGGTCTACATACTGCAGAAGAGATTTAGCTCCCTTCTCACTTGCCACCTTCAGATCATACTTTCCAAAGGGCATTTGAAGGAGAACTGCACCTAATTCAGTCAGTCCAGCAGACTTAAGAATCTGCACAGGACAAGAAGCTCTTCCACAGCAGACAAATAATTCCATACCTTTCTTTGTATTTTTAATTCTAGCAGGCATTTCTCAGCGCTAATCAAAAGGGCAGCTCAGTCACCTGCACACTGTTGCAGCATTGTTTTAAACATCTGAAAGGTCAATACCAATAAAAAAATGTGCTCACAGTGAAGAGCTCCTTTTTAGACATCAGCTGCTCAACAGGTCTTGCTTCTGTCCAAACACTGTGCAGTCTAAAACCAGAGACTGGAAACAACTTAGCTACAGGCTCAACAAGTACAATAGAATTCACACCTTTTTCCCACTTTTTGCTTGCTGCCATGTGAACAGACATGGTTCAAGCAGCAACTGGGGTCACATCTGAATTCACTTGCCCCCTTCCAGGGCAGTCTTCCCCAACCATGGACCTGAGGAAGGCAACTTGACAATGTCAAATTCAGGCCTCTTTTCTTGTACACTCACCAAGAGACAACAACATGGGGCCAGGCCTACTTTCCTGACAGCAGAGATTCAGGAACGAGAGTGTATCACTTAAACAAAAGAATGAATTATTTATTTCATTGCTAGAAGAACTCTAACTTACACTTTACAGACTTACATAAACATCTATGATCTGGAAAGAGAAGGTGCATCTTAAGCAAACTCTATACCCCTCAGACAAATTGGCTTCTTCCACCTCTGCTGAAAGCATGGGCATGTGTACAGTACAGCAACACCTAAATACCCCTGGTAAACTTGGGATTCCTTGTGTCTGCTTCTTCAAACACCAATGCCAGGGGATATTGCTACAAAGAATATAGTATTAAAAACAAACAAACAAACAAACAAATAAAAAGAAAACCAGAAAAAAACAAAAAGCAAAAACAGTCAAGGAGAAAGAAAATATGTTTATTTGCAAATTATTCCTGTAAAAGCGAGGCAGACACCTACCACCAGAAGGGTGTACAGACCTAAGCACAACACCCACCAAGGTATCTCATGTTAGTTAATCAGAAGGTTACAATTTCCTCTTTACTTCAAATCCTTTCAGAATGTATGAACATATACCATTTCCTTCTGAGTAGGACTGTATATCCAGTGGATTTTCATATTTTTGGACAGCACAACATTCCTTGAAATTACTCCAAACCCAAATAACAATGTTTTAGAATGAACTCCAGTCACAGTTTCATTCATCCTCAGTGGTGATCCAGCCCTGGAAGGGGCTGAAAATCAAAAGATACCCAGATCACATGTATTCTTACATAAGGGTGGCCATGCCAGGTCAGACCAAAGGTCCATCTGGTTGGATATCCTGGCTCTGACAGTGGCCAGTAGCAGATACCTAAGGAAAAGTACAGAAGCAAGGCAAGCACGTCAGGATCCTTCCCCTCCTTACACTTCCAGCATCCTGCGGTTTCAGGGCTTCCCAAGCCAGAAGTTCTGACAGCAGTTCTATATGCAGAATTACAGGACTGAAATCCCCAGCCCTTTATTTAGTGTAACAACAGGAGAAAGAAATGTTTTGCAGTTAATTAATTCATGTTTTAAGCAAGATCTGTTTCTTAGCCTCAACACAATTTAGGTGCTCCTGCTGGAAAATTACATTTGTTTAGGCACATTTCCATGTCACACATCTAGACAAGAATTCCATCGATCTTCTCATTTCACTTGCTGTTTGAAGCTGCAAAGAATCCACAGTTTGTCCATAACAGATGCCAAAAGCCTAGAAACTTACTGCACACTGCTCACAGTGTGGGTTCAGATACATTATCTGCATAAAAAGAAAAAGGCAAATTAGGCCACAGTAGGAGAACACATTTTTAATATCACAGTCTGCAGTTTGCATCTCTAATTTAATGCTGCTGTTTCCATAGTTATGCTGCACCATTCTAGTTTGCTGAATTGATGACAGTGACCAAAAATTTTACAAGTGACTGGGCAATGCAGATAGCCAGTGCTCTTCATTAATTCCAGAGAAACCTTGAGGGCCAAAGTGAATGAGACATTTTTTAAAAATTCTTTGGGAATTCAAATTGATAGAAAAGAGGTACAAACATGTTTGGTGTATGAAATTTAGGAAAAAGAGAGATTATAGTGCATTCATCCAAAAGAACAGAAAGGAAAAACACTCAACACCTGTAAGAAAATTGCATACACCCTCTGTAAATGCTTAGTTCTGTTGGTTAAATATGCACATCACACACACACAGTAGTCACATAAATTATCATCTCAAGAAATCATTGCTTACTGAGCAATGTGCCAGTGCAAATTGCTAGTGCACATAATCTGTGCCATTATGGCTTCTCTCTGGAGCTGATAGATATCTTTTACATCCTATCTACTGTTTACTCCAGCCACAGGAGAAATCTTGAAAGTAGATATCAAAGAATAGCAAAGAAATACAGTCAGGAAAGAAAAGTAAGTTGCAAAACTCCTAGTTTCATGATGCGTCTTCCCAAGATTCCGTTCAGCTGGAGCAACTGTGTTTTGCTTAATTTAAAGTTTAATTTACAGATGGTGAATCTCCCAACTGAGGATTAGATAACTGATATTGAAGATCCTCAGGGACAGTGAAACTTAAAGTTACATTGGTTTTATGAAGTTACAGATTTTTCAGTTTAGGAAGACAAAAATCAGACAGCTCATAAACTCAAAAAGTTTTGACATAGTCAGATGGAAGCAGAAAGGGAAAGAGCTAGTGCCTGTTTACTTTACATTTAACAGAAGTGTTAATATTAGACAGGTTCAATTTCAACAGTTCCAGTACCCTGAGATTTTATAATATCATTAAGACGAGGTTTACCCACTAAAATTACTTCCAGAAGATGACAAGTTCCCACCTGGAGAGTTTACTTTGATAATAACCAGAGGATGCACCACAAAACCAGTCACCAATAAACACTATGTCTGCCCTGGCTGCTAGCTACTGAGTGGCAGGCACAGTAGAAAATTATTCGGAATTGTAATTAATCCTATGATTACTCAGCCAGCACTTCATTTAAGATGCTTATAGAAGGTCATTTTACATTGTACAAAATAAGCAGCCTGCTACCATTTGATATTTTCTTCATGCAAACTAAAAAATTCACAGTACAGGAGCATTTCAAAAGAACTACATAATAGACAATTTTCATGTCAGCAAATTGTTATCAAAAATTGCAAAAAAACAAGCTGTTCTTTATGATGGATATTCAACATGTTTGGGCCTCTTCTGCATTTCTTGGCTTGCTCAGGGGAATGAGCAGTTTGAGACCTTTTGGTCTCTATTATAATCTAAAGTATTGTGTTACTTGAGCAAACAAATTAAACATAGCAATTAACTGGGAAGGAGGTGTCTGTGATTCTTGATATCCTGAAGTGGAATTAAGTTAACGCTGGCACTCGTAGCAAACATATTATTACTGCTGGATGTTTATTCACCAATACTGCAGGGCTTCAGACCTTTTAAATTAAATTTACATGGGCACTATTTAAATAGAGAATCAATGGTGCATATGTCTGCAGTGTTTGAGATATGTATGGTTTGCTAGACTGAATCACCAGGTAAGTTTTTAATCACCTTTTTCTGCATTTTTTTTTCAGGAAAATATAAAAGAAGGTAGAAGATAGTGTTTAAAGATACCAGACTCATTTGTCAGCCTCAGGCGGATTGGAACATAAATTCCACACTGCAGCTAATAATTTTAAAATTCCATATTCAAGTTCTAGAACTCTGGCAATAGCACCATGAATCCTGGGACACAATTCATCTAGTCATTCTGATCTGTCATTTGCACTTCTGAGTAGCATCTTGCTGTACTGCTGGCCGAGCCAGGTTTAGGAAAAGGGTTTTTCTTTAATTTTTAATTTGATAGTACATTGTTACTCTGAACCTGTAATGTAGGGTCTTTAATCATTTTACCCTGTTGGGTGCTCTTTTTCAAGAAGCTTTCTCTTTTTTATGTTTTCCTTTTTTGAATTTAAGTATTACTACAGTATAAGGGTTTTTTTCTTCCACAGGACACAAACTTTAAATTTGTCCTGATCTCTTCATCCTGAAAAGTAATAACATTTTGAAATACATTCTGTGCCATGCTGAGGATTTATCCAGACATCACTTATACTTTTTTTGACTTTTGACTATCATGAACAGAGGAAAACTTTCTAGAAAATACCAAAGATGGAACTGGTTAGTGGCAAAACTGCAAGCCTGAACTGCTTCTGATGCATTAGAAAATTCCTATGCCACTGAGTCGACCTCTGTGAGTGTCACAAACCACAAATCATAGGTTGCTGATTAATAAGGCTCATAAATATCTTTCATACTATGAGGTAATATTTTTACATAGGAAAAAACAAGAATTGCCTAAACAGCTTATAATCATGACTTTACTGCATAATATTAAGTTTTCCTTATTTTTTATATAAAAAGAGCCATAAAGTTATTCCATCTTGCTTATAATTTAAGTATATACTAAGGACAGTCAAGTAAAACGCAGTTTCATATTCTGTTTCCAAGTCCACAATGGGTGGTAATTATACAAGGTAGCAGCTAGAATCTCAAAAAAACTAAGCAAATCAGAAAACTTGCCTAAAACTGAAACTTTCACTGCCACAGCTTTGTTAAAAGGAGGAAAGAATTCGACAAGACCAATAGAAATCCTGACTTAACTGAAATGGTATCACCCCATCACCACCAAAACAATCCCTCTTTTGTAAACAATAGTCAAACTAAGCTCTGGCAAAAATTGTTCTCATTTGAAGCTGTAATTATGGAATTTTCAGTCTTAATTACAGAAATTTGTGAGTATAGCACAACCAATAAACCTTACATAGATAAAAACAGCCTTAGCCATGTCCATAAAATAGAGGTTAGCAGAACAGTGTTTCCTAAACAAAAGCAGAGCAAAGACTAATACTGACTTAGCACCAGATCCAAGGTCTGTGTGCATGAACACAAGCATGAACATAATTTGTATCACACTGACTATTACTGCAAATTGATTTTGAGACATACTGGAAAAACTAACTTTAAAAATCAAAGGCAGGCAACTACATTTTCAGAAATGTGTGGTGTTTAAATTTAATTAAATATGAGATTTACATTGTTTGGAACAGACCTACAGTTGTGTATCTAAGCTACAAAATTAATAAACAACCACAGCAGCATACATATTATTTAGTTCATATTAAGTCCTTCACCTTTGGAAGTGTAATAGTATGTAGGATTGGATTAAAAATACTGGCTCCATGTTATTGTTAAACTGATTATCAGTAGAACTTACCACTGTTGATACATAAAGATTAGATTTTCAGGAAAATTCAGCATTCAACATTTAGACATCTAACTCAGCAGAAATGCTTTCAAAGGAACTTTGTCGCCATTTTGGCACTGAAATTTATTTATTAGATTTCCAAGAACACAATCCTACACAGTGCCAGGCACTCTGGCTCTGCAGCAGTGAAGCACTTCAGCACATTTAATTGAAACATGTAAATTGTCCCATGGAAACCATGGAGTCATTTGCACACTTAAAAGCCCTCACAAAATCTGTTTTGCTGCTGGCTCAGGGCCACAGTTTTCAGCAGCTCACAGGAGTGATCCCAAAAGTAGTGATGAGACCTGGACACATTTGAAAACTTTCTATAGATATTGAGCCTTGATAAAATTCAATAAAGTTTGTTCCCATTTGTCTGAAAGTTTGCCAGTAGTTGTGGTCTTGCTCTCTTTCTTCTAACTGGAAAGGAAAGAATGTATAAGAAGTCCTGTTCTATTGAACAGAAAGGGGGAAAAATCAATACCAGAGGTGAATGCAATTACCTTGAAATCTACATCTGCTCTTCCATTAAGCACTGCAGACCTAAGCTCTGTAAATACTTTCACAATCCTTGTTGCGATGTTTACTCCCCTTTATTCTTTTGATGTCCCTCGTATATGGACACCTGCAAAGCAGTTCAAAGCACTCCCTGGTAAGCATTTCCTCTGAATTTCTTTTCCCATTGGTTTTAGTTCAATTTTGGCTTTTCCACAGTCTTGGGCATTGGCTTCTTATCGTTTTTACCATTGCTGCATAAAGAGAGGGGTCACTGTTCTTTCCATTTAGAATGAGTGAAAAGTTATTATTGCTGGTGAAGAGCAGCTGGAAAGATGCCACCTTTAATAAACACAAAATAAAATGCTGCACAGAAATTGCCCTAAGGGCTGTCATAGCATCAGTGTGAACTATCAGTCACAACTGGATCAGGGATCAGTCTGCAAATTGGAGAAGGCAGCTGTTCCTGCCAACAGGAGTTGCCCACTCCCGTGCTACAGGACAATCCTCCTCCCTTCAGGCCCCCATGGCCACAGGAACTCTGCAGCAATGGGAGTGCTCCTGCTCTGCATGAGCCACATGAGCCATCCCATCTGGCTTCACAGCCTACATTAGCAGCACTGTAACAGCATTTGCAACTACTTCTGTGGGCCATCTTTTGTTTCTATGAAGCTGACAGCCTCCCAACTGCAGCTTGTCTCTGGTTAACAGCGAGCACTGGTCAGGGGTGCCAAGATGACACTGTCAGTTGCAGCATTTCATCTGATGGCATCTCTCTGCTACCATGTGCAAAACTTCACAAAGCCTTTTATCCCAAGTCTCTGCTTTTACATACACATTTACAACTGTTAAAACTGCCAGCATTCTTCACCAGAAGGATTTTAACTCCTATGAATTTATCACTTTTACAGAAAGCTTTCTGGATAAAGGGAATTAAACCTGTTCTTCAAAATGACGCACATTCTTGTAATGTGTAGTAAACATCACACTAAAAGGGGTAAAAAAAAGAAAAAAAGAGCATTCCATGCAGCCAACAGCTGCCAAGCATCAAAGATTTCATTTCAACATTGTGTCAAAACCCATGATGCTTTAAGGTTCACCAAAACATGAGTACATCTCCAAGGCAGATGTCTTGGCTCCTGAGGCTGTTGAACGGCTGGATTATAGAAAACCTACAAAAAAAAAAAAAAAAAAAAAGGCCCATGCATCTAAAATTTTTGAGAAAGAAAAAGCATCCATACAAACACAGCAATAAAAGTCTGCATGTACTATATCTAGCACTCCATTTCTCAGCTGCTAAGACCTTTGTGATTTCTGCTTGCTCTCCAGTTCTAAGCAGTTGTTGCTGCTTTCTACTGGCATTTTTCCTTACTTTTCTTTACATAGGTCTTATAGATTTTTATCTATGTTACAATACACATTAATAAACTCTGCAAGAATATATCAGGCTAAAAAAATCTTAAAACTTAAAAAAATAATTTTAACAGAAAACCAAACTGCGTTTAATCTAACTTTAGTCCAAGATAACGTTACCAAGCATACTGGTTCACAGAATCTGAATATACCTGTGCTCTAAAGTTAAACAGTGACAAAACCAATGTTCTCCAGAACACACAGAGATCTGGTCCTGTGCAGGACTGGCAGCTGAACTTCAAAAATCCTCCTGCATTCTCTCTAACTCAGGATATTCTATGATCTATGATCTCAAATTGGTGAACTCTTCAGTTCCAGTGTCATTAACTTGGCCTCAGGAGCACCTAAAATGGTTAAAAAAAGCCAGTAGCAGAAGTCTTAAAGATGTAAAAGATATATGAAACCAGATGACTTATGAACCAAATTACATCAAAACATCTTGTTAACCTCAAGGTTATAGGGGAAATAGCCATTGACATGAAGAACTATAGTAGCAGCAGCAATGTAGACTCCCAAAAAGCCTTTGACGATTTTTCACATGATGGATTAGTGCAGATGGTATTAAATAGTAACTATCCTAAGGAAAATTTTGAGACTGGATAAAGAAAATCATAAGGCTAAGTAATAGGTTTATAGACAGAAAGACGAAAGTGAGAATTTAAAGTATCCATTCATCATAATACGGATGATCATAATTGTTTTGCATGGGATTCAGATCAGATAGCTATTCTTCATAGTTTGATTAATAATTTACAGAAAGAATTAAAAGATTAAACCCATCTATTGCCATCAGCATCAGAGATTAGGAAATGGTTAAAATTAGAAAAAATATTTATATTTTCATAAAAATATAAACTCAAGGTGATATGGGAATTTTAAGTTCACATGTAGAATGATGCAAGTAGAAATGGTAACTCCTTAATTAAATACAGGTAAAAGAAAAGGAAAACATGATAAAGGAGAAAATGATCTAAATAGGTATGATCACAGTTTTTACTTCATCTAACACAAAGCAGAAATTCAAATGCATTTTTGCTTTTCTCAGAAAGGCTCTTTTGTAAAAGAGAAATTCTCATGGACATCTAGAGGAGTTTCACCACTAATTTCAACAGGATTTTACCAGAAGTGTGTGATATTGTTGGTTCTATGCAAAAAAATGAAATGTCACATGGGTAAGTGATAAAGTTTGATGCAACAGGAAAGTTTTCCACCTGAGAGAAGACTGAAGCAAGCGCAAATAGGGTGTGTAAATTTACCCTGATGAATTTACCTGACTAATTTAATAATTTACTTTCTGTAAATTAACCATAGTCAGCTGCATCAGCTGCAAATGGGCCTGTCTGGAATTACTTAACAAATGGTTCTTATAAATGTAGGCAACACTCCAAGAAAGTTTACTTTCCTAACATGCTTCTGGTTCACACTCACCTCTTCCCTTTGTGTGCAGAAATGAATGACTACGACCCTGTGGATTGGTTATAGAAGGTCAATAGATAATTCAGATGAGTTTCATAGTTTCTGTAATGAAGATGCTCCATCCTTGAGAGTCAAGGATGAAAATACACAAGTCATTGAATTATAACTGGGGCTTTTGTATTGGTTGTGCTGCTGAAAGCCATGTCCCTATTTACTGGGGAGATGGGGAGCTTAGAGAGGGATTGTCTTTGATAGATTTATCACTTTGATGTATATCCGCACACAGAGAAAAAAAAAAATTTTAAACAAAAAGACAACAGATTTCCTCAGAAGATACAGTTCACTGCTACCTTACGCCATTCATTCCCCAGGTGACAATCACTCACTCTTCACACCAAGTTAGACCATTGTGTTTGAATTAGATCTTCAGCTTGTAAATTCTATCAGATCTAGGTATTGAATCAAGACTCAACCATTGTCTCAACTTCCATCAGACTTATAGTAGGAATAGAAGTTTCATGAGTTTACTGAGACACCACAACTCACTATTCAGCATATCTGTGTAAAACTGCTACCAGCTTCAGGGCTCTGCCTTTGTTTTTTCTTCTTTACTCTCATGAATCAGCTCTTTTGGTTTCCTCTTGTCTGTCTTGTCTGTCTGCATTTCTTTATCTATAAGAACTTTCCTTCATATGTGTCTTCATTCTCCTTATACACACTCACTTGTCCCATTCAAGATACCACATACTAGCTAAAAGTTTAGGTGGAGCTGAAAATCCTTGGAATTTTGGAGTCCACACTACAATAAAATTGAAATCACAGGACAGAAATCACTGCTTTGGTAATATTCAAACTACACAATAATATTTTTCCAGAAGACCTGGGTAATTTCATGGTGTCCTAGAGACTACAAAAATATATCAATCAGAACATAAGTCTGAATACCACCTTCGCTGGCGGTAGAGGTCTTGGTGACCCTGGTCCTTATTCATCCCCCAGTAGCCTCTAATCTCAGGAGCCTTCTGCTATCACAGAGAGTCACAGACATACATTAGACATGCTGGCTGGTTTTCTTTGTAATCCTGATCCACAGGTGTCTAATTGCAGAGGGAGGAGTAAAGAGAATATTCTTATCAGTGATACCCTAGTCTAGTGCTAGAATTAGCTGTGATGATGCCAAGTTACAGCATTTTTCCTGGAACACCTACTAGTAAGCAATGTAACTTCAGGAAAAGCTTAATGTTAATATTATTGACTTCCTTAGAGCCTGTTTATGCTTCAACTGGGATGAAAAGAGCATATAAAATGTCAGTGTCTATTAGAAACACCTAGAAATAACCAAGATTATAGGGAAATACAACTGGAATAAATACATATGCACACACAGTAATTCAGAAAGAATTCTGGAATGGCTGTTCTTGACTAGCTCATGTATAGTCAAGCCCTCAGTTGTTTTCCTAGGTCAGGGTGACCTAGAGATGGTTTGTAACAGAGAAATCCTGTATTGCCAACTATCAGCCTTGGACTGCCAACTCACCCTCTGCAGGTGCTCATCTGTCATTGGGAGTTACCTACACTCTCATCTGGTATGCTTTGGCAAAATGTATAAAGTTATATGAAACAAACTGTGGTCATATTGACCTCATAAAAGTCTAGATTAATTCAGAACAGGAAAAAGTATAAATTAGTAACTTTAATTACTTGAGACAATCTCAAATTTAATCTTTTATGGGATATTCTCCCTTCAACAGAAAGACCAGTTGTTCCATGTGTAATTCAACCTGTATTTGACAGGCCACTCCAAAACTCATATGGACACGTCCACTCAAGAATGAGAAAGAGCATGTGGTCATGGGAGGAGGTTCCTTGACACTTCCAAAATCTACACAGGACCTCTGAAAAAAAGACAAAACTGGAACTATTGTTACAGATGATCTATCAATAGATTACGAACAAAGAAAGTCAGACAAAAACTGATTTTTAAAAAATTGGAAAGATAAGGAAAAAATAACATTGTGAAAAAAGGAATGAATTTCCACATAGAAGTGGAAAAACTAAGCATTATTAGTATATGTGAGCACAATAAAAATGGATAACATGAGCAGTGTTCAGTACATTTGAGAAGTACCCATCATCACTTCAGCATTCAAAAAACTATTTTCCCTTCTTAGGACTCAGTGGGGATTTTGGATTGGTCATAGGTTTCCTCTGCCATATCAGCTATGAACTACTCTGGTATTCTTTCATTCTTCACTACAAGCTGTAACTGTGACACTGACCCAGCTTTCAGCAGCCATTTGTGCTAGATGAATGTCAGGGCTCCCTTCTAACCTAAATTATTCCATTATTCTAGAATGATTTTAAGACTCAAAATTTCCCCAATTTATTAGGTTAGGAAGTTTATCTTGCTGCCCCAGAAACTAAACACTTCTTAGACCAGGTTCTCTGCTGGGTTAATGTAATGCACTGCCCCAAGGAGTCCAGTGTCCTCAATAAAGGACTGTCACACATCCATTGCCCAAAAGCAACAACCAGGCCCATAAGAATGCCAACCATGGCTGTGACAGGAAAAACCCTTGGGACACATGAAGTCCTATACAGCAAGGAACTTCCTACCTAAAGGATTTGTTTCAGGCACAGAAGTTTTTGTGTAAATTAGTTTCTCAGTAAATGCCAGGCCATCCTTCATGTGAAGGAGCACTATTCTGTTTTGGTGCAAAAAAGGCTCCCAGATCACCTATTCTTCTCAAGGAAAAGTGATTATGGAGAGTTGCTGAACGTGAAAACAGTCTATGCTCCTTATGAAAGGTTAACCACAATAAAACTCTGTACTCAAATTCCACAATAAAACTGTACACATATATAATTATTCTGCTCTTTTTTACTTTTAATATCAGACACTGTGCAAGATACATTCATGCTGGCAGAAATGGACCTCTTTTGCAAGAAAGAATAAAAGATAAAAATATTGAGAATATTTTGAAAAATATGTACTTTTTTTTTAATGCTAATCCCACTACAGCTCTTAAAATGTGTTCCTAGAATCATTTGGGTTAGGAAAGGTTTCTGTCAACAGGATTTCAAGGACTACCTAAATCCAAGCCTCCTTGCACCATAATTTCATTAATCCTACAGCATCCCTGACAGACAAGTATCTTGTTGAGTCTTGCATATTCCAGTGACACTGGTCACGAAACAGCCCTTGGCAGCTCTTTCTATTGCATAATTACTCCTATGATGACTGAGTTGACTTTATTATAGAGTTTGAAACTTGGCAAATATCCTCTAATTTGAGTAGTCAAAAAAATAAAATCTAAGTTTGGGATACATTTTTGCTATAACTGAAACTGTTTCTAAACAGCCATGAAAAACCTAGGCTACCTTAGGTTGGTGCTTAATATTTTGAGCACATGGAAGATTTTTGCTGTGAGGTTGCTGTGTTCTTCCACTTTATTTCTGAAAGCCAGCCAGTCTTAGCTCTTTTCTACTCAAGTCCTTCTTTCATTGATCATTCATATAAAAATCAGAGTCAGTGGCTGAACCGTCAACTTGACAATGAATTTAAAATTAGACAGCACAGATTTGATCATTCTTAAAATGAGGGTTTTCTCTCTCCTGATGACATTTAAGGTTTGTCATTATTGTTGTTCTCTTCTTAAGCAGTAGGAATAATTGATGACAATAATCCACAGGTATCCCTTTGAATGTTCACAGACACTATCTCATCTGTTTTGGTATCTGTTTGTGGTATCTGTTTGTTGGCCCTGGCTGGATGCCCACTAAAGCTGCTCTATCATTGCTCTCATCAGCTGGACAGGGGAAAGAAAATGTAACAGAAGGGTGAAGTGGTCAAGACCACTCATCAATTATTGTCATGGGCAAAATGACTCAACTTGAGGAAAAAAAATAAATTATTACCAATCAAGTCAGAGTGGGAGAATGAGAATTAAAACCAAATCTTGAAACAACTTGTCCCTCACCCCTCCCTTTTTCTCAATCTCATTTTCACAGAGCTGTGGTCAGTCCCTCACATTCTGTCTCTGTTGCTTCTTCCTCCCCAGGGAAACAACCCCCCACAGTCTTCTCCTGTTCTCATGAGGAGTCACTCCCACAGGAGACAGTCCTCCACAAAAAAAATCATGCCAGCAAACCTTCTCCAGAGTGGGATCCTGTCTCTCCATGAGTCCACAGATTCTGTCAGGAGTCTGCTCTATCATGGTCTTTCCATCAGGTCACAGCCTCCCTTGCTCCAGAGTGGGGTCCCATGGGCTGCAGGTGGATCTCTGCTCCACCCTGGACTTCCATGGGCTGTGGGGGGATCTCTGCTCCACCCCAGACCTCCATGGACTGCAGGGGCACAGCTGCCTCACCATGGTCCTCGCCACAGCCTGCAGGGGAATCTCTGTGCCTGCAGCACCTCCTCCCCCTCCATCTCCATTGGCCTTGGTGTCTGCAGAGCTCTTTCACTCACATGTTCTCTCTCCAGCTGCAGTTTTCTCTTGAACAGTGAATTTTCTCCCTTCTTAAGTGTGTTAAGAGAGGCCACCACTGCTGCTGATGGGCTCAGCCATGGCCAGCTGGCACTGGTTCTGCTTTGGCTCTGTCAGACACAGGGGAAGCTTCTGTGCCTTCTCACAGGAGCCACTCCTAAACCCTGCCACCTTGTCACCAAATATATTCTCATATCTTTAGACTCCAGCATGCAATGACATCTACAGCACTTTATTAGCCCACTGCATCTGATTTCATTTTCTACTATCAAAGCAATAAACACTCCTCAGACCAAAAAGGGACAGTGCCATTCATAGCAACTTTCATACCAAGAGCACATATTCAGATTAAAATGACAGAGTATGACTGAGGAGTGATTTAAATTAATAACTCTCTCAGGGGGCAGAAGAAGCTACTGCCTCAAGAACCTCCCTTCCTATGATGAAATACATTCCTGTTCTACCCATAATTTCAATAAGAGTTGTTTACTAGACTGCTAGAAACATTGGATTAGTGTTAGGAACATTTTCATTTCAATGCTTGTAGAAACTATTTTTATCCCTCCAGAGTGGAGGGGGTTAATGTAATGAGCCAACAAAGGCTCAGCTGCTATTTGTGATTTGCAGATTGTGAGAGAATAAATGTTGCAAGGTGTTTTGTTGGTGAACTGCAGTGAGCATCATTAAGATGGAGCAATAGCTAAAGATCCAAACAAAAAAAAAAGGCTGTTGCTCTGAGACAACAATTTTTTGCCTTCCAATACAGGAGAAAAGCCACCAACATGTGGGAAGGAAAAAAACAAAATGAAAGGCTTTACCTTCACAGTATACAGCAGTCTTTGTTAATTCTTACATCTTTCTTCTGTGCTTCCTAATAACATGAGCTGTCAATGTTTGCTCTAACACTTAGATCAGCTCTGTAAATATATTGTGAATTAGCAAGAAGAATTCAAGGACATTTACCACAATAAATATCATGTATACCCCTCAAACCCCTGAATTTATTTCAAAGTCATGGCATTTGGAAATATAATTACTCAATGAAAAAAGGTTAAAATTATGCTCTGGTCCATTCTAAAGAAAATCAAACAAACTAAAGTTTAAGATATTCTTTTGGTGATTTGGGCTTTGTCCTCCCTCATTTGACCAAATCCTTGGGCAAGAGCTTATTTGCTAAGCTGAAAAGCAGCAGAGAGTTTGCAAGCAGGAAACTCTATTAATATTTAACTTGGACTAGAATTCCCCATGTGTTGGTGGAATCAATGCACAATGACAAGAGTTGGTACTGACAATATATGTACCTGGAAAAATACCTCTGAAAGTCTTACAGTGACCAGGTGGCATAACACAATTAAAATATCTGTTTTTCCAAGTCTAAGCTAATACTTGTGGTATCTGAAAAAAATGAAGCATGCTTTTTATTACTCACAAACATTTATGAGGTAATTTTCCTATGACAAGGCTGAATTCTGCTTTTCTTCTTGACTGCTTAATGCACAGTAATGCTGCTGCTCTAACAGTGCAAAACCTGTAAAGTAAAATACCCAAATCAATGTCATTTTTTAATGACAAAAATTAAAGCAGAAGGAAAAACAAAATGTTGGGATATTTTTTGAAGACTCTACCAGGTATATCACAAATTCAACAAAGGTAGTAGTACCAGCATATTTTTGTAAAATGCATTTTCTAAAAACCTTCTCTTCTTTAGTCAGTAACAAAATGAAAATGTGGAAGATAAGCATTACCTGAAACCTCACCAAGGTGACCAGCTCTCTGTTCTGTCAGTCACCATGACCTACTCCCAAGTCATGATACAAAGCTAGATTTCATCCTGCTTTTTCATGAAAGCCAAATATGTCCCCGCTTTTAATGAAATCAATAAAACCTTTATATTCATAGCAAGAAAGAGAACTCTGTCCTACATCACCATGCTTCAACATACCTATCCATAAATAAACAGCTAGACAACTAAAGAATTCAATTAAGTTTTCATTTCTCTCAGTCAACTGCAGATCACAGAGCTAGCACCAATGGCAGCAAAGACAGATGATGAAAACCTGATCAATTGCTTTCACTTCAATTTAGATAAAAAGTCACTCACTTTTCAGCTCTGCTTGGTGCCCAGAAGAGATTAGATTAAAACTAAATCAAGAGAAAAATACAAAATCTAAACAACAGCCAAAGAAAACCTTTTCCGGCTCTTGCAAATATCCTCAGTTAATCCTACTATGTAAAGTCAGGCTACCAGCAATGACTAAAAGCAAATTCCAGAAAGTTATTCCTTTGACAGTTATCAGTACTGTTGAGCTTCAGAGAAAAGGAGCATCGAAAGTTAAACTACCTGTTTGCTTAAGTTGTCTCCTTTTATACTGGATTTTGGACTATATTAGAAAACCTTCTAGAACATGACTGGGGCAAACATTACAAATTCTTGTGTCTGCATCCCCCACTGTCATGTACCATCACATTATATGTGATTCCCAGAAGTTCTGGTGTTATTTAATCGTTATAAAATCACTGTAAAAAATTGCTAAGATCTATAACACCCTGATTTCTTTCAGTTTTGGGAAACTATAGATAAAGCACTGAGATGCAGGATCAGCAACTGACACTTTAATTTGTATTGGATAACAGTTTTACAAGAGGCTTCATAAAGCAAAATATAAAGAACATGTTCATGAACACGCTCATTGTTACAAAGAGAACACAAAGGCAGAGGACATTTATTTCACTACCACAAGGCTGTCATCACATATAAGAATTTATAAAACAACAGAAGTAAAAAATCTTCACTTTATTTAAAAAGAAAACACATGCTTTATTAAAAAGCTGAGGAATTAAACTTGCTCATCCTACCAAATTCTGTGTACAGCAGCAGTTCAAAAATGAGTAGCATATCTCAGCAGGCAGAATTAGCACCAAAGGAAACATTTTAATGAGAACAATATTAATCCTAGATTTTATCTTTTTTCTGTCAACATTTGTCACCAGTACAAGTTATACAGTCACTTAACACATTGTCTGGTGATGCCCAGCCCTGTGGCTGAACACACACCAAGGCCTTGAGCTGTCTGGAACTAAGTGTGCTGCCAACATGTGACTTTGCACCCCACAGGGAGAGCCCCATAGGCATGGATGCATCTTGGCTCATCACTGAATCACACAGCTGGGCTTACCTAACCCACCTTGGGGTTTACTGTGCACCCCACACATGGACGGAGCTGCCCTGGGAGTGCAGCAAGCAGCAGGTTATGCATTGGCATCCAAAGCTGAGGGGCCCTAGGAGAGCACAGAAAGCACAGCATGGATCACAGATTGTGTCAATTATTCTGCCAGGCTGTACCAGGGCTTTTATTGCCACCCCCAGGGTGATGGATTATATGAATAATCCTTTGTTTAAATTCACTTTTCTAGCTGTTGACAGTCAGCATTGTACAAGAGAAACAGAATTTTGCAGTAAAAAAAAGGACCAAAAACTTTAAAGTATCATAAATATTGCTCTTTTTTGAGAAGAATGTTGTATGACTTGGCCAAAGTACCTCATAAGGCCCCATGTTGGCTCAACAATGAAGACACTGATAGAGCACCAAATCAGAAAAACTGGAATGCTTTTCTGCCTCTGCTGCTAGCATAAATCTGGTTTTCCTTCAAGCTTTCTATTATTTAATTCATGCAAGGCCACCATCTTGGTCAGCTAGGGGCTTTTTGAGAGTAGCTAAAGAGGGGCAGAGAACAGCAAGCTCCAAGCATGACACAAGTGAAAGTGCTCTCTGGGCATTTGGATATGTAGAGGGAAGAAAAATGGGATAGAAAATTCACTCTAGATAAAGCCACAAAGCAGTGGCATCCTAAAGATCCACCAGACAGAAAGAAGTTACAAGGTTGAATAGCAGGGCTCCTCCACCTCTCATGGAAGCCACATTTTCCAAACAATTCAGGAATCCTACCCTGACTATTGAGTCAGTCCATTCAGGACCCCTCTTCCCCATTCTATCTGGATGAGCCAGCTTTCATCAACCATTTGTCTCTCCAGCTCCAGATAAACCATCAATTAATACTAACATTGTTAATAAGTCTTCTCCTATGTGGACAATAAAGTCCAAATCTTAGCTCAGGACTGCGAAATTTCCTGCAAAAAGTAAAAGGATTGACTGCACAATATCCAAGGCTCACATGCCTCTCCACAGGATCATTTCTACATGGAAGAAGTTACCTTGGCATTACCATACCACCAGTGGTGGTCACAAAAGCAAACAGTAGAGGAAGTCCAAAAATTTTTTGCAGGATGTCCCTGGGAAGATAGATCCAAATGTTCATGTGTTTTTAGTACGTATTATTTTTATTCTCACAAAGTTTCACTTAGCACAGCCAACAACTCAACACCTGACATGATACACAGCAGAAGTTGTCTGGCTGGCATGCAATGCACTGGCGAAAACGGATTGAAGTCAACCAGCCACACGTTTGGACAAGTTTTAAGTTTCACAACGGTACAGACACTTGCAAAAGCACAGTTTGGCTGTGAAGTTTTTGTTGATGTTGGTTTCCATATTCTTGTACCCATTATATGTCAACTATTACAAGAACATGGAATAGCAACAGTGAGTAGCATTTCTCCAACAAGGCAGGAAAAAGGGAAGTGTAGATCCAATGGTTAAATTTCCACTGATGTATAATGCCATATAACACCAGTTTACAAAACTGAAGATTGCCTCTTTTTTTTATTATTTTTAGGAAACCATTGCTATTAAACAACACTTCTCACTGAAAAATGCAGGACTGGTTTCTGCCGCAGTTTGATACATTAATTCCAGTAATTGCTGGCATTATGTTACAAGATTTAACTGTACTGCACAGTGCCATGGCTACTGGAGAAAAGCAAGGAAAAAACGAAAATATAAAAATCAAAACACACATCAATATACTCATTTGGAAGTGAAATAATGAATTGTTATTTTGGCAAAGCACAGTAACTCTACCCTCAAAGCAAAAGGGACACTTACCAGTTATATTCCCATTGTTTCCATTCCAGAGTAAGACTGGAGAATTACTACTCTAGCAAAAAATAGAAGCAGTAATACTTCTCTTAAACAAAATTTATTATTTTACCCAACTCTGTACATGCAGCACCCCATCTTCGAACTAAATTTTCTCCCTTTCCTCTTCTATCCCCTCCACAGGCACATGGGAGGAATGAAGTCTATCCGCTGAGTTTACCATAACCAAGAGTTTCCATATTTATGGAGACCCAGAACCTAATGTAAGCTTATTGCTGAGATGACAGTTGTGCCTATGCAGAGGAAACACGGCGGGGAAAAAGAAAAGAGAAAGAAAAAGGATGAAACAAAAACACTTGAAGTAGAAAACCTAGCCCAACTGCAACTTTTTAGATCTTCTGAAAAGAACAAATGAAGACAGAAAGGACAGATAGGCAAAGTAAGCCTTGCCTAAACTAAGGCTGCTCAGAGGACATGAATCTTAGCAGACCTGTGTCACCTTCACTTTTTACAGCAGTGAAGCAAAGGGTGCACATATCACAGTGTGATTTTGCATTATGAGGAACATCCACCACATAAAACAAGTACTGGCTCATTGTGTGATTACGTGTGGAATTCTGGGATTTGTTCATGTTCCCTGTGAATTTACTGCTATATTATTTTTCAGAAACATTTCTTCTCCTAGATGCCCAGAGTATCATTTGATTGATTAGTGTGAGTTTTCTGGCTTGCCCACTAATTTGATTTCAACAATCCATTTGTTAATATAGTGAAACACACGTTCACAATTATAAATTGTTTAACAAGTCTCAACAAACAAGTCCCTTGGTGGTCCTGAAGTTTCTTAAAAGCAGATGGATGAGGTACAATTTTATAGATTTTTTTTCCTATTTGTGAAAAGCTGCTAAGGTCTGAAACAGGCTTTAGTGCAAACAAGGGGCATTGTCAGACAATAAAGAGACAATTGCCTGTGTTAGCACAACAATTAATTTATTTGCAGAGAACCACTCAGTCTATTTGTTACCAGAAATGTGCTAATTATTCCTGCTAATTACATGCAAAACCTTCATTATCACCTATATGAGGAAGAGGACCCCTCAGGTTTCAGTGACAAATTAATTACTGTGTTTTCCTTCTGAATGTACTTCTTGACAGTCCCTGTTATCTGAAAAATAAATTGGCTAGCAGGAAGCTTGTCTCTCAGAGACATTCTGCAAACTAAAAGCAAACATACAAATATCGTATCAAGTCACTACTGCTATTTTTTCAGGCAGATATATTCTGAAGCTCTCAGAACTTCGATATTAATTTACAAGCTCTTAATCCTAATAAAATGTATCATGCACTGCTAAATTCCACCATGTAGCTGCTTTCAGAGCCCTTTGTACATCTATAAAACAATGGATAAGATAGCAGGCATTAGGTTTTAAAAATACAACAAATAAACCCAATGGTAAACTACATGTCAGTAAAAAATTAACATCATTTCAGGCAATAAATATTATTTTAAATTTGTAACTGAAGTGAAAAGAACACCAAAGGGGTTGAATCACTCAGACTTGCATTATCACCATTCTAATTCAACATATAGGACATTTGCCACCAATTCTTTGCAATGTATGTCAGGGGCAGGGGAAGCCTGATTGTGGAAGGGTGAGGAAGAGGAGGCAAGCAAGATGAAAGTCTTGATTTGACAGGTAGCAAACGTGGTGAGTAAAAGCGTTGCAGCGCAATAGATCTGGCAGAAGAATGAATGGAGAGGCTGCAGTGAATACTCAGCACATAAGATAAATTAACTATTCAAGAAAATTATTTAAATCTCTTCGATTTTGCATAGAACCTGTCAGGTGAGTTTCAGCCATTCCTGTATGACACCTTGCCAACAGCCTGCCTCCACTTCCATTAAAAGTTGCTCTGGTGAGTTGTCCTCTCTGTGCATCCTGCTCATAGTTACTCAAACCTCCTCGGTTTCTGTGTTTGGTACAGCAGAATATCAATACCTTAACAATTCAGAGTACCAGCAGCATCCATAAATGGGCACATGAGCACCATCCAGAATGTGGATTTGCAGCCACAATTTTAGGGGCAGCTGCAATATGGCATTGTACAAAACAACAGCTAATTCAAGACTGGATACAAATGGTGTGGTCTTGGCAATGTGTCAGGGATGGGAGAGAGTATCTCAGCCAGGGCTACTAAAACGTTAGAAATAGTTTCATAATGAACCAGGTGATGATTAACACACATACAAAGTCATATTTCGACAGCCACCCCACCTTATGAAGATAAAGCAGGAGTGGGGGAGTGGATTCAGACTCTGGATGTCTGCCAGACCCAGCCCCACCTCTCCAGACCATTAGCACAGAAAGGCAGTGCCCAAGAGCTGCCTGGCCTTAGAGACTAAGAGAGTTCATTCGTGACTCACTGGACCTATGCCCCTCCTTCACTCTAGTCAGGGTATCACTTGTCATACAGCATGCTCTTCTACTTAAAACATAAGATACTTAATTTTTTACTTGAATATGTAGCCCATTTTTCAGACCCTTGTGTTTTGTGTATCAAGCACTCCAGATAAGCCCCCCAATTCACCTAAGTAACCATGTTGGTGCTTCCTGCAATGTTGTCTCTCTGAGCAGGAAATCCCCAGAAATAACTAGATGTCAACTTCATTATTCTTCAAGTCTATCCTCTTCTTCATCCTCTCCTTTCACTTGAAGCCTTCAAAAACCTCAGTAACAATATTGCTAATAATACACTCAGCTTCCATACCCTGTACTACTGACTACAGTTTTCATCTGTGTATCTTGGTTTGTCTCTTGTGTCAGAAGGTAAGTTCCCCAAAAGAAGAGACGTCTCTTTTGTGTATTCTTGCTGTAGTTAGAATGTCTTAAACACTATTCAACTATAATTATTAACAGCAGTAGTAGCAGTAGTAGAAGTAGAGGTAGTAGGAGGAGTACGAGGAGGAAGCACAATGCAAGTTTTCTAAATCAGAAATGCAGCAAAAATTCAACATTTGAAGACCAATACTTTCTCATAACTAAAAAACAAACAAATAAAAACAAAACAAAAACAAACAACAACAAACAACAACAACAACAACAAACAACAACAACAACCTGTAATGACAAACCACCAAAGAAAACAAGCAAACTCTCATGTAACCACAGCTGAATGTAGTCATAATTTTTATTTTAATTTTAGCCTATAATCCTGACTGAGGTTCTGGCATACATGCATTGTCTTTGTGTCCTGTAGCTCAACACCTACCTTCATTCAAATAAATCAAAAAGAAAACAAGTGGATGAATAGGAGTGCTGTACTCCACCTGCGTGTAGTAAGTTGGGGGGTTTTTAAGTCAGAGACATTCATGTAAAAGATATAATGTGCATGGGTTTATTTCCCAAAAACAGTAACTTGTAAAATTATGCCTAGAGTTCAGTCCCCACCAACAGCATGGAATCTGCTTTATTGATAGGTATTAGTCCAATCCATGAGGATAATAAACAAAACTTTTTACATATAAGAAGTTCAAACCTCCAAATCCCAGTTTATTACCAGGTTTTTTGTTCCAAAGGATGGGAAGGGTTCCTTGGCATAAGCAAAAAATCACATTCCTGAAATTTTGAGGACACTTTTTTAAGCACTATATTATTCTGTATGACTGAGAACCTCAAAAAAGAAGAGGTTAGCATTGCTGCTAGGCCTCTAACAAGTGCCCTCCAATCTCCTGTGCCCAAAAGCAGTACAGAACCAGAAAACATAAAATTAACTTACAATCAATTGAAAAAATTGACCTCAGCAAGCAAGACTTTAGGAGCAGAATTCAAAAATAGGACAAAACATACTCATGATAGAAAGTTGTTTTTTGGTTTATTACAGCAGGTCACTCACCAGATTCTTTTATCTGCTTGTCAATAACAAGAACAGCAATATTTGACTGACCCTGAGATATGACTGGCAATAGGGATGCCATGTGGCAACAAAGGAGGATTCGAAATCTGAAGGTCAGTTGATGGAGGGGGGAGAATAATCTGAAAAACAGAGGTGCATAGCATCAAAATTATTGAGAACTGGATATGAAGGGGACAATGGGAAAACAGGTGATTCTAGACTATTTTTGTTGTGACACAGGAGGAACAATACGTTGCTTTCACAGTGAAACCTTTGAGCAATAAAATAATGAGTTTGCCTAGCAGGCAAAGCCTTTCTAATTTGCCTGGCCTGAATTATGAGAACATATTTTTGGCCAGGCCTATACAACAAAATATGAGGAGGATTAAGTGCATTCAAAGTAGCTGACAAGATGCTGAAGCAGAAGAGAGCCTTCCCACAGAGACTAGAAAGTTGGGGTCAGCTGGATTAGCTGACACATAAACTGCATCTCGTGTTCCAGAGGCTTAATCACTCCACTTAAACCTATCAGCATGCAAAAGTAACAACAGAAAAAATTATAAACTCTTTGTTTGGCTTTGACAAGTGTGTGACAAAGAATGACTCAGTAATATTTCTTACTCCTTTCCCATGTATGAAGTTTTTAGAGACCACCTCCTCCCTCCTTATTCATTTATATCTAGATAAGAATTTCTGTAGTCAGAATTGTTTCAGCTGTAACAGTTTGGAAGCAAGGGTTATTTTTTTTCAAATATAGGAGCCCAGAGACTTATACACCTACAGCTACAAAGGATATGGATTCAGTCCTCCTGAAACCAACACTGGTCTATTGAGTTCTCCAACAGAAGTAAACACTGAAGTGAAAAAGAACTGATCTAACTCAAAATTATAGTACTCATAGAAGTTTTTTTGTTCTTTTTCTTTTAATTAAAAACCACGTGCTCTAAAATACCAAGAAATTTTAAATTCCTTTACATTTGATGAGGAGAAGGAAGTAGTTGATGGGTACAAGATTTTTTTACAGATCTACGTTTTCCTTCAGGTTTTCACATGCTCTTGCATAAACATTTCCTGGCTCAATATTGTGTTTGCTCACACCAAAGTTCTTCCACAGACGCTTTTACTTCCTGCTGCAAAGAAGGGGGAGGGAAGGCAGTGTGCAGTGTAGCTCCATTTATCCTTTTCAGACAAGGTTTGATTTAGAAAAGGACCAGTCACAACTTGCTGGGAACCAGAAGCCAAATAAATTATTTTACTGTTTGATTATCCACATCATTCAAAACCTGTGTCAGTGGCAACTGGCTTGCTTCCTGTCATGCTGAGACCTGGGTTGCACAAGTTTGTCTTGCAGAGAAATGTGAGGTTTCTGGAATTGAAGGCTCCTGGAGCTGTTAGTTTCCAAAAATTTTGTCTTGGACTGAGCACCTTAACTCCTCCCTGTTCTTTTGCACAGCAGCTAAAATGGAGCTATCCTGCTGGAGTCTGTACAGCCAGCAGCTTCCCTAGGGATCCCCCACACCCTTCCCCTCACAGTAATGAGCAGCTAACTAGCAGAGTAAATAGAAATAAATTAGCAACAAACTTATTCTGGTAGATGTCAAGGAAGAAAAGAATTCCAAAGAGGAATTTAAACAGGGAAAAAGATATATTAGCTTAGCTGTTCATTGTACAAAAGAGTGCTCATGTAAGATACCACATTTAAAAAAAAAAGTTCTTAAAAGACAAAAGACATTAAAAAAAAAGAAAGTAAGTCTCTAAGGCTTGCACCACTAATGGAACTGTGAAGAGGGATGAAAAATGTTAGCACTATCTCTACCTCAGGAAGTCCCAAAACCATGATTCAGTGGAAGGTAGGAGACTACACCAAGAAGGGATCATTACGTGCTTGACATTTTCTTATACGCTACCCCAGGCTGCTGTCAGAAACAGGATACCCAGCTAGACAGATGTTTAGTCTGATCCTGTATGACTGTTCCTCCTCTGTGACATAAATGTGGATAGGAGGAAAGTTATGTTCAACTCAGGGATCACATGAAACTTGAAGTTGATGCAAGCACAGCAGCTGAAAGTGAAAAGACTCAAACCAAGGCGTGTCAGCTCTGGGCAAATTCTGATCACTATGGACTTCACCCCGGGATAAGTTCATACTGTCCAAAATCCTTTGCATAGATTTTAGGGTTAATCTTAAGGATATAGGGCACCTTTGGAGTCAAACCACTTCCCCTACCCTCCTCTGGTCTTTCAGTTACGTATTTCGTTCTTAAAAAAACAAATATTCTGATCTTTCTCTGTAAATTAATACCTGGCATCATGCTAATGCCAATGTGGACATTTTCTGCATTGCATTCTCTAGGTCTTTGCAAGAAAACAAGTCCTCCCAATCCCACCAGCCTTTCTGATATGCAAGTCAAAACTTATTAACAAAATACAGTGTTCATTATCTTGTCATCAAGCATTTGGGAACTAAAGCAGATATGCAGAGAAATTTTGCAATATAGTGACAATGTCACAATGTCAACCATAATTTCTAAGTTGTATACAGATGGTCCAAATCATCACAGTTCAAATACAGCTGGAACAATTCTTGGTCAGGAAGAGTTTTACTTCCTCCTTTACTATACAATACAGTGAAATGAGGAACAACAGTCACAAGGAGTTTTCTTTCAGCACAGCCATCAGAAAGACTACCTGTTCTTGCTCCTGGCCATTTTAATTCATGCTCTTTCAGGCAAGTTTGCTAAAGAAACTGTATCTAGAAAATGTTATACAACAATTGCAGCAAGTAGCCTATAGAACAGCTTATTTGCTGTGACAAATTGCACAGAGCATGCTGCACACCAATACTCCATGATTCTCTTCTGGGTCACTGAATTGATTCTGGTTCAAATTCCTGACAAACCATTTCATATGTAAAGACATTAAAGGACTATTTTCTTTTGCTAGCTCAGTCTAGCCTCTACTCTAGGAGCTAGGGTAGCCTGCAAGGCAATACCCAGCATGGATACAAGCCCACTCAGACATTTCTTGGATGAATATCTAGCTAATACAATGTTATGTAAAAGGGAGCTGCTCCATTTTCCTCACAGCAGCAGCTGCTGTCACTGCCTTTTAGGAGGAGAAGAAGCTGTCCAAGGATATTGTGTGCTCTGGGAACATTTACCAGATGAGCTGTACCAGGTAATTCTGATCCCATAACATCTGTTCCTGGATCCTAGTCAAGATGACAGAGCATGGCAATAAGCTCTGCCAAAACAGAGCTGGTTTGGACCTTGGCTGCAACCAGTATGGCAGGCACCATGGAACAGTAAAATTGTTCATGGGATTTAGGAGTCACCTGGGCTGGATTGAAGTTAAGGAGGCATCCTTAGAGCCACAGTTTTAGACTTAAATAGCTTACTCTTCCAAATCTCAAGTTAAAAAGGGGGGACTTCAGTGGTATGATTCTCTCAGCAGTATGGTACGCTCTACAAATTTATTGCTCAACTGACTGAGAAAATTACTTACTGGTGTGTGCATCATAGCCTGATCCCTAAGATGGTTCTTCAGGACAGGTAGATAATATGTGAAATAGTTATAATGGAATTATTTTCATTATGGAGACAATTCCCTCATTTCACTTCAGCCATCTTTTAAAACCAGTATCTGTTTCGTAGTGGGGAGGTGATTTGGTGACAGTACCAGCTAAGCAACAGCTTCAACAAGGCCAGACCCAACACTTAACAAAAGTACTCATGAACAAAGTTTAAAACAGGCAGGGCAAATGGCCAGAAAGCAATATTTTCTCTCTGTTGTGATAACAGATGAAGAAACATAGACAAGTAGCTTAAATTAGAGAGCAAAATCCATGTGTTTACGTTATAATAATCAATGTCACCTTGCACCAGAAGAAACAATACACATGCAGAAGGATTGCTTTAAAGATAATACACTTTAAATTACATTAGTATATATTTAGTTGACAGCTACAAACTTTTTATGCTCTGGGACTCTTGCAGCCTGAAGACTTGCACAACAAGCCAGGTATACAAAATAAGATTCACACTATATTAAGAAAAAGAGAAGTTCTCAAAACAGCAAGAGAGTTGTTTAATTTACCTTACCCTACGCTGTCCATCAGAGTAACACTGGTTCTTATTTCTAAGTAAAAATATATGTGTGCCTGTGTAAAGAGAGATACAGAGATGGATACTCTGTTAATTTATAAAAAGGTTAAAGATTTTCATCAATCTTTTCATATTAAGGACTGCTTATAATTTCTATCATAATGCCCATTCCAGTCATAATTTATAACTTATGGACAAGAACAATTAATCTGCTACCTCTCCAAATAGTATTTCAGTGACTTTGGTTTAAGATCCCTTCCAGACCAATAGTTCCTCATGACTGAATCTGTGTTTCAATAGGAAAAACCTTACTGGGGTAGGCAGGGGGAGGTAATTTCCACTAAACCTGTAATGCTTACCAGTGATACTGAGCAGCAACATTTTGATGCTGTCTGACACCAGATGAGAAATCACTTTCTAATTAAATGGGAAAGTAGCATGTGAATGAGGTAACAGCCAGCTTCTGAGTGTGGAAGTTAATACCGTTTCCTCATTTTGCAGAGTAGGTCTGCCCTGCTTCTTTAAAAGAAGACACTGTTAAAAAAAATATGACCTTGGAAAGATTTGCTACATATGGCATACAGAAACTGTTATTCCCAAGACTCCACAGCTCCTAAGTGCTTCAAAAACAGGCATAGAAGAATGAGAAAACACAGACAGGTGACAATAATGGCATCAGCAAAATACCTTCTACCTCACTTAAATATTTTATATTCAAGGCACAAGTTACAACTCATGAATTTCATTAAATCTACCTAATTTATGCCAGAATCCATTGCCTCTTTGTATTTCAAGGGAATAGAAATACACGAGAGATTGTGGACAAAAGTGGTATTTCTTGTAGGAATAAAATCCAAACAGAAAAAGAGAGAGACTTAGGCTTAATCTTCCTCATTATTTGATAAAAAAGAATTTTCTGAGTAAAGGTACAAGTTATTTGTGGTTTTGATCACTCCAGTACACTGTTCCATACCTAGGAGTAGAAAATGTTTCAAATATTTAACAAATCAGGGCTAATTATACAGAATAATTGAATCCTTAATATAAAGCCTGAGAGACTTTATTCTTCTAACGTTACTTGCTGCTGATGTGAATACCATGAGAAGAGATAAAGCCACAGACCTGTTAATACAAAGGAGACAGTTAAAAATTACTTTCAGTTTTGAGAAAAACACTAGGCTCTGAATATAAGTTATTTATTAAATTTCAATTCCCTTTTTTTTTTCCCCAAAAAAAGTTATTTTAATTACTGCTTTTTTATGCCAAGTGTCTGCTTAACTTAAGAGAAGAAATGACTTTTCATTTGAAGCATTGCCTACTAGAAATAAGAGTTACTCAAGGGCAGTGTTTTATTGATAAAGCTTTTTTCTTAATAATCATCATATGTCATAACATTTCACAGGATTCATGAGGTTCATATCTTTTCAAAGGGAGAAACAACTGGAAGTTCTGATCTGAAGCTAACAAAAAACCCCAAAGCACTGTCTAAAGTTGGACTCATTTTTGCATTTTAAACCCTAGATATAGTAAAAGTCAGGTCTTCATAAACGTAGGAGAGGTTATTTGTTACCATAAGAGCCACCATTTTTAAACTGTTATGAGTATTTGCATACATTTACATGCACTGAAAGCACAGCCATTCAGAACAAACCAGGTTCATTATAAAGACAAACATGCTGAGTATGACTGACTGACAATCTACACAATGGCTGATTTAAACTTTACATTCACAGGCCATTTTTCTGAGGAGGAGGAGGAACAGCTAAGGATGCCTTACTTCATGATGCCTTCAACCACTTTTTATTTTTGATAAACCCTGGGGCTGCCTCTGTTAAGGTGAGAGAATACACTAAGCAGCCCGTTCAGCCTGTTGAAAACCTCTGCTATGGTCTCTGACTTCTAGCAGGCAAGCTTAAATGAATCTCTCTCAAGCAGTGGAATAGGTAGAAAAACTGGTTTATCAAAAAGACATACACAGTTCCCTTAAACAGTTCAACTTTAAGGCATGTCTGCATGCATTCCTACTGCCTGTGACAATAGTAACACTTCCTTTCAGCCTAATAGGTCCTGAGCCCCATCCTTTGTCTGCTGATTAACTGCTCTATTCATTGACCAGACCACTAATTGCATGCTCCTTATAGTTACCCTACATTACTGTAAGAATTAATGAGACACAATTACAGCTCCCAGAAATCTCAGGCCTAGCCAACTGCAAAGCACTCCAACTGAATAAGAACTCCCTAAGAATAAAGAGAAAAATTCAGCCCATTGTTCACAGGAAGCAGAATGTTTTTTGTTAAAAAATTGTATTTATTTGAAGCTGTTTCATAATTAGGCCCTGGAGAAAAAAAAAAAAAGAAAGAAAAAAAGAGAGAGAGTATAGAGAAAGAACTTGGGAACCAGCATTCACTGAGAAATTGCAGCAGATGCAAAGAGACGAGCACACAGTTCAGATATGAAGAGAAAAAAACATAAGGAAGGAGTGCATAAAAAATTAGTGCTATGAACACTACAAACATCTGTAACAAACCAGCTGTTTAAAAAGAGCATGTCCCACTGTATGGGAGCCACCACTAATGCAACCTTGTATTTGACAGCTTCAAACTCGAAGAATTTAAAATAAGCATATGGCAAGTTTCTGCAGTCATGTCTACTACGAGATGGAAGAAGAGGAATTTAATTTCCCACTCTCAGAATTTAATATGCATTAGAAGTCAGTGTCATTAGCCATGAAAGTCAAAATGAAGGACAGAAAATGAGTTTTTTGAAAATCACCCATATTGAAAACTGCACTCACATTTAATCTGTGTAATCAACAGCCACAGCTATTCAAAGTCTTAGTGACTACAATCACTACCTATTAGCCTGTAAGTAGTTCAAAAGCTATTATTCTCACTTGAACAATTTTCCAATACACACGAGACAGCATTAAGTTAATGAAGTTAATATGCAAAGTCAATATTCTTTGTTATGAAGTCATCTTATTCCATTGCTTCTTTCTTCAACATATTTTCACCATATAAATTCAATTTAAATTACATGTACAGTTTGACAAAGCCACTGATACTTAAAATAGGGCTTGAAATGCAGCACTATACTTTATAGTCCTAGTAACCATTTTGCAGGGTACAATTTATAGCAGCCACTGAGACCCCAAACTAAGCGTGTCAGACTGGCACTGCTGCATTCCAGAATCAACATCTTTGGACTGAGACAACATTTTTTGTACATCTCTACGGGGATTCTCAATAATTGCACCTAACTGCAGTAATAGCTTAAATTCATGGGAAATGGATGTTCTTCTGATATTATCGCTCACTGATATCACAGCAGAATGCTTTCCTGCATGAAGCAGACAGTTACCACCATGTGGTGCTGAATCCCAAGCAGGAAACAAGGCACAAATATGGATCAGAGACCTTTGTGTTCAGTGTATAATAAGTCCAATATCCCTGTCATAGAACAGCAATCATTAGCTCGGGGATCTTTTGTTAAATGGCCCCTGTGGCTGGACTGGTAACAGCAGGGATTGAATTTGCAATCCTCAGGACCAGATTCATCTGTCAGGGAGACTGCAGGCCTACAGATTCATACATTTCCAAAGTGAGTCTCTAGGTCTTCACATGAAAATACCAATTTCAATTAACCTTGGCTGATTAATCAACCTCAGTGCATGGCCACAGAGCTTACATATGCAGCTCTGGCAGTATTATTTGAATTGGGCTTTCTGCATGTTTTGAAAAAACCTTTGAGGAAAAAAGAAACCTTTGTCTCAAATAAAACATCACCTAGCTTGTTCAAGCTGTTCCTGTTTCAAGCCCAAAAATAGAACAAGTCTGAATTCCTGCAGAGTGTGATGTGAAATAATTTCTACTAGTCCAAATAATGTATTCTGGTATCTGGTCCAGCCTTAATTTCAGATGTTATGAAGTAACTTAACCAATACAAAATATCCATACACTGGAGGTAAGCTTTAATTTCTAGTTAGGTTATCTCTCTCTCCATAAAGAAAAAGGAGTCCTTCCTGCAACAAACATTATGACCCCACACTTCATCAATTCATCAATCAAGGGCATCAGTTCTAAGGCAGAACTTCTAAATGAAAGATAATTAAAGGCATACAGGAAGAGCATTGTAAGAGAGAAGGGAAGGTTTCAAGTCATAACCCGAGCTTATTCAAACCATTTCTACTCTCTTGCCCCACTACCAATTTCTTTAGAACTATTTGTTATTTATGGTAGTGCATATAGCACCAGCAAAGGACAATCCTGATCCAACAAGTGTTTCCATGGGCTTATTCATGCTGGAACTGATTCACTCACGGAAAATTCCACTTTTGTACTTCTCATCCTTTAGTTTGCATGTTGCACATCATAGGCTTCACTACTAGGGAGCTTCCTCCCCTCCTTTTCATTGTTATATCTACATCCAGCCCCTTTCTTCCTGAAAGTAGTTCAGTTAAGCAATGGTTTTGTCTACACCATCTCCTAAGTATGGCCCCAAAAGTATCTTCAAGACTAGAACCACCAACAAGACAGATGCCAAAAATGAAAATTCATGCATTATCAGCAACTTGCAGCTGTAAGACAAGCCTGTAGGCAGAAGATAAACAGCAGACATTGACACTATTCTTAGAGTTTCTCTGGAGGTCATTCTTGGGAGCAATGTAAGCATAAGCTATGATGTATCGTCTCTGTGTGCAGTGATAAACTGGCATATGAGTCCCCACAGGATGAGGCTTACAGCTGATTTACACTAGAAAGGTTAATATAGAAATTACACTAACAAGACTTCTTCTCAAACAACCTACGCCTATCTCAAGAGAAGTAAAATGCACAGGTAAAAGAACTCCTTATGCAGCTTCTGTACTGGGGTTTCTGCTGGCATAGCTATGTCAGCAAAAAATTCACATCCCTCCCTGACAGGCCTCCTTGATAACACTTTCAAGTGCAAACCAGGTGTCAGTATTTCTATTATGACAGAAAAAGAGTTCTACACTAGTCATGAGCTGAATATTTGGCCTTTCATGACCTGGAAAAGTCCTTGTTTCCAAGGAGGTCAAATCCCAGGATCATGTTTTCCACCAGCATAATCTCTCATGACCATAATACTAGTATGGTACTGTATTAACACATATAGAGTAGGAGAAAATACACCAGTAGCCAACCATTTATATTCCGCATTCCCATGTAAAACTTTTCTGTTTACACTACATTAATGCCACAAGAAATCCAGTGAATGGGAAGCACCAACAGTTCTATGTATAAAATTGCAGTGATTTTTAGATTAGTCTAAAAATTGCTTGAAATCTTATAATCTCTGGACATTTCAGTTGGTTATATTTGGCACTCAGAAATATTTAGATAATTCCAAGAAGAGATTCTATAGATTGAATTCCCAGATGCATCCCAGATCATGGAAAAAGCCAACCAAGTACAAACATCTGTCATTTTAATCAGCTTTGTTAGGTAGAAAGTTAACAATATTGGTTTGAAAGCAGCTAGATAGCTTTAAAGACAAGACAATTAAATGCATAAATCTATCACATGGCATTAGGCAGCAACCTCAGAGCTGAAGAGATGACTGGAAGAAGACATGGTGCCACAGGCAGTCTTGCAGAGGGTCCCTCAAGGATCACCAGCCTTGTACCTGTTCCTAACATAATTTACCCATTGTCTCCATCTCCAGTTCTCTGATCCTATAAGACTGTTTTTGGAATATGTTTAGGCCTTGATGGAGCAACAAAACAAAAGGCCCTTTGAAAGCATCCCTCACTGGGGTGGAATGCAAGGGCCATGGTCCACCTGGAGTGTTACTCAGTACAAACTAAGATGTTCTCTGATAAAAGTCAATATGAATAAAAGAAAGTGTTTATAACTACTTACCTGTGACACAAATCCCTACCCTGCACTTTTTGTCAGTCAAATGAAGCAGAATTTGGCTAATATGCAACTTGAATATTGGTTGGTCATACACTGGTCCAAAAATAGACAAATTGGACAAAATAGTCAAATCCCTGTCAATTTTGAGCCCTAATGATTCCTTTTATAGCATCTTTACAAGATGCTCTATAAATACCAGCAGTCTCATCTTTCACACACACCATTTTAAGAGAGAAGACAGTCACTGGAAGTTAAGTGCCTTTATTATATTTAGAAAGTGTAAGAGTGGAAGGAGCTGAAGAGAAAAAGACAATCCAAAGAATTACAGGATAAGATTAGGAAGAAACATCTCCCAAAACAGAAGCATAATTAAGCATCCAAACTGCCAATTAACAGTGAAATAGCCAATGAGAGAAACATGTATAGAAGAATGCAGGGATGTGTGGAGAATTAAGAGGCTATATGGCAACTCAGCATTATACATGGAGAGTTACAAGGTATTTATTTAGGTCACTGAATCCTACTTAGGAACATAAAGTCTAGCTCAGCTCTAGGGGAGATTGGGCACCTCCACATCTCTGACAATTCGGGTTCAAAGACTGCTCCCACGAGACATCTGTGTCCCTCATGGGCCTGTCTCACTGTATTAGGCAACCAGAAGAACATTATGAAGAAGCTCTTGATGCACCAGTGACTTGGAACAAAACTCTCACTCTACCATAAAAACATTTAATGTCCTACACGTATGACCATTTAATGGGACTCAGAAAAAAGCAGTTGTTTGAGGGAAGGGAAGTTACAGGCAGTTGCTTATTCTGTTTTTATGTACAGGTTCAGAAATTCCCTCAGTAAAGCTGCCAGCCTTTCTCCAGACACAATTATCATGTACCATTTGTGTTACTGTAGAACCTATAAGCCCAGGATATGGGTCAGTCCTACACAGATGTAAAGAAAAAAAGAACATGTCTACACACTTGATGCAAGTCATGCAACCCAAACAGTATCCATAAGATAATTTTTAAAAATTTTATTAGCTTAAAGCTAATTACTAACGCCCATAATGGAATTATCATAAAAACATTCTTCAGATTACACTTGAACAGGCTTAGAAAGGAGAAATATGCATTGAACCACATGGAGAAACACAGAATATTACAGTATTGCATAAACTCCACGTAGACAGGAGCAACACCTTCTTTGAAAGTAGTGGGTGTTTTTTACTTAGCTAGATAAAATGTATTCCATGCAAACGATTTTCAAAAACTGAACACATGGGAACCACTCCAGTAACTACAGTCTTGGAGGGCTTTCTGTTACAAACACAAGAATATGTTTGGATATCATTTATAACACATACTCCCCAGCAATAATTTACCCTTCCACTCAAAAACCTTGTATGAAGGTGCTTCACTGTTACCACACAAAAAAATCAGAATAACTTCAGAGAGAGCAACAAAGGAAATTTGCATCTGACACTAATACCTTCATAGGATAAAGTATATTTTAATGAAGATATTGTCAGCAATACATGTGTTTATGCTTCCTTTTTCCCTTCACACTTGGATTTTATTTCATTTATGTCATGATTTACCTTGCAAGTTTAAGAAATGCATCATTTATTCATGACCTCTACTTTCTTTCAGAACCTCTCAGTTACACAGAAGACCAGGTTAAAGAAAAATCAAGTGGTTTGTCTGATAACAGTTAGTGTCAAAACAAACTGTGTATGTCGAATTTCTGTTAGCTGAAGTCATAATAAAAAAAACCAACCCAAAAACCAGTGCTTGCTTTACCTTTTTCCAGAATAAACTCTCATAATTAAACTTTCTACTTTTCCAAGTAGCTGACTATGTATTCCTGCACAGCGGGAGGTTTTCTCCACAGACATATTGACTTGGACAATAAACAAAGCAAAAATCCCTGACTGGAATTTGCAGCTAAATTTAACCATACATATTGTTAATAAAATTTGCATAAATGTCTTTCAACATTAAGAAAAAATAAAAGTTGAAATTCAATGAATTTGGGCACTGCACTGCTTTGCAAGAAAAAAAAAATGAGATTTAAGTTGCAATTTCCATATTTATTGAGGCTGTACGTCAAAAGAAATCTGTGCAAAAAAATCCTGGTGCTGCCTTGATGAGATTTGAAAGATGACAGCATATTAATAGTAAAAAAGCTTCTCCTTAGATAAGATGGCTTAAACAGTACCTATAAAACACTGATGAAGGACCACATAATTTTAGAAAACATTTCCATCATCTCTTGTTTCTCTGTCCTTCAACCACAAAACAAATAAAAGCAGTTAACATGTTTTGAAGAAATATCACCCACCCTTTTCCCTCAGTGTCAACTTTTCCCATGAAACATTAACAGATCAGTCAGCATTGACTTCTTACAATTAAAGGTGGTAAAGGAAACTTTAACTGATACTTTTTCATTGATTTTTTGTCACAACACTGCATCACCACTAGCCCTCCAAAGCTATGAACTATCTGTAGCAAACATTCACCTTCTATTTTTAATTTTTGTGTCTCATTTCACAGCATCCTGGACATTTGGATATCTTAGGAATTTGATTTAAAGGAATTAAGGTTTCTATTTCCTTTAAAACTAAGTTACTTTACCTGGATCTGCCTAGCCACAAAAAATAGACAATGAAATGCAGTTCTGCCAGCATAAAACCTTTTAGATAAGCAAAAATACTTTCCCACTAAAGAGAGAAGATCATACTCCTTTGAGGTACTTTTCCAGTACAAAAGCTGGACGTATTCCAGGGATTATGCTGTTAGCTGGGTGGTTTGGGTTTGGTTTGTTGGGGTTTTTTTTAACTTGTTTTTTTGGGTTTTTGTTTGGTTTGGTTTGGTTTGGTTTTTTGTGTTTTTATACTGAAACGGTGAATTTTTATCAGTAAAGCTCTCATTAAATTATGAAAATATGTTCACATTACCACAGCACGTACTTTATGGCTTTTAATACTTGCACTTGCTCTGGGCAGGATTTCAAGGGCACTTTTAACCTCTGCTTAAGTCTTCAGAGTTTGGCTACTCCTCAGCTGGAGGAGTGAGAGGGCAAAAATGAGGAACTTGGTCATCACTTAGGGCATTACCTACAGTTGACTGTGCAAATAAGTGGCCCAGTCATTCTTTTCTTAGGTTTCAGGTGAAACAAACAGCCATTAACACCCCGGTGAGATGCACAGATCAGCTCTCACCTCCCAAAACACTTCTAGCACACACTGCAGGCCTGGGCAGGAGATCTCTGAATCTTGCTCCTGAATTTTTCCTTCAAGTGTAGCTACAACGTTTTTCTTTTCTAATCAACGAGCCGTGCTGTGAGAGAAGTGCACTACAAGAAGCACCTCTAGCACTCAGACTGTGGCTGTGAACAACTTCATATCATCCCAAGGTCTAAGTGAAACTCTGTAAAACAGTGTGGTAGCCTCCAGAGCACCCTCTTGTAAGATCCACATGATGACAGGTTACTTCAGATTTCTTCTGCAAAATGCTGCATTCAGATATGGTGTAATAGAGGTGGCTGAGGAAGCGCAGGAGGAATTTTGTTCTGCAAATGTGCAATAAAACTAGGTAAATAACCTCAATGACACAGAGGAAGTCATCAATGTCCTATCTGCATTCTAATCCAATCACAGGAAACCAAAAAACTCCAGGAAGATATGACTTTCAGTGAGGTTACCCACAAGAAACTGAGAGCTCACTGGGATGTGATCATGACATTGAGGTCAGCAGAAGTCAAGGATCATAATTTTCCAAATACAAATTGCTGAGCAGGAAACCAAGCCAGCAGTTAAACATTGCAGAATCAGGCACTGAGATTAATGAGTTAAAGATTAATTCACTCACAGACTGTGTGTACATGGTCACCTCATGGGGCCATCACCAGGAAGACAAGAGATCTTCTTAGAAGAACTGGCTCTACCAGAGGCTAATTAACAGATATGCTGACTGTAAATAAAAGCAGGAGGTGGTAAACAGAAAAGAATAGAAAGTTTGATGGGGCTCCCAACAGATGCTGTGTGTCAATAAACGTCAGTTGAAACTTAGATGCTGCTTTTGTGCTCTCTCAAGGAAATCATTATAATCACATTATTCTGTAACACAGTCTAGGCTAATCTCCATGCCTCATACTACAGAGGATATTTTTGATCAACTAGACATTTGTTAATTACAAAACCAAGCATCTTGAAGCTATTTTGTTTTACATACAGAATGAAGCAGCTTATTTAAAAGTGAAAATTATTAAATTCACATTTACTACCCACAAAACTAACAATACTCATAAAGCTAACAATACTCATAAAGCTAACAACTATTCCTTATATCCCAAACCAAATTAGTGACTCTTGTAAAAATATCGTTTGCTTCAAAACGCCAGTTAGATAGTACCAACATGTCTACAAAACAGACAAGAGACTGATATATACAGTGACAATGAGGCTTTTTAAGCACAGGAAAGCTTTTTCAGTTTAGCTTCATAATTTCCTAAATCTTTAGAAGACGTATGCCTTAACTTTGGGTTTTGACATTAGATTCTTCATATATATTTTACCACGGCATTTGCCTTCACTGTCTATTTCACAAATTTTCTGCCAATAAAAGACTCTCCATAAGGAAAACAGTTTTAATAGTACTGGACACTTAACAGATGGTGATGTTCATTGTCCATTCTCTGCCCCATAACCCCAAAAGTTAACTCCCACTACAAACCCGGGTTTTTTTTCCCTAATCCCCACTCCCATTTAACCACCCGATCTGACAAACCTTTTCTCAAGCAGACATTTTAAAGTAACCAGCATCACTGAGAGGAGGACAGACTATTTTGCATGAGAAAGTTTACAGGATGTAATCTTCTCTTTCCCTTGAAGTTAAAGTAATTACTACCTAGTACTGAAATGAAAGAAATTTAATAGTGTCACTCAAGTTACTTGTGAACACATGTTTATTTTGCACCCAATTACTCCCCTCAATTCTTCCAGTTTCAAGAGTGGAGATTTGGCAACTCTATTCGCTTCCCAGTTCTTGACATTATCATAAAAATTCTGATTAAGGCATACAAATTATGTGAGAGAAGTTGCACTATTCTGTTCTTCTTGACACACTTTAGAGACAGGATTACAATGTCTTCTTTCACTTCACAGAATTTCTAAATTAATTTTAACAGAATTTACATATTTTTACTGCTTTTCTGGGAAAACATGCATATTTTTTCTACTTTTTCCAACTCATGAATTCTAATGCACTAAAATTTCTTCCTTGTACAATGATTATTTGAAGGAATGCTAATTGACTGTGGAGCACTTTGCCTCAGAAAGTATTTAGATTCCACACATGAGCAGCTGATACCATATGAGCTCACTCTTACACCTCAATACTGTGCTTTCCTTTCTCTGTTGTCCTTCCTGCCGCACTTTGGGTTGATGAATCTATTTCTCGACAATTCTCAAACTATTTCTTTCTTTTAAATGTTGTCTGGCTATTATATTTTCTTGCAAATATTTATTTTAAATAGTTCTAAACTAATATAAGGGAGGTTCTAGTACTAACAATTCGCTATAATAAAATTGTGGTGACAGAAATCTGAATAGAAAGTGTCTGCCATGTTAGGAAAAGAAATAAAAGAGACCTCACCTATTTTGGTCAATATAACACCCAGGTAAATTTAAGCACACAGGAGTAAAACTAAATATATCTATATCTAAATCATAAAAATTCTGAAGAGTTTATTAAAAAATGCAGAAAAAACCCCTCTGTTGTTTTACTAAGAGTATGCTCCTTTACAGATTTGATAATTAGTGCCTGTGAAGACTTAAACAGCATAGCATTAGTCAGCAAACATGAACTAAGTTAAACTGCCATGAAAGTTAAGAATATCTGCAAAGATATTTCTGTAAAGCTGTTAAGATTCAAAACAAGCAATAAGGAATAACAATCAACTTTTGCTTAAGAAATGCCACATGTTACCAGTTGGTGGTAGCTTCTGGCTACAAAATGCATTCTGACACTGAACTAATGACAGAACATAACACATACTGAAACTAATGCAGATTATGCTAACAGTTTTCCTCCCTGATTTTTAATATTTGCTTTGTTTTCTCTTTTTGTCATAACACAAGGTCCAGTGAATTTTGCAGAAGTCTCACACTAATGTTTTCCCCATCAACTTTGGAAGAACACACAAAAAGGTTCACAGTTATATTTAAGACATAGTTATTGCAAATTCTTACTTCTACAAAAAGCAAGAAAGGAGAAATGAAAGCTACAAAACTTACTTTAAAAAAAAAAATCAACAGACTGCTTGAGACTCCAGAATCACAGTCTATTCAGACAAAATTCTCTATTCCTATCCTCATATATTTTAGTGATTCGCTTGCACTTTCCTCGGTGAAAAAATTTTAATTTTTGATAAATTTTGCTGATTCCAGATGGCCAAAGCCCACACTTACTCATTTGTCAGTGTCCTTCTCTGAATCCAAGGATGGCTATGACAATTCAGATCAAAGATCCATTTAGCTCAGTATCCTGCTTCCAAAAGCAGTCATAAGTCAGAGTGAAGAGAGCATGAGCAAAGAAATCAAATACTGTATTTTCCCAAAATAACTCTCTAGCACTCCAACTATATTCCACTCAAAAATTCCTAAGACTGATGTAATTTATCTATTAATCTTGCACAATGGACTTTCTCTTTCACTTACCCAATTATCCCTTAAACTTTTATAAATTTTTGTGTCCACAACATCCCAAAGCAAAGCTACCCTGGACAAAGAACTAGGAACTGTATTGTAGGGATACTGTTTTTTGCACAGCCAGTACACAGAACTCACATTTTCTTATTAAACACAGCAAAAAAAAAAAAAAAAATAAAAGCAAGATTGATGCACCCCTTGAAAGAAACTGTTTGCACATACCCAAGCAAGTTGGGTCCAGAGGGAATTAACATTCTGAACACAGTAAAATGCTGCAATAGCAGGAGTTATAACAAGGTTGAATATAGCATGAAAAGAAGGCAGATGTCATGAGTGCAAAAACAGACACCCTAACAAAAGCAGCCAAAAAACTCTGTAAGCCTCCCTCAGTCCAGCAACCAAATTCTGATCCAAGAAGGTTAAATATAGGGCTGCTTGAAAATTTTCCACTGCATCTATTTTTGATGGGAAATGAGGCTTTCAGCTAAACACTTTCTGGTTGGATTGTTTGGAGGTTTTTGGCATGTCTAAATATGTGCTTCTGCAAGTATACTTTTCTTATCAAAAGGCCAAACTTATCAACAAAAATATTTTGATTGAAAACATAGTATGTTATTAAGAAATGCTAGTGTAGCATTTCATTGTATCTGTAGCTTACCTTCTTTATGTGGCAGATCCCTATCAACTAGATTTACCATTTAAATGAGAATTCTGATGACAGATCACTTTGAGGGATTCCCCACTACCAGCACTCCCTCCAAAGAGGAAAGAGCATGGCAAAATATCAAAGGTGGAAGGCAGCCTCAGCCTTGCAGCACAGGGCCAGCAGGAACCCAGGTTGTAATGTCAGAGGAGGACTACAGTAACATTTTTTCAAATCCAGAAGTTTTAGTTTTCAGACAAAGTCTTCCAGTCCTCTGAATTCTGTCAAAGAATGTTGTGTTTCCTGGAAAATTAAGACAAAAAAAGAAACAAAAAAAGCTTCATATTTTTTAATCAAAAATTCATGCAGGAAATTTCATGGGTCAAGAAAAGTCTTTCTTACTTATTAACCTGCAGATTCAAACCTATTACCTGGACCCATCCACCCACAAATCAGAAAAAGAATTAAACAGCAGTAAAATGTTTCAAGTTTTCCATCACAGTTCTATTAGCAGGACTGTTGAAAAGCCAAGAAGCTAAACCCAAGTAAAACAGAGTTCAGTGGATGTGATAACTCAATCTGAGCCCTAACTTATAAAAGACCAACCAGCCTACCTTACAAAAGCAAAGGATGAAGATAAGATGCATACAATGGCTACACTTACTAAGTAAGAAATTTGTAGTATAAAAATATGTATAGCAAAATTAGCAAAGTGGTGAGAAAATAAGATACTCCTGTTATTATTCTCTTTCAGGGTTCTCTATTTCAGTAAAGTAAACCAGAAGGAATAAATCCAATAAGACTAATACAATAAAAGGTATCAGCTATCTCAACATGGCAATTATCATCCCTGTTCTTGGAACCCCACAATCCCCTGGAAGGACTGAAAACTTTTTGTACAAAAGCAGGCCCTGACCAGACCAAGACAGAGAAACACTCAACAAATACTACCAGGAAAAATGCTACAACTAAATTTCTAGTATTTCTCCCCCCTTGAGGCTGTTTCCTGACATATCATTGCATCTCCTCACCCCAATGGCAAAATAAATGTAAAAAGAAAATAAATAAAAGACAAGAAATCAATCAAAACTGCACCTTTTGTAACACTGTTGTGACCTTACAAAAGACAACTGCAGAAAATCTCATGCCGGTGGGGTACTTCTTTCTTCCCCTCATCATACACAGAGAGGACTATTCCTGCCATCATTACACCAACTAAAAATCAAGAAAATTCAAAAGAATTGGCAAAGAAATATCCTTATTTTAGAACTCAGTGAGTAAAACGAAAGGAAGGACATTTTGCTATTACAGTGAAATTCCTTTCAACACCTTGCTTTTCAATCACACCATTCTTTTTCTAAAATAAAAATAGAGAAAGGTTTTTAGCAGTTTCTGCTGAGACCAGGCACCTGAAAGCTCCCTATAAGCAGTTCCAAACACTGCCTAATGCTGATTCCCTACAAAGTGTTAACATCTTTGACTGTCTGATATTATAAAGTGAAAAGTGCTAACACAATTTGTCATTCTCAAGGCAAATTTATTCATCAAAATTAGTACAAGCCCAAGCTTGCTGTCCTTCTGCATATTTGGAATAACCAACCATTGTTGTTCCAGCAAAACTGGTACAGTGAAAGATTAGTAAGTGTCTAACTAGACATAAAAAATTGTTTAGAATAAATTAAATACAAAGAATAAATATTCAAAATCAATGATGAAAGATACATCTGTTATTTCAATTTTATCTTCTGGGCAATAAGTAATTTCAGTAAGAATTTTTCAGTGTGATTTTTATCATTCAATATTTTAAAAATTACTACTGGGCATCCATCAAAAGTTGGGATTAGAAACAGTGAAACTTAAAAAATGTCTACTTCAAACATATGCAAAATATTATTCCCTTAACTTATAGTTTCACTGACCTCCAAGGTGCAAAAAGTAGCATCAGAATTGATGATCAACTTCATACTGTTCAAGGATTTAATGACAAGTTTCTCCTCAAATCAGTTGCTAAGTTTTGCTTTCTTATATCTGGGTTTTAGCCTTATCCATGCCTTTCAACACAAAGTGTCATTTTTTCTTCAGTTCACTTCCTACTCATAAACACATCACCTCTTTATTTTCTCATTTAATTTACAGCATGTGAGAAGGCATATGAGCAAGCTAATGTCTCCATGTAGCTTATGCAGAAGTTCTAAGTTCAAAGTGGACTACACTGCTTAATCTTGTCTCTGCATTCACCTTCTCCCACCAGGCTGGATGAGCTGGCACAAAGCTGCACACAGGCTGGGATGGATTCCTTGCAAGGGAGTCCCACAGCTGTGGGAGTGAGGCAGCTGAGCCATCCCAGCTCTGACTTCCCCAACATGAGAGACAACCCTGCACTCCCCACCTCCTCTGCTGTGGCTCTTTCTTTCACCCTGTCAGTATCAATGCTCAGAGTTGGTAAGAGTTAAATGTGTTATTCACCCATCTGCTATCACCATGGATTAAGTAGCAAAGTCAAGGAGGTCAGGTTAAGGGATAGAGTCCCTTTACTTCCCCCAGAAGCTACGACATCAAAGTCCAGACACCTGAATGTCATACCACCTTAAGGCCAGGTGGGAGTTGTAATTTGGAAGCTGCCCGTCCCAGATGGACACATCCCAGACGGGTAAGGCAGGAGGCAATGCAACAGCACAGCAGTGGATATTTACCAGAAGGTTTGCAGGAGTTTATACCCAAATTGTTAAAACTGAGGTCTCCAAAATTGAAGACTGACCAAATGGATTTCCCAACCCATGCTGGGAGTAGTGATGGTGAATGTGCCATTCAAGCATATATGAGCATTAATTACATTTTGATAGAGCATGGAGACAGAATCACAAACATGTCTGCAGGAGTCATTGCTGTGCCAGAGGCCTGGGCACGCTTCCACTTTGAGAAGAGAGTGGTGCATGTTTATACTCTCATATTAACCCCCAGAGATCAGACCTCTCCTTGCCAACCTGAGTCTACATAACCTTCCTGAAATTCAGGAGTGTATTTATATACTAATGTTCTAGCCCAAAACTTTTCATGGCCCAAAAGTAAATTCATGGTTACCTGGGTAATGAGAGGAAAACAACACTACTCACTATGTCCAGACACACCTTACATACATTATGACTAGAAATTTAACTACATGAAGTTTGTGTTACTCTCCAAATAGAGTGACAATGGATCAACAGACTATTTAATCCAGCACAATTTGCCTTCAAAAGTCACATGATTTATTATATGTGAAACATCACACTATGAGGTATTATAGTCCATAGCACAGGTGGACTATAAATGCAGCTTGCCAAATAATGGTAGGAAAAATATTATGGAAAAAGCCCTAAAGAACACTTATTTTCCTTCACAAACTTTATAATATGTATTTTCTTGCATCCCTTCCTCCTGCATTGCTTCATTAATGAGAAATGAAGCCATATACATTTACACTGAGAGGGCCAATACTTTGCAGCCAAATCACCAACTGCACAGTATGGAAGAACAGGGCTAAAGCCCTTCAATAGGAGCTCATCTTATACTGCTCTCATGCTAAACTGCTATTCCCACCCACTCCTTACATTCATTCTGCTGCTCATACTCATTCTCTAATGAAGTCCACGCACTCAAAGCAGCCTCAGGAAGAAATCTAACCATGGTCTGCTCCTGTGAGCAGCAGAAAATCCTCCAGCCACATTCAGGGCCACAACCTGCAGTTCACGGTTGAAGCAATCCTCAGACCACAGCACTGATCAATCACTTTGCTGTCCCTTTGCCATAAAGGATGATGACAAAGTACTCTTCCAGAAGTTTCTCCTCCCCCTCTGTCACCTGCTCTTCACTCCAGGAGTAGCTATTGCAGCACATTGTATTCAGCCTATTTTCTTGTTGCCTGAAGTCTCTCTTGTATCTCACTGAACAACATCTCCCCAATCAGATCTGACATGCCTGAAAAAATGTAAGCAGAACATTGTTCTTGCCTACAAAAAGTTCTCATGAATCACAATAAAGTACAGGCTGACTCAGAAGATGTATGAATGCCATTTATTTATTTATTTTTGTAAAACAAAAAAAATCAGACTGTAAGATGGATATGCACACTGTATTCTCCCATCCCTATTTCTCTTCAAGTTTCACAGCACTGGATTTTTGTTCATAATTTGTGCTTTTCAGACTTGCAGAAGTACAAATCAGTCAGTTCCTTCTCATACTTGGATGTCCCATTATGTTGCTCAGTTCTAGACCATGTGGCATGTGAGAGAAAAGGATAGACTGGAAAAAAACAAAACAAACAAAAAAGCCCAGTTTCCTTTACTTTTAATTGGAACTTTTTAGGGAAAAGCTGAACATAGTAAGATACAACAACTTTACCTCATTGTGTTTACTAAATGGCCTGTAAAAATACTCTTTCTTCCTGCTCCTATTTATCCTGTCCTCAAAAAGTTCCACAGTTTCTAGTTTCATGGTGTTGTTCAACGTATTGTCCATGCAAAATCCCCTATGTCTTGCAGCTACCCAGCATTTGCTTAGAGTCTCTGCACAAAGCTCTGTGGCCTGTGATAGGAAGGAGATCAGCCTAGCCAGCCCTTCTGGGTTTAATCCATGAAATTACTGCCTTCAGTCAAGGCTTCATTCTAACAAGATTATTTGAACCATTTCCATGGACCAAGTTCTTCTTTTCAAACATTTTTATAAAAGCACCATTCAGTGACCTATCCAATGCAGTCAATGCCACACTAAAATTTACTGGAGAACATTCAGTGGGAATTAAAAAGCGATTTTTTTCAACCTTATAAACTAAATATCTCTATTTTTACATAAACAAATACAGCATGTTAAATCCAAGATTTCATGTGGCATTTTTATTTCCAGGGAAAAAAAAAAAAAGAAAAAAAAAGAAAAAAAGAGCAAATTCACTTATTTTGAACTAAAATGCCCTGCAGTTACCATTACCTGGTTTGGTGGCATCCATATAATCCCAAATGCAAAGCCTCAGATGCACAGAAGAATTAAGCTGTGTTAGAGGGGCCAGTGCCAAACCAAATTGTTTGTAAAAAGAGGCGTGAGTATCTGTGGCAACAAAGATCTGTAGTGACAAAGACTAGTCACAAAGTGACAACAAGTGAAATCTTGTAAATCTGTAACTTTGTAAAAAGTTAGAATATCTGTAACATTCTTGCCAGCTTTATATTTCTGCATTATTTGACGTCTGGGCATCTGTTTTGAAACCCCAGGGCGGGGGGAAAGTGCTCTAAAGTATTCTGCATTGCTATAGCAAAGTTCAGCTCTTCAGAAAAAGCAGCTGCTGAATTTTCTGGAATAAACACACAAACCATTTTAAAGACTTGACCCTTGATTCCTTCATCAAGGACTTCTAGGGACCTCAGGGAAGTCTCCAAGCATGAGGAACACACAATGGGCTCTGATTCCACAGTCTTGAGCTAACCAGGCTGCTTTTCAGTCACATAAAGCAAAGCAGCCTCCTCACAGCTGTGCTGTTTTATATACCTGAAAGACAATTTTAAAAATTATCATGGTCTTACTAGGGAATTTGGATATGCAGTCATTACTAAATTGCCATAAAGTTCCATATAACCAATTCTGTCATTACTGAACAGCTTCAAGACACACAGTATCTTTGTGCCGTATCTCTTTTTCTTGCTGTAAGAAAACAAGAGAATATGAATGACAGCAAAAATGAAGCCAAATGTACTGTTGAGAAACTTGGTATTCTCTTATTTCTACGAGAGTTATAGTGTAATTCTAAACTGCTGCATTCAGCATGTCTCCTGAGCTTCCTCGCTGAAATATAGCAATGGAAATTTTACAGCATCTGTGTTGCTTTTGGAAGCCATCACCTCACATCTGCTGTCTCTGTAGTGTAGAGTTTAAGTTCAGCATAAAAAGGTACTTTGTAACAGGCAAGAGGAATCCTGACAGAGCGGTAATTTACAGACTCGCCCGGCTCCCCTGACTAGACTCACTCAGTTTTACATTCTGTAAAGATTTTTAAATAAGGTGCGCTTCAAGCAGCCACCAGCAAAAGAGTCACTTCTTAAAACGGAGCATCGCATCCAGGACTGAGGGCTTTTTAAACCTCTATCAGTCACTGAGTCCTGTGCCAGCCGTTTTCTTCACCGGGCATTGTGCGATCTCGTAAGACTTTTCACAATTGTGTTAACTAAATTAGCGCTAAAATAACCACCTGCTACTTTTGGAAAAGTTCTGATTTTGGTCACAAACAGCACCGCGGGTGTAACAGCGGGGCCGATGCCACAGCCCGAGCACGCCGAGGAGCGCGGCCACGGCCTCCGGGAGCTTCCCGATCCCATGCGACCCGGGGTCGGGAGCGGCGCTCGGTCAATTGCAAATCAATTGTGATTACACAGCGGGCGAGTTTATCGCCCCATCATCGCCCATTTCCTCCTAACGGGGTAATCCGCGCGCTCCTCACACGGCGACAGGCCCGGCGACAGGAGCCTGTTGGCTCAGCCAACAACCCTGGGATTGTTCCTTGTTTGGCCTCACGCGTTCCATTTCCTCCTCGGGCGCCCCGCACCGCCCCCCGGGGCGGGCTCGCTCCCCGCGGCCCCGCTCCTCTCCGTGTGACTCCCCGCGAATCACACGATTCCCGTCGCCGGCAGACGGGCCCCG